>JAWZYT010001116.1:290000-312500 GCA_034508575.1 Petrolisthes manimaculis
AACATCAGTTTGATTTAATTGTTGACACTACAGAGTAAACAAACAAACGAACACCGAGAGTAATATATTTCCACCCACAGCTAATAATAATAATAAAAGGAGGAGGAAAGAAAACCCACCACCCAGTTGATTGCTAGCTCTGACACGCCCGTAGTTAAAAAAAAAATTGAGGGCCCTTACTGAAGCTCTATGAACCCTCCAAATAATCCAGGCCACAAAACGCTTCAGTGTTTCGAATTGGGTATCTGTTGCCTGGAGTAGTTTGGAGAATTCATAGAGCTCCAGTAAGGGCCCTCAATTTTTTTTAAACTACGGGTGTAAGATCCGTGTGTGTGTGTATGTATGTATGTATGTAAGAGCTAGTGGCGTGAAAGAGGCGACGCCACGACACGAGACGAACGAATGAGTGAGTGAGGCTTCTATCTAATAAGTGGTATGGGAAATTACACGAGGCCTTTGTTTGTCTTGGCCCGGACTGGTGATAATATCTACAGTGATTATAGTGAAAGTGGAGAGAGACACATATATTGGAAGGATGTTGTTGTCGTTAATGGGCTGACTGGCAAAGTGGTGGGGTTCGACTTAAAGTGGGGGTGGGGTGGGGGAAGTGTTGTGTTGGTAAATGTGGAGTAACTGAATCCTCCAAAGTGTTGTGTTGGTGAATCTGGAGTAACTGAATCCTCCAAACTATTCCAAGCAATAGAACACCATTATTTTTGTTCATATGGTCCTGCTTCTTGGCATACTTTGGAGGAATAATTTTTCGAGGCCGTCTGATTCACCCCACTACCCCTCTTTCACCCCCCCTACCCCTCTTTCACCCCATTCTTACGCCATGTCTCGTTTGGTTCCTGTAAATAACTTTGGGAAAACAGACAGATAAACAGACAGGATGTAAACATTCTGTAATATAACCGGATGGACACTCGACACAACAAGGTAACATTTTCAGACAGTACTCGGAAATTATTATTAGGAATTGAACAAAGCAAGAGGAAACAGATGTAGTGTCAGGGTGTGTGTGTGTGTATGTGAGAGAGTATGTGTGTATGTGAGAGAGTGTGTGTGTGTTTGTTTTGTAGTATTGTGTGATAAAGAACGGGGATATGAATGACAGAAGACGAAAGGGAGGTAATAAAAGGGAAAAAATACGAGAGATTGAAGATGAGGGAAGGAAAGGAAATGGAGATAAGAGAAGGAAATATGATTAATTAAAGATAGAACACGGGGGAAGGGAAGGAAATGGAGATAAAGAATTGGAAAACAGCAAATGAAAGACAAACCATAGAAAGGAAAGGGAAGTAATAACAGGATGAGAGATATGAGACGAGAGAAGATAAGCAAATGGAGATAAATAACAGGAAAAGAGATAGGAGACGAGAGAAGGCAAGGAAATGGAGATAAAGAACAGGAAAAGAGATAGGAAGCGAGAGAAGGCAAGGAAATGGATATAAAGAAATGGGAAAAGAGGTGAGTGACAGAAATGCGTGTAGGAGAAACAAGATGAAGAGGAATGTGAGATGAGAGTGGGAGGGAAGGGACATTGATTGAAGGCTCTCACTGTGTGGCTCTGACGGAGGGAGAAGTGGGATAGACAGCTGGAGAAGGGAGGGAGGAAGGGAGAGAGGCGGCTGGAGAAGGGTGGGAGGAAGGGAGAGAAGCGGCTGGAGTGGAGAGAAAGAGAGAGAGAGAGGGAGAGAGAGAGAGAGGGTGGAAGGCAGATAATAAGTGAAGAAGAAAAAAGAACACACACTCAGACTCTCACACATGCACTTACTGTACACCCTCACTCTCTCACATTCACTCTCTCTCTCTCTCTCTCTCTCTCTCTCTCTCTCTCTCTCTCACCACTGGAGCTGACAAGGTTGCATACATGTGTGTGTGTGAGAGAGAGTAAGAATATGTTTTAGATTATACATTTTTTCCCACTAAAAATTCTATGTGAGAGTAAGAATATGTTTTAGAATATACACATTTTTTTCCCACTAAAAGTTCTGTGTTATAAGTATCAGTCAGTAGTAACAAACCAACCAACCAACCAACCAGTAAACCATTTAGACAGAAAGACAGACACTACATATATACTTGTCAAGGTAAATATTATGGCTATATTTATACCTTCTTGCTACTTGTGGTCACTACAGCTGGTCCTTCCTCCTCCTCATATATATTTATTTATTTAGTATTCCAAGGTTCACTCAGCTTCCTCAACTCATGCACACCAAAGAGAAAACTGCACCAACACTTTTTCTCAATTGATTATAGTTTGTTTGTTAGTTATATCTTGTTGTAGTAGTAGTATTTGTTATTGTTGTTGTTTTTGTTGTTGTTGAAGATTCAGCTTCCTCAACTCACAGCAAAGAGAAAACTGCACCAACACTTTTTTCTCAATTGATTATAGTTTGTTTGTTAGTTATATCTTGTAGCAGTAGTATTTGTTGTTATTGTTGTTGTTGTTGAAGATTAAATAGTCAGTACAGTATAATCTCTTACCTTCCACTTTCCTTTTCTTTATTTTTTTCAATATTGAGGGTGATGATTAAATTGTCAGTATAATATCTTCCTCTGTCCACTTTGTATATTGTATTTTTTTTCCCTTCTTGAATACTGAGCATGATGAGGCTTACAATAATAGTACGGTAGTGACCAGGAATAACTGACTAGCAATAACAAAAACACCTAAGATTAGCAAAAACAACTAAGGTTAACAAAAACAACTAAGATTAGCAAAAACAACTAAGGTTAACAAAAACAACTAAGATTAGCAAAAACAACTAAGATTAGCAAAAACAACTAAGGTTAACAAAAACAACTAAGGTTAACAAAAACAACTAAGATTAGCAAAAACAACTAAGGTTAGCAAAAACTCGATACCTGTCCCCATAGTTCGCTTCTTGGTTATCATCATTCCTTTGTTGATTTCACGACCATGAGACAAGTTGGTGAGGAAGGAAGGATAGAGGAAAAGGGAAGGAGGACGAGACAAGATGGAAGGAAAAGGGATGGAAGAGAATGGGGGGAACAAGAAAGGAAGGAAGGAGGATGGAAGAAGAGGGGAAAAAGAAGGGAGAAACAGGAGAAACAGGAGGGGGACAAGAAGGAAGAAAGGAGATGGAAGAATTGTGGATAAGAAGGAAGGAGGGAAGGAATGAGGTGGAAGATGGGGTGACAAGAAGTAAGAAAGAATGGAAAGAAGGGAAAGAGAAGGAGGGAAGGTTATGTGAGAAAGGTAGAAAGGTAAGGAGGTGGAAGAAGAGGAGACAAGAAGAAAGGAAGAAGAGAGAGAGGGAAAGAGATACATGCATGTAGTGTGTTGGAGGAAGGAAAAGGAGAATGTGAGTAAGGGAAGGAAGGTAAGGTTCGGAGGGAGTACAAGAATGCAGGCAGTGAAGAGAGAGAGAGAGAGAGAGAGAGAGAGAGAGAGAGAGAGAGAGAGAGAGAACAGGTGGGGAGAGGCGTTGCGAGATGTAAGGGAGGGAGGGACAAGGTGTGTGAGAGGGAGGGAAGAGAGTTGAGAAAGGAAAGAAATACTGTATATGGAAAAGTAGATGGGAAGGGAAGAAAATGGGAAAGATGTTAGTGAGAGAGGAAACTAAGGAGAGAGAGAAAAGGGGAGAGGAGATAATATAGGATGCAAAATACGTGTAAAAGAGAGAGAGAGAGAGAGAGAGAGAGAGAGAGAGAGAGAGAGAGAGAGAGAAGTATGATGATGAGGAACTGGGACAAGGAAAGAAGGAGGTAGTCTATACGGAGGGAGAGAATAGTGGAGAGGAGAGAGGGAATACAAGATGCGAATGAGGGAGGGAGGGAGAGAGAGAGAAGGGTAGGGGGAGGGAAGGGAGCAGCAGCAGGCAAGCAGGCAGGCAGTGAAGGAGGTAAGGATAAAGAGGAGAAGAAGGAGGGAGGGAGGGGGAGGAGGAGGAGGAGGAAGAAGGGGATACAAAATGCGAAGAAAGGAAGGTGAAAGAAAGAGGAATGGTAGGTGGAGGAGGGAGGAGGACAAGGAGAGAAGGAGGTGAAGAAAGAGGAGGAAGAGGAGGGAGGAAGGGGGACAAGGAAGAATAGGAGGAAGAGAAGGAGGTGGAGAAAGAGGAGGACAAGGAGAGAAGGAGGTGGAGGAATAGGAGGAAGAAGTGGAGAAAGAGGAGAAGGAGGAAGAGGGAGGGAGGGGGAGAAGGAGGTAAGGAAGGTGGAGAAAGATGAGGAAGAGGTGGAGGAGGAGGGAGGGAGGGGGACAAGGAGAGAAGGAGGTAAGGGAGAAAGAAGAGGAGGAGGTGGAGAAAGAGGAGAAGGAGGAGGGAGGGAGGGGGAGAAAGAGGAGAAGGAGGAGGAAAAGGAGGAGGAGGGAGGGAAGAGGTAGAGGAAGAGGGGGAGGGAGGGAGGGGGACAAGGAGAGAAGGAGGTAAGGAAGGTCGGTGCAGCAGCCAGGCAGGCCAGGTGGACAGTTGTGTTGCAGACGTTGAGTGAGCCGCTCGTGTGTGTCTCCCTTCCTCCCTCCCTGTGTGTGTATATGTGTGTGTGTCCCTCCCTCCCTTCTCTCTCTCTCTCTCCGCCTCTCCCTTCCTTCCTTACCGTCCCGTTACTCTCGCCCTCACACAAATACACACACACACACTCTCTCTCTAACAACTCCTCGCTCACACCAGTTATCTTACTCTTACACACACACACACACATATACTCCTTCACTCTCATTCTCCACACACACACACAGACACACATTACCATCACAACATACTTACATCTTGGGAAAAAAACCTCCCTGTCTTATAATTTTCTTCAACAACATCAACATCATCGTCATCATCATTTTACTATAATATATTCCAGACAATAATAATTCTAGTGACGTACACGTGTTTGTTATTATCACGTGTTGACACCTGTGAATCTATCTCATCTGTGAGTGTCCCTTGTTTACATCTGTTGTGTAGGCGAGTTGTGAGGCCTACAGAATCCTCCAAACTATACAACACAACACAACAAAAGATTCCCAACTTCCCAACTCGTGTTTGTATACTGGGAGAGACTATTTGTTTACTTTATGGTATTTCTTGGTGGAAAATCATGTATAGAACCTCCATTATTATTATTTTTTACTGTCATGCACTCTCATCTAAACAGTGGTGGTATTCCATGAGTGTCTAAGTTAGGTTACGGTGTCTGGAGTGAGTGGGAACCTGGCTAGAGTGACAAGACTACCGTATATAGCTGTTGTATGAGACTTACCAAACATTACCTCCATCACTCATTATCATCACTCACTCACTACCTTCACTCACTATCTTTATCATTATCAATATTTTTATCACTGCCTTTGTCATCATTTATTATTATTACTATTATTATTATTATTATTATTATTATTATTATTATTATTATTATTATTACTTCATCATCACCCTTGTCCTCATTCTTGCTTTCTTCTCTCTCTATTATCACACACACACACACACACACACACACACACACACACACACACACACACAAAGATCCAACCTAAATTTGAGTGTGATCACGATACCACAAATCATCATCATTATTATAAATTTCCCTCACATTTAAGGTGTTAACGTGTGTGTCCTAAATTCTCACACATACATGGCCTGATAACTAACTACTGATTGAACGGGACACACAACACTAGATTATTATTATTATTATTATTATTATTACTATTATTATTGTTATTATTGTTATTATTATTATTATTATTATTATTATTGTTATTATTATTATTATTATTATTATTATTATTATTGCTATCATCATCGTTATTATATCTTTCATCATTAATCAGTTTTCCTTTTTATCACGTGTGCCAGCCACATTTTTACACTTAAAAAACAAACGGTGTGTACTCATTTTCTATATTATCAATTATGTATGTGTGTTGCGTAGCCATGGAGGACGAACGAACAGACAGAAGAAATAAAGAAATAAAGAAATAACACGGTAAATATAAATCAAGAAATAAAGAAAAAACACGGGAAAGATAAATAAAGAAATATAAAAATAACACGGTAAAGATAAATAAAGAAATAACACGGTGTATGGCTCAGAGGTGGTGGTGGTGGTAGTAGCGTTAGGTGGTGATATGATAGGAAGGTGATAGTGCACATTCCACCATGTTGTGTGTTAGCGGTGTTGACCCCTATCGCCTCTCAATGTCCATCCAACAACAACACATAACAGTGATGAGGCTATATTATTCTCAGACCACCTAAAGTTAGAAAGTCAACCACTACCACCAACAACACCAACAATAGCTAAATATTCTAGACTTGTTTATGTTTTTACTCGTGTTGAATGTATGTTTATATTTATACTTACTTATTTACCTTGTGGTGTGTGTGTGTGTGTGTGTGAACCTATTGTTGTTTTGTTGTTAGTTGTTGTTTGTTTTGGTGATGTTTTGGTTGGGGAAAGATTTGGTATTGGTGAAAGTGTTGTAGTATTGGTGAAGAGGTTTGTGCTGGTGAAGGATTTTGTTGTGTTGTGATGACAGATTTTGTTGTGGTGAAGGATATTGTGGTGGTGAAGGATTGTGATGTGAAGGATTTTGTGGTGATGAAGTTTGTTGTGGTGATGATGAATTCTATTGTGATGAAGGATATTGTTGTGGTGGTGAAGGTGTTGTGATGAAGAATATTGTGGTGATGAAAAATTCTATTGTAATGAAGGATTTTGTGAAGATGAATTTTGTACTCGGGAAGTTAAAGAGATTCATTGTGGTGGAGAATTTTTAGTGATAAATTATTCACTATTGATGACATGTTTGTTGGTGAATCATTTAATATATAGTTTTGATGGTGTTGGTGGTGATCAAATTTTGTGGACCAGGAAAAGTTAGACGTGACGAAAACTTTTGCTTATATAATTATCATAGGTAGTAGTAAAGTTTGAGAGGCCTTGATGATCTTATATGGATACTAATATTTTTTTAAAAGAGACATGAGTTAAGTTTGTAAAGATAACGAGTTTATTGGACCTGATGAATTTTTTTTATGATGGTATGGAAAAAAAAAAATTATCAGTCATGTATCTGATTTTGTAAAAGAGCCGAATTAAATTATTATTATTATTATTATTATTATTATTATTATTATTATTATTATTATTATTATTATTATTATTATTATTATTATTACACTGGTTCTAAAATTAATTATGATTGGTGAAGATTTGTATTTATATTTATTTTTTTGTTGATATGAAACCCGGCCAAGTACCGACCGATTTAAATTACACCGAATCTCCCTCTAGTCTTGGAAACACACGAAAAACCTTAATCAATTCCTTAACTCTTGGAACCCATTGAAATTTTGAGAACCATCCAACCCCTCATTCTGGGAAAAAAAAAAAAAAAAAAAAAAAAAAAAAAAAAACTCACACACATAACTCTTCCATTATTATTCTGTTACACGTTGAAAATATTTTATAACGCCGTTGTTACCCGGATGTGTCACAGATACTGAGTGTAAATTGATAGTTATTGGTGATGATGGTGATGAGTGTGAAGTAATGGTGTAGGTAGATAGTGAGGGAATATTTACTTCATTTTTGCTGGTTTTATTGATGATGATGATGATGATGATGAGTGTGAAAATTATATATTGTTTTGAGGACAGAGAGACTAGTCACTTAATAATAATAATAATAATAATAATAATAATAATAACAACAACAATATTAATAATAGATAATAATGATGATGATGAGTGAGAAAATATATAATGTTTTAAGGACAGAGAGAGACTATAATAGTCACTACATTAATAATAATAATATTAATAATAATAATAACAACAATAATGATGATGATAGCAATAATGATGATGATGATGATGATGATAGTTATAGTAATTATTGATGATGATATCGGGAAAGAATGGAACAACAATAATAATAGTGAACCTCATCTTTACCTCTCTCTCTTTTCTTTCCTCCCTCCTCCTCTCTCTCACTCTCTCTCTCTCTCTTCCCTACCCCAGCCAGCCACCACTTAGATAAAGATAGAGAGCAACACTTGAAATACGTGGAGAGGTACAAAGTGGAAAAGCAAAGAGGCCGAACGAACAGTAAAAGAAAAACAAACCAAAGTGAACTAAACGAAAGAGAAATAAACACAACAGCAGCAGCATCCCTTACGTCACTCTTGCTCTGAAGGTGTTTGCTTGTTTGTTTGTTTTGATTTGTTTGTGGAAAGAGAGGACGTGTTTGTTTACCTTCGCATCGACTCCTCTCTTTATCTTCCTTCCTCCATCCTCATCATTTGCTTCCTGCTTTCCGTCCGTTAGTGGCAGAAGCAAGTAACCAACCCACCAACCAACCACCCACCCACCTCAGGATTACCAACCCACCAACCACCTACTCCCGCCAGGCAGACCCAAGCAGGGGTACCAACTTTACCCTCGGGACACAGGTTAGTTAGTCTCAAAACGAAAAAAAAATATATATATATAAACAATACCAAAAAAACATATATATATTCAGAGGTATACATGAATAATTGTGTGTGTATATTGGGTTGTGAATAAAATCATGCACTGTTTCCAAGGATATGGTAACACTGCAAAGGGAAATGTTGTTGGGAACACTGGAATTCGCTTTGTAAACATTGATGATTCATTTTTATTAAGGGGGAAGTATGTATGTATGTATCTGGAGCATACAAACGATTCCTCCAGAGTATTCCAAGCAACAGGCTGCTACCATTATATTTACTCGTTTAGGTCGTGTTTCGAGGCATACTTTGGAGGAATCAAGGCACTCCAATGTAAGGAAGGTGAGATTGTTTTGTTGGTGAATTGAAAGGTCTCTGATTCCTCCTATAACAATGCCATGAAACAACAACACACCTCTTATTATTGAAGGCTTTGTTTTCTGGCATAGTTAGGAGGAATCAAAGACCTCCCATTTATTTCACCAACAATAGAATATCTCCTTCATTAATATATACCATAATAATTATTTTCGTTGCCAAATAATAATAATAATAATAATTCTGTAAGGTCAAGGTTTTCACTGGCCTGTTGTCTAATGGTGTAGGAAAAATTTACAACAGTATAATATAACGTATAGTTTTATTTTTATTATTATTATTATTATTATTATTATTATTATTATTATTATTATCATTATTATTATTATTATTATTATTATTATTATTACTATTATTATTATTATTATTATTGTTATTATTATTATTATTATTATTATTATTATTACTATTACTATTATTATTGTTATTATTGTTATTATTATTATTATTATTATTATTATTATTATTATTATTATAATTGTTATTATTATTATTACTATTACTATTATTATTATTGTTATTATTATTATTATTATTTTTTTGAGTGGGGGAAGGTAGAAATTTGTACACAGTTTTGTTATAACCCCGGGGAGACTGTATTTACTTTTTTGTGGTGAATATTTTTGTGTGCGAGAGTGAGTGAGTGACTGCCGCCGGTATATATACACACACACACACACACATACACACAGGTAAAAAGTCAGTCCCACCACCACCACCACCGTGATACCGGCACTTTGTTATTACTCAGCATGATAGTGGTGGGGGTAGTGGTAGTGGTGGGGGTAGTTGTAGGTGGTGGTGGTGGTGGAGGTAGTTGTGGTGGTGGTGGTGGTAGTGGAAGTGGTGGTGGTGGTAGTTGTAGTGGTGGTGGTGGTAGTGGTGGTAGTTGTAGTGGTGGTGGGGGTAGTTGTTGTAGTGGAAGTGGTAATGGTGGTAGTGGTAGTTGTGGTGGTGGAGGTATACTTATTTATTTATATATGTGATTTACGGTATTTATTTATTTATTTATTTATTTATGTATCTGATCTTTGGATATATTTAATTCTTGTTCTCATTCTCACTCGACCATTTAAAGGAAATTTTATTTATTTATTTACTTATGTATTTTTCTTAATGGAAGGAGATTTTGGGTTAGAGTCTTGCCTTGTTTGTAAATAAAACACACACACACACACACACACACACACACACACACACACACACACACACACACACACACACACACACACACACACACACACACACACACACACACACACACACACACACACACACACACACACACACACACACACACACACACACACACACACACACACACACAGGAAACACTAAGAGAATTGTTGGGATAATTCGATGAACTCTCTATTAGTGTACAAATTGGTGTGTGTGTGTGTGTGTTGGTGGGGTGGAAGGGGAAGGGGGTGGAGTGAGGAATGGTGATGACAGGGTGGGTGGATGGAAGGCAATGTTGTGTTGTGTGTAAAAAAGAGTGATGATGTGTTGTGATGCTGTGATATATACATAGTGGTAATTATGTCATGTTGTTGTTATTATTATTATTTATTATTATCATTATTATTATTAGTAGTAGTAGTAGTAGCATAGTAGTAGTAGTAAAAGTAGTAGTAGTAGTAGTGGTAGTAGTAGTAGTAGTGGTAGTAGTAGTAGTAGTGGTAGTAGTAGTAGTAGTAATTCTTCTTCCTATTATTATTATTATTATTATTTGTGATAAGTGTGGTTATAGTTTGAGTACAGCTTGGTGCCTCTTTCCACCACTATTGCTGTGTTCACCTGACATAACATAATATTATGATCTACAGTAGTTGTGTGTTGTTATTGTATAGGTATATCTTCTTATGGTGTTGATATAGTTTGGGATTGATGCAGTGTTGTGTGTCTAATAATAATAATGATAAATGCCATGTTTTAAAAGTTAGTTACAAGGCTTATGCTGAAGAGGCACTGTGGCACTGTGTTGAAGAGGCACTGTGGCACTGTGTTGAAGAGGCACTGTGGCACTGTGTTGAAGAGGCATTGTGGTACTGTGTTGGGGTATTGTGTATTGTGGTATTGTGTTAATGTTGTAGTGTTGTATATTGGGGTTTTAATTATTGTTATGGATATGTTGTGTTGTGCTTTGTGGTTTTGTTAGGTAATAATTATGCTGTGTTGTGTTGTGTTGTGTTGTGTCATGCACCACCATAACAGGGGGAAGTGGAGTGAGGTGGAAGGGGAAGGGGAGGGAAGGGGGGTCACCGGAACTCACCAAGGATATCACCCAGCCATGACCCTCCTCCTCTCCCCCCCTCCTGCCCCCCAACCTTCCTCCTATACTCTCCCAATAACCCATGCAATTGACTCTCCCCCTCTCCCCACTCCTCCCCCTCCACTTCCCCCTTTCCTCTCCCCCCTCTCCTCTCCCCCCTCTCCCTCCACTTCTCTTCTCCCCCCTCTCCCCCACTCATCCCCCCCCTCTCTCCTCCCCTTCCCCTCCCCCCTCCCTTTCTCAATATAACCCAACCTGACCCACTCTCCCTCCCTCCCCTTCCCACTCATTCATATAACCCCACTCATTCACCCTACTCATCTGATTTCCCACTCTCCACTTACTCGTGCATCTGATTACCACATACCCACTCACCTCTCTATCTCTCTCTCTCTCTCTCTCTCTCTCTCTCTCTCTCTCTCTCTCTCTCTCTCTCTCTCTCATATTATGGTACCGTTATTATTCTCTTTCCTTCACTCACGTCTCACTATCTTCAACTTTCCCCTCCCCCCCTCCCTCTTTCCCATCATCTCCCCCCCCCCACATACACACATCCACTCTCCTCCCACACTTACTTGATCATTTAACCTCCCCGCACTTCAGTTCACACGCCTCTCCCCCTCCTCCCTTCTCTCCCCTTCCCCCTTCTTCCCCCCACCATCAGTCTGGTTCCTGCGTGGTGTGGTCTGATTGGTTGTCTCATCACCTGTCTGCCTGATTACTGTCTGTGTGTATGTCTGAATAATTTGGTTTTTGTTACTCTTTCTTTCTTTCTTTCTCTCTCTCTCAATACTGTACTTCTGCCCATCATGATGTCTCCTATTTGGCACTAAGGAACACACACATATACACACACATCCACCATCCTCAATACTGACTTCTGCCCCTGATGGTGTCTCCTATTTGGCACTATATAAATAACTTGATATTGGGAGAAATGGACCATCTTTCACTTGGGCTGTACCATCCATTCATGTGTCCAACTATACCCTCTAAACTTCCCTGCTGCAAGGTTGAAGGTTAAGAGGTGTGGTCTGGTATGTGTGATTGAGTTTTTATATACGTGTGGGTTGCATGGGAAGGGGGTTGGGGAGGGGGATAGTGTGTGTTTGTGTGTCTTTGTTTGGGTAGAGGAAATAGTGGGTTGTGCAGGGGATGGTTGTGTGTGTGTGTTTGTTTAGAGGGAAGAGTAGGTTGTGCAGGGGATGTTGTGTGTGTGTGTGTGTGTGTGTGTGTGCCTGTGTTTGGGTAGAGGGAAGAGGGTGGAGTATGTAAATTGGTTTGTAAAGTCTTCTGTAGTTTCTCTTTGGCTTTTAGATGCTGTCACATAATTTAGACTGGTGTTCTATCCTTGTGTGTGTGTGTGTGTGTGTAAGTTCTATCCTTGTGTTACAGTGTGTGTGTGTGTATGTTCTATCCTTGTGTTACAGCGTGTGTGTGTATGTTCTATCCTTGTGTTAGTGTGAGTGTGTGTGTGTTCATTGACCTTCCCTGTGTGTATATCAGATTATAAGTGATACAACTAGCACATGTCATTAACCTGCTCACAGAGACACAGTTAAATTGTAACCAGTCACCTTTATAGGTTTATTTGAATAACTATATAATTAATACAAGAATAAATTGATTTTATTATGAGTTGTGGTTGATGCTCTATTTATGTAGAGAATTGGTTTGTGTGATGTGTGAATGTTTGTAGAGTTCCCATGGTGTGTATTGGGTGAAAATGTGAAATTATTATTGTGAAAGTCATTTATTATGTATGTATGTGTGTGTGTGTGTGTGTGAGCATGTCGTTCCTGGAGTATACATGTTTGTGCATACATATTTGGATGCATACATTATAACTTTCATGCCCTTACCAAGGTTAATTAATGTACTGTATGTTATGGGTTCGTGTGTGTGTGTGTGTGTGTGTGTGTGAGAGAGAGAGAGAGAGAGAGAGAGAGAGAGAGAGAGAGAGAGAGAGAGAGAGAGAGAGAGAGAGAGAAATAAATAATGATGATACAACAGTGCCAACCAATTGTTTAGAGTGAGTCACGCTCCAAGAAAAACTACAAACATTACAAACTGACATTACAAAAGACAATTAAGACATGGAGACTGGCTACAGGAGTGGTCTTGTGTTTTGTATTGACGGGGGTACAGTCACTCAGTCAGTCAGTCAGTTAGCAATCCAGTCAGTCAATCAGTCAGTAAGTTAGGCAGGTAGTCAGTTAGTCAGTCAGTTAGCGAGCAAGTCAGTCAGTCAATCACTCATCCACCCACCTAGTCAGTCAGTCAGTCAAACAATCACTCACTCACCCACCTAGTCAGTCAGTCAGTCAGTCAATCAATCAATCAATCACTTACTCACTCACTCACCTAGCCAGTCAGTCAGTCAGTCACCTCCAGTGCATGTTTACATCCTGGTTAGTATGGGAATTATACACATGAATAATATACTACTAATACATTATACAACAACACATTCTATACGTAATATGATAGCTATTGACGTTTTGCTAATATAGCATTCACCACGTACAGTCACTCAGTAGTATTAGGTTACATAATATTCAGTCTAAGTTGAGGTTGAAGTATTTTAGTTTATTATTTATTTATTTTTAGCCTCGTAATATTATATAGTATACTTTGATTAATTATATTCCACACACACACACACACACACACACACACACACACACACACACACACACACACACACACACACACACACACACACACACACACACACACACACACACACACATGCAGCGTTACCAGCTCAGATGACATAATTATTTAAACATTATTTTTGGGGACGTGGTTGCAAATTTACGAGCTCGAGTGTACATACATACATACACACATACATACATACATACATACATACATACATACATACATACATACATACTGTACATAGATAGGGTTAGTTCAGGTTGGGATGCTGACTAGACGATCGAATTTTACCAAACAACAACCGCATTTACGCACGATCCATCCATAGAAGTACCGTAAGTAAGCCCATACGTTTTTGTTGTAGTAGAGAAAACAAAGGAAAAAAAAAAACAGAAAGAAAAAAAATCAGACCAAAATAAAAAAAGAGAAAAAATAAAAACAGAACCGGGCCGTACAAATTGATTATCGATACCGTTAAAGGGGGACATTTATTCACTTTTGTTACATTGGAGTGCCTTGATTCCTCCAAATGAAGAAAAATAATGGTATTCTTCTGTTGCTTGGAATAGTTTGGAGGAATCGGTTGCTCCAGATTTATACCAATACTGCACTTTCAGTACAGTGTTGGTAAATAAAATAATAATAACAATAATAATAATAATATAAATAATAATAATAATAATAATAATAATAATAGCAATGATAATAATAATAATAATAATAATAATAATAATAATAATAATAATAATATGGCTTCCTATTAACACCCTGCCTGGAATATAAGTTTAAGTTGTATCAAACAATTTACATGTTGGTACAAACTCTGCCTACTGGGTGACGAGTGAACCAAGACTGAGTTGTAAATGTGATAACCACCAGAGCAAACCTTCAACTAACCAACTAACCAACCAACTAAGCAGGAGAAGTAAACATAAAGGTCATAAGTAGGAGAAGTAAACACACGGGACACAAGCATACAAGATATAAGTAGGAAAAGTAAATATACAGAACATAAACAGGAAAATAACCAACCAAAATAAGTAGGAAACGTAAATAAACACGACATAAAGTAGGAAAAATAACCAACGAAAATAAGCAGGTAAAGTATACATACACGACGACGTAAGCAGGAAAATAAACAACATTGCTATTACGAAAGGCTTCCTAATTAATCTTGAAGAAAATACGTGTTTGCTGACGAGTAAAATTAATAAGCCTTAATTAAGGAAGCAGAATAATATACTTGGATGAGAACTAAAATAAAATATAGACTATAATAAACTTGTTATTCTTATTATACACTTGAGAGAATTGGAGACGAGTTAAGTTTGTAAAATAATTGAGATAGGATTGAATGAAAGAGTGGAAAAGGCAAGTAGGAAAGCGAATTAAAGCTGAGAGAGAGAGAGAAAGAGAGAGAGAGAGAGAGAGAGAGAGAGAGAGAGAGAGAGTTAAAGGAGGAAGCAGAGAGTATAAGGCCAGTACAGTTAGCCAAAAAAAAAGTGGTCCAGTGTGGGTTGTGTGGGTGGTCGGTCACACACACACACAGACACACACATACACACCACACACACACACACAGACACACACACACACACGCACACACACACACACACACACACACACACACATAGGTAGATCTCAATACCTCATAACTTACGGAGACGAAATAACAAATGGCTATTGTTGATGGTTATAAAAGTGATGGTGATGATGGTGAATATATATTGTATTGTATTGCATTGTCATAAAGATCAGGTGCAATGAAAATAAATATTGGTTGACTGGTTGTATGTATATGTGAGTGGAAAGGGAAGATATTATATGTAGTGGAAAGGGTTCATATGGATAGGTAGATGGTATGAATAGGGATGGAGTTTTGGGGAATGAGATAATATAAGAGAGAGGGATGATTGTGTGTGAGAGAGAGAGAAGAGAGAGAGGGATGGAGTATTGGGGAATGAGATAGTATAAGAGAGAGGGATGATTGTGTGAGAGGTGTGAGTGAGGGAGAGGAGAGAGGGGGATGGAGTATTGGGGAATGAGATAATATAAGAGAGAGGGATGATTGTGTGAGAGGTGTGAGAGATAGAGAGGTGGTGAGTGAGTGGGTGGAAGTAAGTGTAGCCTACAAAGAATAGGGCTAATGATTCCTACAAACTATATACTGTAGTCCTGAAAACAAGACACCCTCAATGGTAGGCCTACTAATGGGTTGGTTGGTTGGGATCTGTTTCGTGGTATATTTTGGAGCAATCAGAGACCTTCCAATTCACCAACAAAAAAGGGAATAATACACCTTTGGTAAATCTGGAGCAACTCATTTATTCCTCCAAACTATTCCAAACAACAGGCCATCAGTATTGTTCTTAAGCTGGTCCTGTTTCCCGGGGCATGTTTTGGAGGAATCAAAGAGCTCCAATTTATCAAAAGTATACTACCCGAAGGTGAAGTGGGTATAGTGTTAATTAAGGACCCTGTGATCGTGTATAGGAGGTGTCTTGGTGGCTTCTGATTCCTCCTGATTATGCCACGAAACAACAAGCTAGCTTCTTCAGTATAGGGGTTGTTGTTGGTTGTTTCGTGGCAATGTATGAAGGACTCGCTATTCTCCAATTTCCTTACTACTACATCACATCACAGGGTCCCTTCAGAGTAGTAAGTAAGTAATGAATGCGTCACAAAACCTGTTATGGGAAGTGGATGTTGGTGGAGAGAGTGTGTGTGTGTGTGTGTGTCGATTAAGAGAGAGAGGGGAGGGGGGAAATTCTCAGAAGTACAAGAGGAAAAGGAAATGCAAGTGGGAATAGGAAAAGAAAAAGAGAGGAGAGTTTTGAAAGTGGAATGAAAGTTATTGGATGATTTTGAGAAGCGGCAATGATGATAAAGATGATGATGTAGAAAAGTATTATGAAAATGAAAGGGAGAGAAAGAGTGATATGAGTAAATGAATGAAAGGAAGGAGGAGAAGCTTAGGAGGAAGAGTATATTATAGGAAGTATATTTAAGAGAATGGTGGAGAGATAAAGAGGAGGAGGAGGAGGAGGAGGGGGGAGGTAGGTAACGAGAAGGGGCACAGAGGTTGGTATAGGGGTGGAAGGTTAGTTTATGTTCGTGTCTCTCTCTCTCTCTCTCTCTCTCTCTCTCTCTCTCTCTCTCTCTCTGTGTGTGTGTGTGTGTCTGTCTGTCTGTGTGTGTGTGTGTGTTGTATTGTAATTATTTAGCATCCCGTTGTTAAGGTAATTTTCCATTCCTTTTGTCAATCGTTGTGCCCTGTAGCCCTGTCAGTGGTAATGTGTTTGGTGTATGTAAGAGAGTGATGGATGGACACAGTGAGGACAGAAACCAATTCAGAAACTGTCATTATTCAGGTAGACTGTTAATTAAACTGTCTGGTCTGGTGGTGTGTAATTGTTTGTGTATAAAGGAGTGTTTATAATGTAACTTCTGATTTATTTATTTTGAAGGGAAATCATAGTGTCTATATAACCATAATAAAAAACACGATGAATGAATATCGAGTTGTCACGAATGTAAACACGTTGAAGTAACATTACGAGTCCAAAATTAAGGCCCCTGTGATGTCGTCAGAAAATTGGACATAAACGAGTCCTTCAAATACTGCCATGAAACACACACACCTATATTGAAGGAGCTTGTTTGTTTCTTGGCATGGTCAGGAGGAAACAGAAGCCTCCAATTTTCATACACGATCACAGGGTCCTCGCTTTTATTCATTCACCAGGTTGCAGGACTTTTGACCATAACTGTACTATACATTCACCCACTTAAGGGGAGAGTATACTTTTGGTACATTACAGTGCCTTGATTCCTCCAAAGTATGCCGGAAAACACACCCATATAAAGAAAAATAATGGTATCCTATTGCCTGGAATAATTTGGAGGAATCATAATCTCCAAAAATGTCAGAACTATACCCTCCCACTTAATCAAGACAGTGAGTGATGTTGTGACGTGATGCGAGTAAACAAACAAACAAACAAACAGACATCCTTCCTTCCTTGCCCTCGTTTTAATAATGGGGCGTTGGTATAGTGTGACGCAAAGAGAGAGAGAGAGAAGAAACTTTTATTTTTGTAATCTTTCTTTTTTTTTTTTTTTTTTCGTTACCAGACTCGGCAAAGAGAGAGAAGAACCTTTTTTTTTATCTTATTTTTTTTTTCATCTTATTTTTTTTTTCGTTACCAAACTCGGCAAGAATGAAGTATAAACGATACGGAAGTCGGATGGATTTTTTTTTTTTTTACCGTGATTTGCAACCCACCCACCCACTCACAGTCACTTTTACATACATACAGCTTGAATGCATATGTGGTTCAGAATGACTCGTGTGTGTGTGTGTGTGTGTGTGTGTGTGTGTGTTGTGGCATAATGCATTGTGCTGTAAGAGTTGCAGAACATTATTTTTATATTATATACAGCATTTTCAGACAGAGTTCCATGTCGCCTGAAATTTATATACAGTAAAGTACAGTATAGAGGATTTTTTTATACAGTACAGTACAGTATAGTGGAATTTTATATACTGTAAAGTACAATATAGTGGAATTTTATATACAGTACAGTACAGTATAGTGGAATTTCCTTTCGTGTTTACAAAGCATAAATATGAAAACACTTGCTGTGCCTCCTGTTTGTTTGTTTGTTTGTTTGTGTGTGTGTGTCGTTGTGTGATGGATGGCGAGAACCTTGACCAGTTCCGACCCACAACAATTACCACACTGACTGTATGTATGTATGTATGTAGCCTTCCTTCTCCTTCTTCTTCTTCTTCTTCTCCTTCTTCTTCTGTCACATGATGAGGTCCACTTGTTGTTTCATTCACCTTACCTGGTTGTGTGTGTGTGTGTGTGTGTGTGTGTGTGTGTGTTCTCTCTCATCAACACCTTCCTCTTTCATGACTGGGAGTTATTAGGTGTGAGTGAGGTGTAGAGAGTATATATGTAAAGTAGAGTATGTGTGTGAAATTGTGTAGTTGTGTGTTATGTTGTGCATTTGTGTGTTAAGTTGTGTAATTGTGTGAAGTAGAGTATGTGTAGCTGTGTGTGAAGTAGAGTATATGTAGCTGTGTGTGTAGTTGTGTGTGAAATAGAGTGTGTGTAGTTGAGTATGAGTGAAGTAGAGTTTTTGCGGTTGTGTGTGAAGTAAAGTGAGTGAGTGTGTGAAGTTGTGCAAGTGTGTGACTGTATCTTGCTTGAATAGTGATGAAGCCAGGGTGGAGACGATGATGGTGGTAGTGGTGGAGGTGGAGGTTGGAGGAATGTAGTGTAGGAGGCTGTTTAAGAGTGTGTCGCTTCACAGTCCAATAGATTTGTGGAAGAATAATATGATCGTGGTGGTGGTGGTGATGGTGCACGTGTAGAGAGAGAGAGAGAGAGAGAGAGAGAGAGAGAGAGAGAGAGAGAGAGAGGTGGGGAAGAATAGTCATGCATAGCAGTTTGAGAAGGACATCTGTGGTGGGTAAAATTGAACAGCACCAGCAGCAGACACATGTTGCTTGGATATGGATGGATAATTGTGGTAGAACTAAAGAGAAGGTACAATAGCGAAGGAATGTTTTGAGAAATACAACTATATACAGTATATTATAGTGGGACTAAAAAAACTGGTCGGATCGAAGAGTGTATGTATGTATATGTGTGTGTGTGTGTGTGTGTGTGTGTGTGTGGGAAGGGCTGAAGTGTATGTACCGTATGTAAATATATTATTGTTGGGAATATATTGGTGCCTTAGTAGAGTTCGTATAGGCGTATACAAACAAATATAGTCATGCAGATGGTATATGTATAGTCACTGAAGGAGTACCAGGCATTTCTATACACGTTTCAAGAAATGTACTGTATAATTTTTATGTCCTTACCCTCGGGATGTTCCTCAATAATTGCTGTCTACATTAGGCTGATGGTGTGAAGAGTATGTTTGTTACAGGAGCATAGGTGTTAATTGTTTAGTGAAATGTCCTTGTTGTGAATGAGGAAGAGACGACCAAGCAACCAAGGCCAGGGGGGCATGGTAGTTGTATAAGTAATAAGTGAAGGTAACCTCTGATTGGAACATGCGTGGTTGGTAGTAGTGGTGGTGATAATAAGAGAATGGCTAGGTCGGTAGGTGGGTAGGTAAGAGAAGGGTGTGTAGTGTGTAGGCCTATATGTGTTGTTGTTTCTTTGGTTGGGTAGGGAGTGAGGGAAGGAGGGAGGGAAAGGGTGTACTGTGGTGTTGTGTCATAGAGAGAGAGAGAGGGGGGGGGGGGGTATGGAAGTATAAGTGAAGGTACAAAAAACAACTTTGGTATACATATGGTTTGGTGTTGGTAATGGGAGAGAGGGTAGGTAGGTGCCCGAGCTGTGTGTTGTGTTGCGTTGTGTTGTTTTGTGCTGTGTTATGTTGCGTTATGTTGTGTTGTTTTGTGCTGTGTTATGTTGCATTGTGTTGCATTGCATTGTGTTATGTTGTGCTGTGTTGCATTGTGTTGCGTTGTATTGTGTTGTTTTGCATTATGTTGCGTTGTGTTACGTTGTGTTGTGTTGCGTTGCGTTGCGTTGTGTTTTGTTTCTTTGTTCCGTAGATGGTAGTGTGGTGTCAGCTGTTGAGAGGTACGGTACTATAAGTGAAGGTAACTCTGGTTCAAGATAAGGTTAATCACGTTTATACAGTAATTAGAGGTGTTTTTGTTGTTGTTGTGTGTTCCGTGTAAGATAGTGTCAGAGAGGCAAGGTATTAAGAGATAAGCAAGGTTAATGGAGATCACAGTAGTAGGGATGATAGTGTAGATAAGAGTATAGAGTAGTGTAGAGTAGATTAGTGTCGTGTATATAGAGTAGTGTATAGTGTAGATTAGAGGAGATAATGAATAAGTAGTGTAGAGACTAGATTAGTGTTGTTGGTATTGTTGAAGTTCCTCAAGCCCCGATAGATTAGAGTAGATTAGTGTAGTATAGTGTAGTGTAAATTAGAGTATAGAGTAGTGGAGAATAGAGTAGTGTAGTGTAGAGTAGTGGTGTCTTTGTTCGTATAGTCAGGTAGAGTCAGCCAAGGCCAGAGGTTCGGGAACTTCCCTATCCACTACCCTCACTCACTCACTCCTCTATTCTCTTCTTCTTCTTCAATACAATACAAATTATTCTTGTTTACCATCTCTCTCTCTCTCTCTCTCTCTCTCTCTCTCTCTCTCTCTCTCTCTCTCTCTCTCTCTCTCTCTCTCTCTCTCTCTCTCTCTCTCTCTCTCTCTCTTTCTCTCTCTTTCTCTCTCTCTCTTTTAATTAGTCTACTACTTGTTTATGTATATCTGTTTTATTATTATTATTATTATTTTTTTATTTTTTTTTATTATTATTATTATTATTATTATTATTATTATTATTTTCATTTAAACTATTTGTGACTGTGATATTTTGTAACTTTCACATAACTAAATTAATTGTATCCAGTAAGATTCAAATAACTATAATTATGATGAAGTAATTAACACAAAGACTCGACAGGTAAATGGGAGAAGTTAAGGGGGTGCGGGAATAGGGGGACAGGCTTTCTACCCCCCCCCCCCCCACCTCCCCCAATCCTGTCCCTCTATTCCCGCACCCCCTCAGTCCCCCCACCCAAGACTATCCCCCTACTCCCACACTCCCCAAGTCCCCCCAAGCTTGTTCCCCCATTCCCGCACCCCCCAGTCCCCCCTCAAGCCTGTCCCCTATTCCCGCACCTCCCCAGCCCCACCCCCAAGCCTGTCCCCTACTCCCGCACCCCCTTAAAATTACATTCATTCCAACAAATGATTAATATAGTTTCACCTTTCACCTTTCCCTTCCTTCCTTCCTTTCACTTCCGACTCCTTTACCTTCCTTATAATAAAGTGATCTTTACCTTATGTGGGTGTTTATGTGCCATCATTTTTCCTCGTGTTGTTGTTGTTGTTGTTTGTTTCTGCGTTGGTTTGGCGTATTTTTTAGTTCTTGTGTAATTTTTCTTATTGCTTTATTCTGACTACAATAATAATAATAATAATATTATTAATAATAATAATAATAATAATAATAATAATAATAATGAAAACATAACCTCCTTGGCGGAGGTAATAATAATAATAGTACTACTAGTACTACTACTACTACAACAACAACAAAAACAATAACAACAACAACAACAACAACTACTACTACTACTACTACTACTACTACTACTACTACTTTTACTTTACTTCCACATCTGTCGACTACTACTGCTACTTCTGTTCACTTATATTAATATTATTCACGTTTGTAAGGTAGAGTGTGTGAGGTAGAGTGCGTGTGAGCGAGGTGCTTGACCTGTTCGACCCTGGTGAAAGTGGGACTCCCTGCCTCCCCTGCCTCACTTCCCACCCCCTGCCCACCCCTCCACCACCCCTGTCTCTCTCTCCACCCTCCCTAACTCTCCTGCTCCCTCTTTACTTCTCTCTCCACCTCTCTAACTCTCTCTCTCCACCCTCCCTAACTCTCCTGCTCCCTCTTTACATCTCTCTCCACCTCCCTACTTCTCTCCCCATCTCCCTTTCCTCTCTCCCCATTTTCCCTTTTTCCCTGCCTCTCTCCCCACCTTCCCTAACTCTCCTCCTCCCTCCCTACCTTTCTCCCCATTTCCCCTTTCTCCCTGCCTCTCTCCCCTTCCTCCCTGCCTCTCTCCCCACCTCCCCTAACTCTCCTCCTCCCTCCCTGCCTCTCTCCCCATCTCTCCCCATCTCCCC
>JAWZYT010001116.1:317500-397500 GCA_034508575.1 Petrolisthes manimaculis
GTGTGTGTGTTGTCTACGTATAGTGTGCTGCTGGATGTGTGTGTGTGTGTGTGAGTATAGTGTTGTGAGTTTTATGTTTGTGTGTAGTCTACGTAAAGTGTGCTGCTGTGTGTGTGTGTGAGTATAGTGTTGTGAGTTTTATGTTTGTGTGTAGTCTACGTATATTGTGCTGCTGGTGTGTGTGTGTGTGTGAATATAGTGTCGTCAATTTTATGTTTTTCTCATAGTGTTGTGAATGTTATGTTTTTCTCACGTAATTATAACCTTTACATGAAGCACCTACCTACCTATACCGTCTCCCTCCCTATAGTTCGCTCCCCCCCCCCCCCCCCCTGCATGCCTGCCTCTCTCTCTTCTCTACCACTGGTGAACCAAAGTTAGTTAGTGTCATTTTGGCAAGGCGAAGTACCGGTAGTCTAGAATAATAATAGTCTAACTGGTTTGGATGATTACCGGTACTGTGTGATATTTTTTGTTTAACTTATACATAAATTATGATTATACATTATTTTATATATTATGAGAAAGAGGGCTTGATGTGCAATTCAAAACATACATACATATATAATAAATTGATATTATTGTTGATTCTGTTGCATCCTATTCATTCATTCATTCAGAGTTTATGTTAAGGGTAGATTCTATTGAGAGTAAATAAATGGGTGTGTTACTGATTCCTCCATAATTATGCCAGGAAACAGATCCCTCATTAAGCCATCCACATCACAAGAGAGAGAGAGAGAGAGAGAGAGAGAGAGAGAGAGAGAGAGAGAGAGAGAGAGAGAGAGAGAGAGAGAGAGAGAGATGAGGTGTGTGTGTGTGAGCTGCAGTGGCTGGGAAGGAAGGGGCAGGGAACCACTACTAGCAGCAACATGGAGAAAGTTAATTAGAAGAGGTTCAGGTGTAGCGATGCAGACCACCACAAGTACATACATACATACCATGCTGGGGGTGGGGGTGGGAAGGGGGGGAGAGGAGGGGGTAGGAGGGGGACGGGGTTGGTATGTTGTGTTCAGGGGAGGTAATGTGTGGGGGTGTGGTATTGGGGTGGAGGAGGAGGGGGTTGGTATGTTGTGTCCAGGGTAGGGGATGTGTGGGGTGTGGTATTAGGGGAGGGGGGGGGGTAGAAGTGACACAGGTTGGTAGGTGTGGAAGCAGGGGATGGGGAGAAGGTGGTAGGGGGTGGAAAAGTGATAAAGCCCCCCCAGCGGGGGTTATATATTTGTGTGTATGTGTGCAGGGAATGGTGGAGATAGTGCATGTGGTTGGTGGGGGAGGGGAGGGGAGGGGGGAGTGTTACAGTGTTGTGGGGAAGGAGGGGGAGGGGAGGGGAGGGGGGAGTGTTACAGTGTTGTGGGGAGGGAGGGGCTGGGAGGTGTCAGGGGAACTAAAGTAAGAGTTGTATACATTGGTGAAAGTTTTCTCAAGTGGAGAGAGAAAGGGAATCACCAGGGAAGATTTTAAGGTGCATGGTACAGTAATATTTTTTTGCTACTACATATTATTACATTGGAGTGCCTTGAATCCTCCAAACTATCCTAGGAAACATGGACCAAAAGAGTGAAAGTAGTGGGAGTTCTGCAGTAGTTGATTGGATTAGTTTGGAGGATTCAGTTGCTCCAGATTTACCAACACAAAACTTGCCACCTTGATTAATACCAGAGAAGGTGATGGTGGTGAGAGAGAGAGAGAGAGAGAGAGAGAGAGAGAGAGAGAGAGAGAGAGAGAGAGAGAGAGAGAGAGAGAGAGAGAGAGAGACAGACAGAGAGATCTTTCATGGGTGGGAAGGAGTGTGATTGAAAGCAGCTAGAAAAAATTTCACAAAAAGGAATTTAGAAACGAGAAAAGCGTGTGAAATATTTAACTCAGTATTGGCCAAGTGAAAGAAGACGAGGAGGAAAATATATTTGTGGGAGAGAGCGAGAGGAAGGAAGAATTTTAATGGATGGATGACAGTACTGGGTGGCAGATGTTGGATGGCAATTATTAAAAGGTCGAGAGAGGTGATGGATGGAAGGCAGGAGTCAAGAGAATGTCCTATCTATCATCATATTGTGTCGAAAAGAATGTTGTGTGGAGTTTATAGATAGATGGGTGAATTTAAGGAGGTTTGATAGAGGGAGGGATAAAGAAGAAAGGCGAAAGTAAAGGTGGATGAAAATGAGAGAGAGAGAGAGAGAGAGAGAGAGAGAGAGAGAGAGAGAGAGAGAGAGAGAGAGAGAGAGAGAGAGAGAGAGAGAGAGAGAGAGAATGTGTGTGTGTGTATGTGTGTGTGTCTGTGAGTGAGTGAGAGAGAGAGGGAGAAAGTGTGGTGTGTGTGTGAGTAAGGGAGTGAGAGAGATAGAGAGAGAGAGCGTGTGTGGTGTATATGTGAGTGAATGAGTGAGAGAGAAAGTGTGTGATTGTGTGTGTGTGAGTGAGAGAGAAATTGTGTGTGAGAAAGAGAGAGAGAGAGAGAAAGTGTGTGTGTGTGTGTGTGTGTGTGTGAGTGAGGTGGGTAAAATAAGCAGAGACTCAAAAATGAAACTAAAGAAAGAACCTGCTTCAGTCCATGTTGTACTGTTTCCTTGGCCCCATCATTTGTGTTAGTAGCAGTGTGTCGAATGATAGCCCTGTGTGTGTGGGTGGTATTTCTCTCTCTCTCACTCTCTCTCTCTCTCTCTCTCTCTCTCTCTCTCTCTCTCTCTCTCTCTCTCTCTCTCTCTCCTATCCACCATCAACTCTACTTTCTCCTCTCCTCCTCTTCACATACCACTCTTTCTTTTCAACCTTGCCCTCTCCTCTCCCCCTTCCTCCCTTCCCCTTTCCCCCTGCTCCTTCCTCTCCTCTCTTCCTTTTTCCTTCAGCAGCCAGTCATCCAGTCAGTCATATGGGTCGTGAAGCAAGGAAGGAGAAAGAGAGAATGAGGGTATGAGTTAGGCTTGGGTCATGGGCAGCCTCACCACCCCAGTGTCGATTAGCTTCAGGCACTAACAACAACAACAACACTAACACTAACAACAACAACACCAACACTAACTTGGCTCTTTGAATACTAATTGGTGCCAGAGCAGCTATGTTTGGTGGTGTTGTTTCTTGTATGTTTTGTCTATAGCTTGTGGAATTCTGATCCATAATAGACATTATCACTATATCACCATCATCACTATATCATTGGAAAGAGGTCGCAGTGAGAGACCAGACTAAATGGTTCACTCTTTCAGTTCTTCAACTGTCCCTCTTTTCTTTTTATTTCCTTCCTGCTTGCTGTCACACCTCTCTATCACCTTTTTCTGACGCTATAGGACCTCGATGTTGCGGCGCCTAATATCCATCAATCAATCATTGGAAAGATGTGTGATGTAAGTAAGTACAGAGGGAGGGGAAAGAGGAAGAAGGGGAAGGAATAATGCAAGGAAACAGAGTAGAATCCACGGATTGGAAGGGAAGGGGAAGGGGAAAGATTGGTGAGGAGGGGTAATGGTAGTGATGTAGAGGGGTGGAGAGGTAATGGTTGGGAGAGAGAGATGTAGGGAAGGAGTGGTGGTAATGAGAGAGGAGGGGAAGGTCCATGGAGGTATAATAATAGGGAAGTGTAGGGGGGAGGGGAGGGGTAATGGAAGGATAAGGAGAGAGAAGAAATTATGGAAAAGGAAATAGAGAGATGAGGGAAAATGGTGGAGGAGAGTGAAAGGGGAGGGAAACTGATGAGAAGGAGGAGGAGGGAATAAGTCATGAAGGAGAGAAGATAGAAGAGGAGGAAAGTGGTGGTGGAGGAGAGGGGAAAGGAGGGGAGGGAAGGAGAGGAGGGCGTCCCAAGGTGACACTAACACGTCTCACATTCTCTCTCTCTCTCTCTCTCTCTCTCTCTCTCTCTCTCTCTCTCTCTCTCTCTTAATACTTTTCCCTCCACCTCATCTCTCCCCCCAAGTGATATTCTTTCTTCAACTTTTCCTTTCTTCCTCTTCTTTACTCTCTCTTCTCTTCCCATTTCTTGCTTCATTAATTTCTGGTCCTCTTTATTTCCCTGCTTCATGATTCTCCCTGCTTGCCCTTCACCTCCTCATCTCTCTCTCTCTCTCTCTCTCTCTCTCCTCTCTCTCTCTCTCTCTCTCTCTCTCTCTCTCTCTCTCAAAATAAATACCTCACAGGCCCCCATCCTTACTTCCTCTTGCTTGTCAGTCAGTCATGCTGCTTTGCCAATCTCTCTACATCAAAAAGTAAAAAATAAATACACTATGTTTATGTTTTTATTTCAACTAATCCAAACCAACCAACCAACCACCAGCTAATCCAATGTTTACTGTATTTGATTTAACACCAGAAGATTGGGTAGAATTGAAGAATATTTCCAGTCGTGTATCGTACAAGAATTAATTATTATTGTTCTCTTGCATGCTGGTAATTTGCTCGTTTGGGGAGGCTGCTTGCATTGGGGTTGGGGGTGGGGGGAGTAGTGACGTCATCTCGTGCTTGCCTCTCTGTTTTTCCTGTCTGTGTGTGTGTGTTTTCTGTGTGTCTTTTTTTTCAGCCTTGACCCTCTCTCTCACCTTCACCCACACACACACACACACACACACACACACACACACACACACACACACACACACACCCCCTCTCCCGGACTTACCATACCTACCTACCTACCTCATCTGCCCCTACCTACCTACCTACCTCACCTGTACTGCCCCTCTACTCTGGGATACATGCAAGGTCACCCCGGTCACCTCACCTCACCTCACCTCGCATCGTCTCTCTAGCATCACCTCTCTTCTCTTCTAACTTCATCTCTCATCTCTTCTTAACTATTTTTTCCCTCTCCTCTCTCACATCACATTACATAACCAATTCTCACTGTCTTCACCTTTCGTCTCCTCTTAAGTACCCCCCCCCACACCTACTCCAACACACACACACACACACACACGTTCTCCAAGTCTTCTTTCTATCTGTATGTCTGGGCCCAACACACACACACACACACACACACACACATGTTCTCCAAGTCTTCTTTCTATCTGTCTGGGCCCAACACACCTCAGCTTCTCACTTCACCTTCCATGTCCTTGTATCATCGTCGTCCCAAACCAACCAACCAACCCACCAACCAACCAACCACCTCCTCCCTACCTTGCTGACTTTCTGGCTTGCTGGCTGGCTCTGGGGTTGGTGGTTTTTGTTTTGTTTTGTTTTTGTGTTTGTGTTGTGGTCTGGTTTGGTTTGGTCTCTGGAGTTGGTGTTTTTGTTTTGTTTTTGTGTTTGTGTTGTGGTCTGGTTTGGTTTGGTCTCTGAGGTTGGTGGTTTTTGTTTTGTTTTTGTGTTTGTGTTGTGGTCTGGTTTGGTTTGGACTGGTGTTAGTTAGTTACCCCATTTGGCTAGTATGTTTATTTCCTTTAAGGGGGGGAAATTTTGTGTTGCTAAATCTATCTGGAGCAACAATAAGTGAATCCTCCAAACAGAACAAACACCATTATTTTTTTTTTTGCTTTTCTGGTTCTGTTTCCTGGCAGGCACACTTTGGAGGAAACAAGGCACTCCAATGTAACAAAAGTTAGTGAATTATGGTACCTCCTTAAAATGATCTGCCCCCCTTAATTATGTTCTGCCCCCCCTTATTTAATGGTCTGCCCCCCCTAATTAATGGTCTGCCCCCCTTGGTCTTGTCTTACAGTCTCTCTCTCTTTCTCTCTCTCGTTGAAGTAATAATGAGGATACCCTACCTGTGATTGCATTTTTTTTCTCTCTCTATCTATCTCTCTCAAATATGGATACCTGATCATGACTTGTTTAACCCTGAAATAACAAGTGTTTTCCCTCCTTGTACATGTGTGTGTGTGTGTGTGTGTCTGCTCAACTCTTATAAAACTCAATGGGAGACTAGTATACTTTTGATAGATTGGAGCACCTTGACTCCTCCAAAGTATGCCAGGAAACAGACCCAGAGGAAGAAATATAATGGTATCCTGTTGCCTGGAATAGTTTGGAGGAATCATTATCTGCAAAAATGTCAGAACTATACCACCTTCCCCTTAAATGTCTATTTTGTCTTATTTCCTAAACATGGAAATTCCCCCCAGAAAAATAAAAATAAATAAAAAAAATAAAAAAACAGGATACAAAAAAGATGATAATAATAATAATGTTTTCTTACTCGCAGAAACTAATTATATTTATATATTTTTTTCTTTGGGGGTCACGATGAACATTAATTAACGAGAAATTATTTTATTATTTTATGTACAGCTTAATTAGTCAGTAAATAAATTTCAATGTTTATTATGTTGTTTATTGATAGTGAACCATACACATACACACCTACACACGCACACACACATACACACATACATATATACACACACACACACATACACTTTATCAACTCTCGTCTTTTCTTTTTCCATCAAATCTCTCTCTCTCTCTCTCTCTCTCTCTCTCTCTCTCTCTCTCTCTCTCTCTCTCTCTCTCTCTCTCTCTCTCTCAAAGTACAGTACATTAAATAAATAAAACCCTATTTGGCAACCCTCGTGTCCCACATAGTTACCATTTCTCCCTTGTGTGTGTGTGTGTGTGTGTGTGTGTGTGTTTCGACTTCTCCAAGCAATACAAAAACTGGTTTAACCTTATCCTTGAATGCTTCCAGTGTGAATTTTTATATGGAAGGTTTATTATACATATTATACTCGAGGGGAAAAATACACTGTTGTATATATTTTAAAGTAATGTATTCTGATGTATTCGGGTCTGATTGATGTATTTGGGTTGGGTCTTGGTGGTCTGATTTTATTATTTTTGTTTATTATATTGTTTTGTTTATTTTATGTTATATATATATAATTAAAAATTGATTATATTTCTATATGAACTTATTTTCTTAACACGTTAGCATTACTAGTGATGATTATGGACTGCAATTATTTTTTCATAATTAATTAAAACCAAAGTGTATGTTGGTTTTTGCTTTTTGTTACATTGGAGTGCCTTGATTCCTCCAAAGTATGCCAAGAAACAGGACCAGGAGAGCAAAAAATATTGGTGTTTTGTTGCACGAAATAGTTTGGAGGATTCAGTTGCTCCAAATTTACCAACACCGAATTTCCTCCTTAAGGGACCCTGTGTTGTAGTCAGAAAATTGGAGATAAATGAGTCCTTCAAATATTGCCACGAAACACCACCTACATGGAAGGAAGTGGTGGTGTTTTGGGGCAATATTTGAAGGACTCGTTTCGTTTACCTCCAATTTTTTTTTTCACTGCATCACAGGGTCCCTCACTATGTAATTATAATAAGGGTACAAACTAAAATGAGAGCCTCGTTTGTAAATACACGAAGGACATATAATAGGTTTGTGTTACCTTCAGTCAGTCAGCTCTACTCCCTTAAGGTGTGGTTAAAAGCAGCTCTTAAATATCAGGGGGTGAGGGAGGGAGGGAGGGAGGGAGGGGAAGACATTGTGAGGTAGGTGTTCAAGGTCGCCCCTCCCTCCTTACTTACTTACTTCTTCTGCTGTCCTGTCCCGCCCCGTCCCACCTTGTCCTGTCGTAGCTGTTTTGGTTCACGTGGCTGATCATGCATGCCCTGTTCTGTCCCTGTGTATGGTGTCCTGTTTTGTCTTTTTATACTCGAAGCCAGTCCTGTTTAATCTAGTCCTGTCCCTGTGGTGTCCTGTTTTGTCATTTTACACTCTAAGCCAGTCCTGTTTAATCTAAGTTTATCCCCGTGGTGTCCTGTTTTGTCCTTTTACACTCTTAAGCCAGTCCTGTATAATGTAATCCTGTCTTTCTTTTCCTGTACCATATTTGTTTGTCTGTTGAGTTGTCCAGCTTGCCCTTCTGTCTTGCCCTGGTTCTGTCTTGCCCTTCCCTCTTCACTTGTATGCCCTGCTCTGCTCTGCTCTGCTCTGCTCTCTCTGTTCTGCCCTATTTAGTCCTAGCCTGTTCTGCCCATGCCTTAATTGCCCTTGTTGCTTTCCTGTTGCGTTTCTCTTTTGACTTTCCTTGTTCTGTTCACCCTTGTCAGTCTGTCCTCTTTTACCTTGACCCTCACCTGAACCAAAGATAGATAGATAGGCCCCGTGATCAGCAACAAACGATTGACTGTATGAGGATGGAATGTGTTTACGATTTCATATCATTTTATTTATTTATTTATATTTTGTGTGTGTGTGATCAGGTGTGGAAGAGGTTTGTGATTTGAAAAAAAAACACTTGATTTTTATATACTGTTTCCCTTACAGTAAACAAATTAATTCTACTACACGATATTACATTGTTTACTATTTACTATTGTATCTGCAAATCGTTGAAGTATGGTGTGGTGGCAATGACCCAACTCAGCTTCAAGTTGACGAGATCGGGTTGAATCTCACTAATAAGGTCACACCACAAGGTCACAACGTAAGGCTGTGTGTGACAAATTTGGTAGTGGGCAAATGTGGTCAGTTGTTTGGTTTTCATTATAGGCCACAATCTCTTCTCGAAGCATGTGGTATATTTTCTCTTATTTTATGTGTGTGTGTGTGTCGTAGTTGTAGTTGTGGTGTGGTTGTGTGTGTGTGTTGTGCAGTAGTTGTGGTGTGGTTGCGTGTGTGTGTTGTGTTGTGTTGTGTGTTTTGTTGTGTTGTGTTGTGTGTTTTGTTGTGTTGTGTTGTGTGTCTGTTGTGGTGTGGTTGTGTGTGTGTGTGTGTTGTTGTTGTTGTTTTTGTAGTAGTGTGTGTGTGTACAGTTCATGAAAGTGGTGCAATGTATTATGTTCTATTGCCCAGATCACTTTCACCTCCAAACATTATATTTTTTGCATTGTTGTTGTTGCTGCTGTTTTTGTCAATAGTAATGATAGTGGTAATGATAGTGTGTTTACAGTTGATGTGTTTGATCCAATACTTGTTACTTTCTCTACAAACGTTTTCTTTTTTTTTTAGAGAGGTAATAATTATGTATTTTGGTGAACTTTTTAGTAATTTTTGTTTTGTTTAGTAATATTTTGTTAATAAGATTGTTATTGTTTACAGTATTTTGCATCATTGTACTTTGCATGCGAGTCGTGGTTCATTCAATATTCACATGCAAATTTTATCTAATGAACTGAGACCTTGAGGAAGCTATATATGATCTTAAAAATTAGCATCGACGAATTGGAGGCCACAAGGTTCCTTCAGACTATTCCACGAGACATTCCTCAGGTGTGTTCTGTGTGTTTTATGGCACAGTCTGGAGGAATTGGTTAGCTGACAATAATAATGATCTTAGCTCCCTGAAAAATACCTCTGAGGTTTGTTGACAAGTGAGTGACAGAGGTGTGTGTTTGTGTGTTTCTTGTTAGCATCCATGTCTTAGGTCTGGTGGAAGGTGGGGTGGAGGGAGGGGAGGAGGGGGGGAATATTGGGTTTGATTTGGAAGGTGTTGGTATTTTTGTTGTTGCTGTTGTTGCTGTTGGTGGTGTTGTTGTTGTTGTTGGTGGTGGTGGTGGTGGAAGGTGGTGTTGTTGTTGTTGTTGTTGTTGTTGCTGTTGGTAGTGTTGGTGATGGTGGTGATAAATGGAGTGTGGTGAAGGGGAGTTTGATAAATGTTGGTGAGTTGGTGTTGTTGGTGGTGATGGTGGAAGGGGATACGAATAGTGTTGGTGATGAGTGTGTGTGTGTGTGGGTGTGTGATGGGGAGTAATAAAGTAGTAGTAGAATAATAGTAAAGAGTAGTGAGGTTGAGGGTGGAGAGGGATGATGATGAAGAGAATCTGAGGGGCCCTGCCTGGAGTGGGAAGGAAATGGAGATGGAGGGGGTCCTATATAGCCATGATGTTGGGGGAGGGGGAGGAGGGGGAGGGGGGAGACCTTGAGTTTGGAGATTTAGTAGCAGCAGCAGTAGTTTTTTTTAGACACACATAATTAATGCAAACAGGTAAACATTTTGTGCAAACCTAATACCCAAACCCCCATGCATGTCCTCTCAACATTATAGTGTATACTTTATTGTCCTTACCCTTGATCTGTCTGACCTCAGCTTCTACTAATCTTTCCTACTATGCCTGTATACAAAAAAAAAAAAAAAAAAAAAAAAAAAAAATAGGGAAGGATAACAAGTTTGGTCAAAGTTGTTGTTGTTGTTGTTCCCCGGATTGTCTTTTGGTCAAGGTGAAATATTTTGGTGTGACGCATCTTCCCTCTAACCTACCTAAGGGGGTAATCCTTCACTTGGGTTACATTGGAGTGCCATGATTCCTCCAAAATATGCTCAGAAACAGGACCAGAACGAGAACATTAATGGTGGTGGCCTGTTGCTTAGGGATAGTTTGGAGGAATCAAGTTGACTACAAGTTGACCACCACCACCACCACAACCACCATCACCCACTTATTTCCCTTCAAAGTGGGAAGGATTAGTTCTTATGCGACGCCCCTGCTGAGTTGTTGTTGTTGTTGTTGGTATTGTTATTGTTGTTGTTCATGTTGAGTTACTTAGCTTATGTATTTATTTATTCCTGATATAGAAAATAATTACTTTAAAAGAACCCTATGACCGTGTATGAGATGAGAGGAGTTGTTTGGTGGGTTCTGATTCCTCCTGACTATGCCACGAGACAACCTCCTTCCATATAGGTGGTGTTTAGTGGCAATATTTGAAGGACTCGAGCACCTACCTCCAAATTTCTTACTACGTATAATACAGGGTCCCTTAAGGAGGGTAATTCGTTTTTGGTACATTGGAGTGGCTTGAGTCCTCTAAAGTATACCAGGAAACAGGACCAGAAGAGCCAAAATAATGGTGTTCTGTTGCTTGGAATTAGTTTGGAGGTTTAAGTTGCTCCAAAATTACCAACACAAAACAATACGAATAAATTGGTATATAAAGTACAGTATAATGGGTATCTGTGACTAACTATGTCTTAATTAAGGTAGGGAAGTATACAGTGTTGGTAAATCTGGAGAGCAACCTATTCCTCCATACTCTTTCAAGCAACAGAACACCATTAGATTTATTCATTTGGTCCTGTTTCCTGACATACTTTGGAGGAAGCATGGCACTCCAATGTAACAAAAGTGAATTACCCTCAAAATATACATCATACAATATTTTATCACATATACTTGAACGAACGCCAGACGATTTAATACCCCATAAGAAAATCCCATTGATCTAACTAAGTCTGTAAGTATTATTATTATTATTATTATTTTATTATTATTATTATTATTATTACTATTTTTATTATTATTATTATTATCATTATCAATATTATTATCATCATTATTATTAGTAGTAGTATCATTTTTTTTTTTTATTCTTTATATTATTATTATTTTTATATTCCTATTTGCCTTCATTCACTCCCTTCCACCCCACCCCCACCCCTCCCTGAGCCTTGTGCCAGAGTTGTACAGAGAGTGGAAGTAAACACAACACAACACAACACAACCCACGTGACGAGTGCAGTGAGGCGTACGTGATCATTATTTTAGTCTAATTTCCCTGTGGTCAAATGTCTTCCTGGTATACGAGTAAGTTCAACAGAGGGGAGTAGTAGTAGTTTTGTGAGAGAGAGAGAGTGTGTGTGTGTGTGTAATTTTGAGTGTGTGTGTGTGGTTGTGTGTGTAGTTTTGTGTGTGTGTGTATATATATATATATAGTTTTGAGTGTGTGTGTGTGTGTGTAGTTTTGAGTGTGTGCATGCGTGGTTTTGTGTGTGTGTGTGCTTTTTTTTTTGTGTGTGTGTACTTTTATATATATATATAAACTGAGGCATGCATTTACAGATATATATATATAAACATGCGTGTGATATGTGCATTGTTATATCATCTAGGCATTCCTTCTCCTTACTTGTATTGTACGTACTTGACGGCAGTACGTAAAAAAGAGAGCTAACAATGCACACAGACCACGTACACTCACAGCTAAACACGTGCAAGGCATGAATGACACACAAACACACGCACAACCTCTCACTCAATGTCTATATATAAACACCGGTAATATGTTGGCATCAAATAAAAATACTATAATAACACTAAATACACACACATGATGAGAAAATTACGGTGCTATTATCCCTCCATTATCCACATATATAATATAAATACCCATATATTATTATACTATCCTTTATAATCCTTTCCTAATACCATTCTAATCCGGGCCACCACGAATGAGGAGAGGCAAAGAGGGACAGACAGTGGGTTAGTATAGTATAGGCAAACTCACAGCACAGACAGTCGCTAGGGGGAAGGAAGGAAGGAAGGAAGGAAGGAGGGAGGGAAGAAAGGTAAGAAGCCCACACACTCAATGAGCTTCTAGGAAAAGAAAGACTGTGTGACGTAAGGAAACCAATACACAGTGGTCATGTCCTGTTGGTGTTCTTGGTAATTGACGTTCGTTCTCTCTACTGCATACAGGGGGTTATTGTGTCGTGCCCTTGAAAGACAACAACAGCAACAACAACAACAACAACACGTCAGGATGTAATGGTCCTAGCTGTTTATAGTGTGAATTTAGGTGTCACGTTTTTAGTATGAATAAGAATATATATATATAATTGGTAATATAGGTTTAACTGGGAATATGACACGAAACCCGAATACTAAAAGGAGATTCGTTCAACCAGATAAAAGGGTTGATGTTAGAAGGTGTTGCATCTCGACTTGTGACTATACCAGTGAAGTATTTAGTTATGTAATTATATACTGGTAGGATTACAACACAAAATATATTAAGATCCCTAAGGTAGGCGGCACTTTTGTCTATCCTGTCCCGATTCTGAGATTGCCAGTGTATACCCAGCCAGTTATTATTATCTCAGATCCAACACAGTTATTACCATGAATCCTCTCCCACACCACCACTACTCCTCCTCCTAATAGTAATGAGTGTATATACCGAAAGACGTGTGTATGTTTTATAAGAGATATATAGGTGACTGCATCCCTCCTCCCTCCTTCTCCCCTCAGTCTTCCCCTTTCCTTCCCTATCACCTTCCCTCCTCAGTCTTCCCCTTTCCTTCCCCTCCTTCTCTCCTCAGCCTTCCCCTTGCCTTCCTCGACCTTGGCCTCTGCCCCTCCCTCCCCCCTTCATTTCTCCTCCTCCTCCTCCTCTTCTTTCCTCCTCCCCCCTTCCCCCTTCATTTGAGGTAGCAACTCGTTTGTGGTTTGGTGGGCAGGTGAGTTGAGTTGAGGTCTAAGTTACCTTCTCAGTATCACTTCCTTATAGGTTACACACACACTCAAACCTACACCTAATTTTCCAGGACCAAGGTAGGTACACGTTACAATATATTAGATGCTTTTTCGTATTTAATTCCTATAGATACTTCTTAATAATCTCAAATAATGTTAGTTTGTATATTTAGTTTTTATATTTAATTCTTGGATACTTCTTAATAATCTCAAATAATGTTAGTTTGTATATTTAGTTTTTATATTTAATTCCCAAATACGTCTTAATCTCAAATAATATTAGTTTATTAGCTAAAGAAAGACTTATATTCCAGCCACTGTGCAAAGCTTTTAAAGAATAAGTCAATCATTTAGAGAGACATAATAAAATAGACATAAGATAAGAGAATAAGAGAAGAGACATCATCAAATATTCAGTCCCCTTTTCCAGCTGGCTTGTAGCATGTTAAGGTGTCTTGTCTATTAAAGGAATTCAGGTCACTGCTTGTCGATGTTGGCAAACACTGGTTACACACACACACAAAGACACGCACAGTCTACAGTCTACACACTCCAAAGAATTCCCACTCGGCACCAATATGTACACGAAAGACATACATTATATGATACACAGTACATGCATATACACACAATACCTGCATAAACACACATACGGTAGATAATAATTATATAACATACAGACACGCCACACACGTGTTTACAAGCGTCTACACACACACACACACACACATGACTTTCTCACTCGTATTACATAAGTACACACACACACACACACACGCCATGGACAACACACGAAGCACAAAATATGCATACATGGTCTCTCTCCCTCTCCCTCTTACACACACACACACACACATGAATAAGATACGGTAGTGTAAGGTAGAGTTGGATGGGGATGGTTATAGGGTAAGAGTAGGATAGGGGTGAGTAGAAGAGGGCATACAGGATTGGGGATGGACAGGAGCGGGTATAGGTTTGAATAGTATATGAGGAGGGTAGGATAGGGCCGGGAAAGGAAGGAGAGATGAGTAGGAGAGGGTTGGGTTGAGTAAGGAAAGGAAGAAGATGAGTAGGAGAAGGTATGTAGGTTTGAATAGGGGAGGGGATGAGTAGGAGAGGATTGGGTTGAGTAAGGAAAAGGAGATGAGTAGGAGAAGGTATATAGGTTTGAGTAGGGGAGGGGATGAGTAGGAGAGGGTCGAGTTGAACAGGGAATGAAAATGAAAAGGTAAGGTAGGGAAGGCAAGAGATGAATAAGATAAGGTAAGGTGTATTGGGACAAGGCTAAATCATACACACTTCTCTACACGTGAGTTGGGTTGACTACTATACACCCACCACCTCCTATACCCGGCTACTTTTACCACCGGCGCTAGGCTACACTGTTCGATGCTATATATGACGTTTGGGTATGAGCTGTTGTTATGTGTGTCTTGTATGTCGTTGGTGTGGGTGTAGGTGAGGGTAGGGTGATAATGGGAAAAGGTTAGCAGCAAGGGAGTAGAGAGTAAGATGATGTGGAAGAGTTGAGACGTGAAGGAGAATGGAATGTATCTTAAAATGGTTTGCAAACGACATGTGATAGAAACGTGGTACAAGAAGAGATGTCGTATGTAAACAAAGAGTGTAAGACGAAGTGGGACAATAGATGAGGAATGAAGGAATGGGATGCATGTATGATATAGATAGGTATGGGTATAGAAGGGGTGAAGGGGTACAGTAAGAGGTGTATATATGTAGAGGAAGAGTATATATAAGGAAGGGGTAAGTAAATGGATACCAGGATGGACAGTAAGAGTGGACAGGGCAGAGCTACACAACACAAGGTCACCACACCACCTGTTGCTCCCTTCACAAAAACTAACTAACTAACTAGAGACTGTGTGTGTGTGTGTATATATGTGGAAGGGGAGGAGGGTGGTTGTTGTAAGGGTATAGGTGTGTGTTTGGGTGTGTGTTTAATATGATGACCAGTTTTGCCTTTATATATTATGTGTGTGAGAGAAAGAGAGAGAGAGGGGGGGGGGGGAGAGAGAGAGAGAACAACTGATGGAACAAAAAAAGAGAGAGAAAACTTTGATGGAAAAAGGAGAGAGAGAGAGAGAGAGAGAGAGAGAGAGAGAGAGAGACGTGTACTGTACATGTGTGTGTGTGTGTGTGTGTGCCTGAACCAACACCACCTTGTACATACTAAGATCATGTTGAAGGTTGCATGCCGCTCTGGGTACGACCGGCTAATCTTTCACTGTCTGACTCCAAGTGCGCCTCATTTTACCTTGTGTGTGTGTGTGTGTGTGTGTGTGTGTGTGTGTGTGTGTTGAGAAGTGATTTTATTGACCTACCAGAAGATTGTGTGTGTGTGTGTGTGTGTGTGTGTGTGAGAGTAAATGAGTCATTGCTCTTTAATCATTCACTTGTAGTTGGATATTGTTTTCCTTAAGCATAGGATTTTTCGCTTTGTTTTCCTGTTCCCTCTCTCTCTCTTCTCCCTCTCCCTTTCTTACTTACTCTCTCTCTCTCTCTTATCCCTCCTTTCCCCCCTTCCCCTTCCCCTCCCATGTTCGTTTCAGCTACTGTTTTTTTTGTTTTTTTTTCTTAAAGCTACTGTATTTATTTGTCCCACTTCCTGTAGTCTGCTGAATTTCTTTCCATTCTTTCCTCCTCTAAGTATTCTGTTCGTATCTTAATTAATCTTACTCCCTCATTCTATTTTAACCTTTTTTTTTAACCTTTCTCCCTCATTTTTATATTTCTCCCTCATTTTTATATTTCCCATCTTAACCATTCCCCCTCATATTTCTATTTCCCATATACACCATTTCTCCCTCATTCATTTTCCTTTGCTTGCTTCTCATTTACCATCACTCATTCATTCACTCATTCATTCACTCACTCATTCACTCACTCATTCACTCACTCATTCATTCACTCATTCACTCATTCATTCCCTTTGAGCAATTTTCACCCAACTCTTGAATGGAATCGAAGGCCAGCCAACGTAGTATACACTGAGTAGCGTATGTGTGTCACAAGGGAGAGAGATGATAGCCCCACCACCAAATCATTATTCCACCTTGCCTGCCTTTCTCTCCCTCATTTAATCATTTTTCCCTCTCCCTAACTCGTTCATTCATTCACCCTCTCGTTAATTCCTTGTCCCTTGTTGTCTGCTTTTCTCTCTCCCTTCCCCTTCCTCTTTCTCTATCCCTTCCTCTTTCTCTATCCCTTCTATCCCTTCACTCATTCACACTCTCCTTCCCTCGCTCATTCACACTCTTTCCCTCACTCATTCACACACTCTTTCCCTCATTCACACTCTCCTTTCCTCGCTCATTCCCTCATTCATATTTTCTTTCCATCGTTCTCTCTTTCATTCATTCGTTTGTTCCCTCGTCTCCTCTCTCTCTCTCTCTCTCTCTTTCTCTCTCCTTTAATTAGCAGTGTCTTGATGTTAAAGTCGGGTCGTATAATAGTGCCACTGTCACATTAGAATTGACACTCTGTTAATCCTTTCTTTTAATGGTCGTGTGTGATGCTTCATGTATGCATGTATGTATGTTTGTGTGTGTGTATGTATGTAGTGTAAAATCCCTTCAGTCCTGCTTGTGTGTGTATGTGTGAATGTAGTGTAAAATTCCTTCAATCTTGCTTGTATATGTCTGTATGTATGTACTGTATGTGTGTATTTTATATATATATATATGAAACGTAAAATAACTTTATCCTGCTTGTGTATGTATGTACAGTATATATGTATGTATGTATATATGTAGTGTCAATTCTCTACATACCTGTTTGTGTGTGTTGAATGAATATTGATTAGCATTGCAGCATAATAAAATGAATAGTAAGTCAGTTATAATTCATACACACACATCTCATTAATATAGACACATAATTAAGGTGTTTTAATGGACACGAAATCAGAATCCAACGTTAATCTATTATGTTAGTTTGTATTACTGTATTAATTAAGGTGGTAATTCACTTTTCTTACGTTGGAGTGCCTTGATTCCTCCAAAGTATGCCAAGAAACAGGATCAGATGAAGGTGTGTGTGCTTGCTAAATGGTGTGTGTATGTGTGCTTGCTAAAATGTGTGTGTGTATGTACTTGCTAAAATGTGTGTATGTGTGCTTGCTAAAAGGTGTGTGTGTGTGTGTGTGTACTTGCTAAAATGTGTGTGTATGTGTGCTTGCTAAAAGGTGTGTGTGTGTGTGTGTGTGTGTGTGTGTGTGTGTGTGTGTGTGTGTGTGTGTGTGTGTGTGTGTGTGTGCTTGCTTTATTATTATGCTGGACATGCCCGCCTGCTACGCATTTATACCTGATGGTGCTTGTGTCGGCGTATATGTATGTATTTGTTTGTTTACATGTAGGTGTGTGTATGTACAGAATATATTTATGTACCGAAGTGTGGATCATTGAGATTTATGTGCGTGTGTGCGTTTTATTTTTTATATTTTGTATATATATACTTTTTGTGGGTATAAACTGATGATGATAAATAAATAAGGACCACTATATATTGAATTGGAGAGAGAGAGAGAGAGAGAGAGAGAGAGAGAGAGAGAGAGAGAGAGAGAGAGAGAGAGAGAATGATTAGAGAGAGAGAGAGAGAGAGAATGATAAAGTGACAGAGACAGGTATAGCTAACAACACAAGGCCACAAACAATAATAAAAAAGTAAATATCAACACTTTATAACTTTATGTCGAGGAGAACAAACAAACAAACAAACAATATATTCTCAATACACATAGAGACGAAGTGTACAGTTGGCTCCACGAGTAACAATACACATACATGAGACACGAGACGAAAATTAATGTCCAGTTGCATCCACGAGTAACGATACACATGGAGAGGAAATGTACAGATGGCTCTACTTGTAACGAGCACAGCGTTCGATAAGTTTGTGGAAATGTGGCACCACTGTGTTTGTTTACATATAGTGGTGGATACTATAGCAGGAGTTCATTCATTCATTCATTCATTCATTCATTCATTCACTATTACTATACGAGTAAGTAAACAAACACAGTGTTGCCACATTTCCCCAAACACACCAATAAACAGTCAGCAAAAAATATTATTGGAACTTCCCTGTGGATAATTAAGAGTTGATTTAAAATTAATGTAAGGGTGCATGGTTTCAACAAGTTTCAATGGTTCCAATAAGTTTCAATGGTTTCAATATTTACATCTGAGGGGCCATGCATGATTCCTCCAAAGTATATCACATAACAAGACCATATGAACTAACCTAATGGTATCTTGTTGCTTGGAATAGTTTGGAGGCATCAGCAGTTGCTCCAGATTTATCCTACTAACACGACATAATTCCCCCCCCCTCCCCCCCCGACCCTTTAAACTGGTACTGCTAATTGGCACTTTTCCCTGTATAGATTGAGGTGAGTTGCCAGTTAATGTTATTCTTACCCTCATTTTATGGTGTGTTGACTGACCATTATTTTGACCACGGGATATTGTAGTGTGTGTGTGTGTGTGTGTGTGTGTGTGTGTGTGTGTGTGTGTGTGTAATTACCTTTGTCCCTCAGGCTGTGTGCGTGTGTGTGTGTGTGTGTAAAACAGCCTTTATCCCTCAGGCTATGTTGTGTGTGTGTGTGTGTGTGTGTGTGTGTGTGTGTGTGTGTGTGTGTGTGTGTGTGTGTGTGTGTGTGTGTGTGTGTGTGTGTGTGTGTTCATTTTCAGGTTCACCATACCGTGAAGACACACACACAGATGGCTACGAAAATTACACAACACTTTTTTTTTCTCTTTCTATTTTCCACCTCATCATCTGTGGTTGTGTCAGTCGTAATTATATAATGCATGTGTGTCTGTGTGTGGGGGGGACTTTTGTTTTGGTTGTGTCTGTGTGTGTGTGTGTTTGTGTAGGGATGGGGAGACTTTTGTTTTGGTTATGTGTGTGTGTGTGTGTGTGTGTGTGTGTGGAGGGTGGGGGGACTTTTGTTTTGGTTATGTGTGTGTGTGTATGTGTATGTATGTGTGTATGCATTGTGATTATAAGTATGAGGAAATTTCGTGTTCATGTGTGTGTGTTTGTGCGTGTGTGTGGGTGGGTGCATGCATTGTGATTGTAAGTATGAGGAAATTTGGTGTGAATGAGTGTATGTGTGTATATATTGCATTTGTGTGTGTGTGTGTGTGTGTGTGTGTGTGTGTGTGTGTGTGTGTGTATGTGTGTGTGTGTGTGTGTGTGTGCCTTTGTCTTGACTTCAGAAGGTGTTTGTATCAAGCCATTGTTGGTCATTCCCCCCAGTGTGTGTGTGTGTGTGTGTGTGTGTGTGTGTGTGTGTGATTTCTCTATCTCTGAAGGTCATGGGAGGTTGATGATAAATAGTTCTGAACTCTCTCTCTCTCTCTCTCTCTCTCTCTCTCTCTCTCTCTCTCTCTCTCTCTGTTATTTGCAATGTTCTACCTTTCCACCCACTTTCCTTCATTCCCTTCTCTTCCTCTCCTCACTCCCTTCTCCCCTCCTTCTCTTCCTCTCTCCCCTAGTGCCTTCTCTCCTCTCCTTCCTTCTCTTCCTCCCCCCATTCCCTTCTCTCCCTCCTTCCCCTCCTTTTCCTTCTCTCTCTTCCTCCCCCCATTCCCTTCTCTCCTCTCCTTCCTTCCTTTCCTCCCCCCATTCCTTTCTCTCCCTCCCCCATTCACTTCTCTCCATCCTTCTCTCTCTCTCCCTTCTCTCTCACTCTATCTCTCTCCCTTCTCCCTCCTTCCCTCTCTCTCTCTCTCTCTCTCTCTCTCTCTCACTGTTCTTCACAATGTTCTACCTGCCTAACCATCTAACCGAGCGTGTTCTTGTTCTCCTCAGAGTGTTGGATGGGCAGAACAGGATGATCAAGAACTCGGGCCTCCTCAGGTGGAACAACAACAAGAACACCACCAACAAGAACAACACAAACAACAACAACAATAAGAACAACAATGCCAAGAACGGTAAGTACACACATACGTACATATATTTATTTATTTATTTATTTATTTATTTATTTATTTATTTATCTTCTAATTTATCGATATCTACTTTTATTTATCTGTATCTATTCACCTAGGTATTTATCTATCTATATATATATATATATCAACTGTATTTTATTTATTTATTCATGTTTGTATGTATGTATTTTTTTTTGTTATGGTTGTATTTTATCGTCGTTATTTTCAAGTACATACATACATACATACATACATACATGTGAAAGTGTGTGGTGGCATCAAGTTTCGGGTCGTTTCGCTTTTACCGACTCACTTGAAGCACACACACACACACACACACATACACACATAAACATTTAAAACACGGTCAGTTAGTTAAGGGGATAATTCACTTTTGTTATATTGGAGTGCCTTGATTCCTCCAAAGTATCCTCCAAAAAATGCAGGAAACAACAGGACCAGATGAACAAAAATAATGATGCATGGTATTCTGTTGCTTGGAATGGTTTGGAGGATTCAGTTGCTCCATATTTACCAACATAGAATTTCCCCCCTTTATAATACGTGTGTGGAAAAATATAGTATTCGTTCGTGGTTTAATGATTCTGTCCTTTTTTTTATTTTTATTATTATTATTATTATTATTATTAATTTTTTTTTGCTTTAATTAAGGGGGCATAATTTTATCTACACGAATTTGAGGCAACTGGTCCCTCCACCCCATGCCACGAAGAGAGAGAGAGAGAGAGAGAGAGAGAGAGAGAGAGAGAGAGAGAGAGAGAGAGAGAGAGAGAGAGAGAGAGAGAGAGAGAATGTGTGTAGAGACAGAACGTGTGTGTATGTGTGTGTGTATGAGAAAGAAAGAGAGAGAGAGAAATAGAGAGAGAGAGAATGTGTGTAGAGACAGAACGTGTGTGTATATGTGTGTATGAGAGAGAATGAGAGTGTGTGTGTGGATGAGAGCTAGTATGGCTTGAGATTGTGTTTTGTAGGATAGTTTGAAGAATATACTAGTAGCCAATTCGTCCCTAGTAAGAATATGGTCCCCTCAGAGTGTAAAGTTGTGTGTCACAGTGTCTGCAGAGCCAAACAAGTGTCGAGGCTGATGAGGTTGTAAATAATTGGGTGTGTGTTTTTTATTTATTGTTACTTCATGAGGGACTTGCAGGTTGTTGGAAAAGGTCAGCAGCGTTGTGTGTGAATGAACGAGAAAGTGAAAGAGGGAGAGTGTGTGTGTGTCTGTGTGTGTGTGTGTGTGTTTTGTAAGTGAACAAGAAGGAGGTAACCAGTGAGTTGAGGTGATTGGTGTTGGTCGGAGTCATGCACGAGTTGTTGTTTTTTCATTATTATTATTATTATTATTATTTATTCTTCCATTCTCCCTGTCAGAATTATATAGTATGAGATGCATGTTTCCAGCACGTATGTATGTACAGTACACCCATGGCTGATAGTGCTGGACCAAGATACAAGGAGTGTTGGAGAGTTGGAACAAGTGAAATTTCCAACCCATTCTCAACGTTGACAGAGTTTTAGAAGACTCACTTTTTCGAACTCCGTACAGTTGCTCTCCAATATTCCTTGAACCCTGGTCTAGTACTATCAGCCATGACTGTACATACGACACATCCTGTTTATTATGCCTTATACAATCTTGCCTTCGTTTAATGTGTACCAGTAAATAAATAATTAGTCAGTCAGTCAGTCAGTCAGTCAGCCAACAAATCAATCACCCCTCTTCCCCATCATCTCCTCCTCTGTCTCATTCCCCTTTTCCTCCTTCGTCTTATTCCTCTTCCTCTCCTCTTCCTTCATTCTTTTCCTCTTCCTCATCCTTCATCTCATTCCCCTTCCTCTCCTCCATCATCTCTTTCCTATTCCTCTTCTCCTTCTCATCTTTCCCCTCTTCCCTTTTCCTTGTTCTCTGTTTCTCCCTTTCCCTATTTCCCCTCTCCACTCCTGTCCCTCTGTCTAATCCACTCTCCTCATGTTCTCTCTTGTTTGTTTTTCATTTCATATTTTGTACCATGCAGTACATTTCTGTTTTCACGTTTTCCAGCCTTTCCATGAGCTTGTTTTTCTGCCTGGCCTCTGTAATAAACCATGATTGATCTGCTGTGGCTTTCTACCTATCTATTTGTCTGTCTGTCTGTCTTTCTGTCTCTCTATCCATCTATCTATCTATCTATCTATCTATCTATCTATCTATCTATTTATTTATTTACGTGTCATTCCCCCCCACCATCAGTGACCATGAGGCTACAACAGAAAGCTATCTATCTATCTATCTATCTATCTATCTATCTATCTATCTATCTATCTATCTATATACGTGTCATTCCCCCACTCCCCACCACCAGTGACCATGAGGCTACAACAGAAAGCTATCTATCTATCTATCTATCTATCTATCTGTCTATTTACGTGTCATTCCCAACCACCACCAGTGACCATGAGGGTGCAACAGGTAACTGGACTCGGGTGTATCACTATAGAGGGCGTGAGTGTAGTGTCAATGGTCTCTCTCTATATATATATCTGTGTCTGGATATACTCGTGTTGTGTGTTGTGTTTTGTTTACACTCTACTGACTGACTCTATTGCGTTGGTTGTTGTTGTGGGTGCTTCGTTGTGTGTGTGTGTGTGTGGGTGTGTGGGTGTTGTGTATCTGAATGAATGTGTGCTGCCTGTGTGAGTGTGTGTGTGTGTGTCAGTGTGGCTTGCTTCACTCATAGTTTTTGGCTTGACTGATATTGCGTGGAAAAAAAATGAGATAAGGAGGAATGAACACACATACAGAGCTAGACATGCAGGGGTGAGGGAGGGAGACAGGGGAAGAGGATGTGTTGAAGGAAGGAAGGAAGAGATGAAGGAAGGAAGGAAGGAGAAATGAAAGACAGGGAATGAGGAAGAGGAGACAGGAGTACAAGAAAAACAAGAAAATAAATGAAGAAAGGAAGGAAGGAAGAAAAAATGAAAGACAGGGAATGAGGATATGGAGACAGGAGTACAAGAAAAACAAGAAAATAAACGAAGAAAGGAAGGCATGTACTATATAGGACAGGCAAGCAGGCAGGAAAGAGGTGAGACAGAGGCAGACAGACACACAGACAGGCAGATAGGTAGACAGAGAGACAGTCAGACAGGGTAACTGGTGTGTTAGCTGGCAGGCAGGCAGGTAGACTGGTGGTTAGGCTGTCTGACTGGTTGGTTGGTTGGTTGGTTGGTTGGTTGACAGACAAACCGGTTCTCTGGTCGTCTGTTACGTTTCCTACCAACTGGACACGTGAACTGGGAAGATGGCAGACTGGTATAGGTGGACAGGAAGGTAAGATGAAAATAAAAGGAAGACAAAGTGGAAGGGAAGGTAAACAGATAAGATAACATTTGTTTGGTAGGAGAGATCGATTGTTACATTGTTACATTGAAGTGCCTCGATTCCTCCAAAGTATATGCAGTATACCAGGAAACAGGACCCTATGAACAATAATAATGGTGTACTGATGCTTGCTTGGAATTGTTTGGAGGAATCATTTGCTCCAGATTTACCAACACTGAACTTCCACCTTAAGACACTTCCATTTTTTTTTTTTTTTTTTTTTTTTTTTTTTTCAGAAATCATGAAAATTTAATGCAACTAAGAATTTCGAATCTCAGTTAAATGTGGAACGTGATTTAGGGACCACAAAGATCTTTTACATTTACAAACCTGAAATAAAAAAATAAAAAGTGCTGCTTTTATAATACTCAAAGACTAGTTTTTTTTTGCTCTGATTTTTTGCCGACCAACTTGCTTAGTGGGTTTTGTAAATAAATATATTGGAGTTTGTTGACGCACCATTGATTATGATATAAGAAATAATGGGGGGGTATTTTTATTTTTATACAAACCAAAAGTACCATAATGAATAAAAATTAAAATATATTAACTTTACCTGATACAGATTTTGAGTTTGTGAGTTTATTATGATACTCTTTTTTTTATATATAATATTACTAAGATATACTTGTCGCTGAATATTCATGAAAGGCCTTATATAATGAAGTGTTCTGAAACTTTGCTATTGAGACAGAACATGAGTCAGTGAATCAGTGAATCAGTGAGTCAGTGAGTGAGTGAATCAGTGAGTCAGTGAGTCAGCATATGTAGAGTGTAGAGTGAGGAAAGACAAGACAAGTATAGTGTGTGTGTGACTGAGTAAGGAGACTTAGAGTTATATACCGAGAAGTGAGATAAGGAGGGAGGAAAATTGGGAGGGAGGAAGGAAAATGGGGAGGGAGCATCTTGTAATATCCTAGCGGTCCTCCTAAGTGTGTGTGTGTGTGAGAGAGAGAGAGAGAGAGAGAGAGAGAGAGAGAGAGAGAGAGAGAGAGAGAGAGAGAGAGAGAGAGAGAGAGAGAGAGAGAGAGAGAGAGAGAGAGAGAGAGAGAGAGAGAGAGAGAGAGAGAATGTGTGTGTGTGTGTGTGTGAGAGAGAGAGAGAGAGAGAGAGAGAGAGAGAGAGATAGAGAGAGAGAGAGAGAATGTGTGTGTGTGTGTGTGTGTGAGTTGGTAGGAAGTGGAGTGATGTGGTAATATTATTGTATTGGATATTGTTCTTGTGGACGTGACCCGTTACAGTGTAGGCTCCTGTCACCAACCTACCTCACCAACCTCACCAGTCACTCACTCACACCAGTCACTCACCACTTACACTAGACACTCACCATCTCCTCCTCCCTGTCTCACCCTGCAACCCTCACCACTTTCACCAACTTCAACGTCACCAAATCACTCACAAGTCTCACATCCTTTACCCCCCCACACTTCACCTCTCAATAGACACTCACCCTTCATCACCTACACTTCACCCCTCACTATACCCACACCATTCACTCACCACCACCTCATTCCTGTCCCTCACCTGTCAATGCAACACCTACACAACACCGTATGACATGTTCTTTCAATTGTCGTCAACTTAAATTACTCGTAGTCACACCACCAATATCTCACATCAACACCCCTATAATTATCACACATCATCATCATCTTCACTATACCATACACACGACAGACCAGACCTCACTCAATTTTCACCATCACCATTACCACCACCAACACCACCACTACCACTATCACCACCATCAACACTACTACCACTATCACCACCATCACAACCATCACCACCAACACCATCACCACCAACAACACACGTCATGTCTCACTCACTGACTCACTCACTCACGCTTCCCACCTTCGATGCAATATAAAAACACTCCTCACGCTTGACTTCCCCCACACCACGTAATATCTCTCACTGCTGCATGCGAGGTGCTGGAAGGAAGTGAGGTGAAGCGAGGTGACAGCAAGTGAGCAAGCAAGCACGAACGTTGAATAGCAGCAGACAACACACTGCATGAGATTTAATATTATAGAAAGGTGGTTTATATATATACAGCAGTGTTTGTTAAGTTGGTGTAGAGAGCAGGGTAATTGTTTCATGAGTATAGTGTATGTAGTGTTAGTGGAGTGTAGGGATATTGTGTCATGATGTTTATATATATTGTAAGTGAATGTAGGTCTATTGTTTGAAGATGTTTTTATATTGTAAGTATAGATGTAGGGGTATTGTTTGATTATGTTTATATATATTGTAAGTGGGTGTAGGGCTATTGTTTGATAATATTTATATATGGTAAGTGGATGTAGGGGTATTGTTTGATGATGTTTACTGACGACTCAAAAATAGGATTAGTACAGCCCGTGATTGATTGATTGATAGAAAGATATTAGGAGCCACAACAGCGAGGTCATATACCGCCCGAGGTGAAGTGAAGACGGGAAGTTCCACCATCCCATATTTAGCTGAGGAGGAAGATGAGGTGAAGGATACAATGACTCTTAAAATCCTCTCATGTTTTGTTTTCAAGAGGGAAGAGAAACATTGAGGGTGACGCCAGCGAAAATTTGGCGGGAAAGATCAGCTGTTTTGTGTTGACATCCGTGTAGAGAGAACCAGAGAGGAGATGATAAAGAGAAGAGGATGAAGTGTAGTGGGTGATGGAGAATGATGATAGAGAGAGGAGAAGTGGGAGAGGGAGATATGTGGTGATGAGAGGACTGGAGAAGGATGATAAAAAAGAGAGGAAGGAGGAAGTGGAGAGGGAGGTGGAGAAGAAGATTTGAAGAATGATGATAGAGAGAGTAGTGGTAACGAGAGGGATAATAGGGAGAAGAGGAAGTGGAGTGGGAGAGGGTGGTGACGAGAGAACTGCATGGAGAGGGAATATCTATAGGGAGAGGAGGAAGTAGAGAGAGGGAGATGGATGAAAGAGAAGGTGTCTCTCTCTCTCTCTGGCTTCCGTGTTGATATATACTTGTGAAGACACCAACCAACTCAACCAACCCATACAGTCACGCCTCCAGTTAACTCATCCCCCTCTCCATCCATTACCCCCCCCCCTCACCCCCCCCCCACACACACACATGCACCCCCTTCCTGCATGCATCACTCGTACCCTCTGACCTTATCTGACCACTCATCTTCTTGTACAACCTACCTTTTGTTTATTCTAGTATACTGTATATTATATAAAGTATTTTTTTATAAGAGGATAAAACAAACCACTTCTTGTGTTTATTTTAATATATATATAAACTAATTTTTATAAGAGGATAAACAAACCACTTCTTGTATATTATTATTATGATTTCCGAGTTGACTTACTGAGTGTTACTGAGTGGATTCAATCAGGTAATGAAAGTTGATGATATGGAGGTCGTCGTTGTGGTGAAATGGGGCGAAGCTCATGCACGCCCTTCTAAATTACATCCATCTGTTACACCCGCCCCAGTGTCTGTGTGTGTGTGTTGTGTTGTGTTGTGTTGTGTGTGTTGTGTTGTTGTTGGGTTGTGTTGTGTGTTGTGTTGGGTTGTGCTTGTTATGTTGTGTGTTTTGTTGTGTTGTGTGTGTGTTGGGTTGTGTTGTGTGTTTTGTTGCTTTGTTGTGTTGTGTGTGTTGTGTTGGGTTTGTGTTTGTTGTGTGTGTTGTGTTGTGTTGTGTTGTGTGTGTGATGGGCTAATTCTGTCGCCACTTGGACGTGTATTGTATGTATGTATGGACCTAAATTGTATGTATGTATGTATGTATGTATGGGAGCTGCATGGCCAATACTGCATACATGTGTTCAGCTGTTGATGATAGGTCTTTAGTATACTATTGATGCAACACACACACTACCATTCCTATACTGTATAAAAGTCGTATCGTTCAGAGACTCACAAAAGCTTTCCCATTCATTCAAAATTTCACTTCCCCATCACTGTCCCTTTCCTTCATCCTTCTATTTCCCATCACCACCACCACCCCTCTCTCTAACTCTACTACTACTATCAGCACTACTACTACTACTACTACTACTACTACTATCAGCACTACTACTACTACTACTACTACTACGTTCTCTACTCCTTCCCTTCCACTACTACTACTACTTAATACGACTACTTAATACTACTACTACTACTACTACTACTACTACTACTACTACTACTACGTTCTGTACCCCTTCCCTACCATCACTACTACTACTATATTCTGTACCCCTTCCCTACCACTACTCCCATTGCCTCCTTTCCTCCCTGTGCCAGCTGTTATCTGTCACGGGAGGGAGGAAGGGAGGGAGGAAGGAAGGAAGGAAGGGAGAGTCAGTAAAACCAACAACTATACAGCACTCGAGGGGCGGAGGTTGTGTCAGGTTACGTGTGTGTGTGTGTGTGTGTGTGTGTGTGTGTGTGTGTGTGTGTATGTATGTGTGTGATGTGTGTGTGTGTGTGTTGGCACGCCCTCAACCTCACTTCTCACTTCAAGTCTCGATTTCATGGCTCATCTGTTACTTGTATGTTTCTCTCTCTCTCTCTCTCTCTCTCTCTCTCTCTCTCTCTCTCTCTCTCTCTCTTCATCGTCATCTTCCTACAACTCCTTTCGCTCTCTCTCTCTCTCTCTCTCTCTCTCTCTCTCTCTCTCTCTCTCTCTCTCTCTCTCATCCTGACGCAAGAAATGTTAAACCATCAAGAATTAAACCTGTCGTGTTCCAGTGTCTATTTTATTATCACTCCAGACCTTTTAAAAGAGAGTTTTTTATACATCGGCATTCATTTTTAAGATTATTATTATTTTATTTTTTTTTGGGTGGAGGGAGAGGACAGTGAAAGACTTTATTATCCATCATATATTTATTAAAGGCGGCTTAAGTTATTTATACGTTTTTTTTTTTTTTTTTTTTTCGAGGGACGATTTGGTCATATTTCCACGACCATTTATTTCTTTTCAGCTGCAAAATGTTTCGTAGTGTGTATATAAAATAATAATATTGGAAATGCTGTGTTGTGGCAATGCTCATAGATTATTTCCATCTCTTTTGTGTGTGTGTGTGTGTGTATGTATGTATGTGTGCGTGTGTGTGTGTGTGTATGTGTGTGTGTGTGTGTCTGTGTATGTATGTGTGTGTGTATGTGTGTGTGTGTTGTTGTAAAGCTCATAGACTATCTGAAATGGTACTGTATGTTTTCCCATTATTATCATTTTTTTTTTTTTTTTTTTTTTTTGAGGTGGACGAAATTATTTTACGTGCGTGTCTGTTACCTCTTTTTTTCCCCCATTGGAGTTGGTTGCAATTGAGCAGTGACATGCACGACGCGGAACTAATTTGGCGTCAGTAATGGTGTCACCCTCCTGCTACTTGATGTGTGTGTGTGTGTGTGTGTGTACTATACGGTATTACAGTCGGCAGCACAAGTCCATGTACACGTCACACATTTAAGGGGGTATATAATTCACTTTTGTTACATTGGAGTGTCTTGATTCCTCCAAAGTATTGGCGCCAGGAAACAGGACCATATTATGAAAAATAATGGTGGTCTATTGGTGCTTGGAATAGTTTGGAGGGATTCAGTTGCTCCAGATTTACCAACACAAAATTTCCCCCTTAATTAAAGGACACTGTGTTCGTGTATGAAAATTGTTGAAGGCTTCTGATTCCTCCTGACCATGTCACAAAACAAGCTCCTTCCATATCGGTGGTGTTTCGTGGCAATATTTGAAGGACTCGTTTATCTCCAAATTTCTGACTGCATCACAGGGTTCGTTAATTAGGCTTCACAGGCTCGTAAACTAAAAAAAACATGAATGCAAAGAAGTGAATTTATTTGCCTTCCCTATAGAGTATGGTGAATGTGTTAGTTTGATGATAATCCTTTTTATTTTCCTTAATCAACTTCTGAGTGAGTGAGACAACATGACTTTTGCTCCCGACTGTACATCTTGAGAACCTCTGTTACTTGAGTTCCTCGCTGAGCATAACAAACATTAGGCTCAGAGAGGAGACAACATTTACCACCACCACCACCTACTCCTTCTTCAAACTGGTACTGTACTTCCTGGTTCAGAGTCCAGTCGGTTTTATGAATCACAAATGTCATCATCTAATATTCATGCTATAAGACCATAAGTAATACATACATACATATATTTTGTACTCGTTAGTGTTAACCAGAAAACATATATTATATACGTGTCCAGCATCTTTAATGAGTGGAGGCACAGTAACCTGATTATATTGTGCCTAAAGGAATCTAAGGCTGAGTTTATCTTTACTGTTCATTCTATAACGCATTCCAGGAACTGATAATTGAATATAAAGACAATCATTACACAGCGATGGAATGAGTGGGTGGGGGAGGGGAGAAGTCCGCCATTACAAGCGGTGGTTATTAGTCAGCTGCTGCTTTCGGCTCCCATGCAGCTGGAATTTATGGTATGTTATGGGAGCTGCAGGGGCGGCCAAGTATTGCCTCGTCAGCAGGTGAGGGAGGAGAGGGAAACTATTGACGAAGGAGAGGAGAGGGAAAACTGTTGACATGGGAGCCTGGCGATATGTGAGAAAGTTTGTCGGCAACAGCTTCCCGACATGGCTGCCAACCTCAGTATAGTTTTCTTCACTGCTCACCTCCACCGAACCTCAACAAACACAACATTCACACCTTAATCATATAATATTTAATGTTTGTATGTTGTGAGAATATTAAAGTGTATGATATATGGAAGCTATGTGTAGAGGTAAAAGTGGGTAGGTGTAAGCCAGGTACCTGTGGCAGGCCTGTTCTAGGCCGGCCTGGGGGTCTGGCCTCAATGTGCCGTTTAGTTTCAGTGTTGACGTTGGGGTGTGTGTGTGTGTGTGTGAGTGGGCTGGCTGCTGGGGTGTTGTTCCTCCCACCTCGTGTACCTTCCCCCTCCCACACACAACCTGCCTGTCCCGTCTAACCACACCGGTGAATTGGCATCAGTGTAGTTAGTTAGTGTATTAATTGAGTTTCCTGACTTCATTGACTGGACCACGTTTATCAGCGACACGGTTTTTGACAGACGTTGATGACGACGGGTGGTTGGATGGATGGTTGGTTATTTGACATCTGAGTTCATATTGTAGTTAACCCTTCAACAATTGAACTGCATTTACACGAATATAGAATAGCTTTGTGTGTGTATGTACGTTAGAGTAAGTGTGTATGTGTGTGTGTGTGTGTGTCAGTAGCTGCGGTATGTTGCAAGAGAGTGAAACATGGGGTGAACAACCGAACCGAGTGCTGGTGGTGGTCACACACACACACACACAGACAGACACAACACGGATGTTTTTGCTGCCTCAGAGTGCATACCCCGTTAACTTTATTACTACCCACGTTTTTTTTTAATCCCACATGACTGCTTTCTAGAAATTCGTGCATTGGGTAGAAATTGGGTACATTGAGCGTCAAAGCCTGACCAATGATTAGTTAGAATAGGTAACTTAGAATGACTGACGACCGGTTGGTATATTAGTTTATATTAAAACGTATAATCAATTGCTATCTGAACGTTTTTATTTCATAATATTAAAACCAGATTGATTATAATTATTTAAGGGAATACCAACAATGGCTTACGTACACTTTTATATTCGCTTGTATTGCCAGAGAATTTATATGGCACTAAACACAGGATCAGACCCGCTATCCACCAGTTAATGCAAATAACCTGACAGTGCTTTGGCTACCTACCTACTGCAGATTCATTATTAATTAACGGGGAAGTACAGTGTTGGTAAGTCTTGAGCAACTGGCTGATTCTTCCCATTTTATTCCAGGCAACAGGCTACCATTTCTTTAGTTAAAGTTGTCCTGTTTCCTGTCACACTTTGGAGGAATCGGGACACTCCAGTTTACCAAAAGTATACTATCCCCTTAATTAAAGAGGTGCTGTGTTCCCCACCATCCCTGAATTTGGTACTTTACAAAGATGAAAACGTTTAACATGTGATAGTTGTTAGATATTTTAAAGGGTATATTAAATTGTTTTTTATTTAGGTCTAAACTCCTTACGTTGAAGAAGGAAGGTTTTGCGACTCCAATATCTCTACTAGGCTACGTGTGTATTAAGTGTGTTAATGTGTGTGTGTGTGTCTGTCTGAGTTTCATTTTCGTTTGCAGAGTTTCACATTCGCCAACTTCCCGAGGGCTCTGGTAAAATTAAAGGTCAGCGAGTACGAGTAATTCAACATTTTCTCTCCAGTTTGGCGAAGGGACACAGGGATCGCAAAACCTCAATCACTTTTCCCAGCTTGAGCCCTCAGTAGTGATTTTGTTAATGTAGCTGTGAGAAGTGGTGGTGAGGCATGGAAAGGATTGTATCGTTTATAGGTTTGTAAGTAGTAAATATCCGAGTGTAAATGAGGATGTTTGTGTTTAACTCGTGTTCAGATGGTTGTGTATTTTTATAGCTTTATATAATCAGTACAGTGGCGTTTATACAGTCAAGTTGATGTTTAGGAATGAATTGTGATGATATTTTTAATCCCTTTGGGGACAGGATTGTTTTATTTCCACTGTCAATGGTTTGCTGTTAGGATTATACTGAGTCTCCATAGATTATCTGAATATTGTATGATCATGTCAATATGTTCAGATACTTTATGGACACCCTGTATAAATAAATATCATCGGATGCTGAATACATTACGTAATAATACTAATGAATGATTGCATTATGACAGTAGCCAACAGACTATGGTGGAATGGTGAAAAACAATAAGGGAAACTTGGTTAGTGCATTTACTACAACCGAAAACCTGTTACAGAACTAGTACTAGAAAAAATACAAACAAGAAAGAGAAGGTGAACTGGGAGAAGGTTTAGTAATCTAGACGGAAGTGTGACCGAGTATAAGTAACAGGTGTGACGCGTTACAGTCGAGTGGCAAAGTAAGAGTAAAGTGACGGACCCTCCAGTGAAAAGGGAGAGTGTGACAAGTACTGTACTGCTTTACCTTTAGCGAGGAAAGCGTTACAATGAAGAGAGAGGGAGAAAAAAACTAGCATCAAAACGTGACAAACTAAAACAGCAGCAGCTCTGAAGGAAGAGGAGGGGAAAGTAAGACCCACACTAAGCTATTGTAGTCACGCAGGCACCCACCAGTTAAGAAAAAAAAAAACTAAAAAAAAAATATATATATATGCTACATAATAAGCTACCATTAGCGAGTAAAGTGACACACATAAAAAAAAATACAGTTACGAGGTGACGAACTAATACATGAGCTCTATTGAAGGGAAAGTGTAACGTGTTGTACTGTAACCGAACCCAACCCACTACAGATACAAACAAACACACACACACTGTACTCTGTCAACTACGAGCTTTGGGGACACGCGATACAAAGAACAGAACAGAACAGACCAGACCAGACCTTGCGGAAAAAATTGCTACAAAGAAAGGGAGAGCCAAGATGGGGAAACTGACTCAGCGACTGAAGGACAAGGAGAAGGACAAAGAACAGTCATCCTCTGCCAATCCTGGTAAGTTTGGTTGGTTGGATGGTTGGTTAGTTACTTGATCCGTATAGCCTAGTCTAAGAACAAACGTATTTATACTTTTTCTAGTCCATACACTCGCTAATGTATAAATTGTTAGGCTAAACTTATAAATGCGTCGGTATATTGTGGTGTTATATCTTGGCTTGGTGTAAATATCCTCACTTTTCATGACCCTATAATTATATATGCTTTGTTATCACTCCTGACGCCAAGCATTCTTACTGAACTTACTACTCATCGTACTGTAAGTGTAAGGTGTGTACTAATTTGGTGACTGCAATATATCTTGGGGCCAAATCAAGCTACTCGCACAACAGAAAATATTATACTGTACGGTATATCAAATCCAGATTGTCTTTTCGAGTGTGTGTGTGTGTATATATATTACTATCTCCCGCCGTCATCATGATCCCAAACACTTAAAAGGAAACCGGAAATTTTCACCGGTAGTAAGTTCATTGTGGATATAACAGTGGAGTTTATTATTACTGGTATTACTCTGCCAAGGATTTCCGCTTTATCATGTTGGTATATTCTATTTATCTCTGTCTATATCTTATTATACCTTTGTGTACAGTCGTAGGATCAACTCAACTTTTTCTCAATGTTTATATTTCTTCTCACTTTAACCCAGTCCCTGTACCATTCCGTGACAGTACGCTCTCTTAACCCTGTATGTCTTCTCCATACCTGCACCACTCTCTCCCTTCTCTTTACTTCTCTCCTATTCCCTCCTCTACCCTTTCATTCTCTCCTCTACCCTTCCATTCTCTCCTCTCCTCTTTACTTCTCTTTCCTTCCCTTCTCTTCTCCCTTCCATTCTCTCCTCTCCTCTTCTCTTCTCTTTTCTCTTCTCTTCTCTTCTCTTCTCTTCTCTTCTCCCTTCTCTTCTCCCTTCTCTTCTCTTCTCCCTTCTCTTCTCCCTTCTCTTCTCTTCTCCCTTCTCTTCTCTTCTCCCTTCTCTTCTCTTCTCCCTTCTCTTCTCTTCACCCTTCTCTCTTCTCTTCACCCTTCTCTCTTCTCTTCACCCTTCTCTCTTCTCTTCACTCTTCTCTCTTCTCTTCACTCTTCTCTCTTCACCCTTCTCTTCTCTCTTCTCTTCTCTTCTCTTCTCTTCTCTTCTCTTCTCTTCTCCCTTCTCTTCTCTTCTCTTCTCCCTTCTCTTCTCTTCTCCCTTCTCTTCTCTTCTCCCTTCTCTTCTCTTCTCTTCTCTTCTCTTCTCTTCTCGCATTCCACCACCGAGACCTTTCCCTTCCCTGAACCAACCCTATTGATACCACACTACCACCATCCCTTCTCTTTCCAAATCATCATCATCCCTTCTTCCAAATCATCATCATCCCTTCTTCGACACCATCATCATTCCTTCTCCTTCCACACCATCACTATCCATTCTTCCACACAACCATCATTATCCCTTCTTGCACACCGTCACTATTTCTTCCTTTCCACAATCTTTGACTTGATCCACACCACTGTCTTCTCTTCCACCTTCCACCACACCACTATCTTACCTTTCCTACCTTCATCCACAACACTATATTATCTTTCCTACCTTCCTTCATTAACTTGCCCATCACTGTCGCTTCCTTCTTCCCTCCAATCCATTTCACCGTTTCCCTCACATACTAGGCTACATACCCTTCTACAATCACCACCACCACCACCTCCTTCCTTCCTTCCTTCCTCGATCCACTACATACCACATCAACAACTCTCTCTTTTCCTCGTTCATTGGCGGTGTGGGGGTCTTTGTGGTATCCCTTCCTTCCCTTCACCACCACCTCCACCCTGTGTGTCCCTATGGTGGTGTGGCACGAGTCCTCTTCATTGCCGACATCCGCCTGCCCCTCTGTTCTCTCTCTCTCTCTCTCTCTCTCTCTCTCTCTCTCTCTCTCTCCTAACAACAGAACAGTGATGGTGTAATTATATCCTGTGCCACATCCTCCCTTCCTCCCTCCAATCAGCAGTAAGCGAGGTCACATCAGTCGTTCCCGGATCTGCCTGTGTGTCTGTTTGTGCTTCTCACTCAATATCGTGCATGGCTTTTTCTCCCTTAATTAACATTCAATCTGAGGCATCGGTGTTGATGTCTCTACTGTATAGCCTAATGTCATTCTCCCCAGGAACCTTCATATTTGGTTAAGGGGGTCACTTGTCAGTGTAATTATGGGGTTAGACTATACTCATTTTTCAATAGTATACTAGAAAAAAACACAGACTATATAGTACTGTACAGTCGGCATCAGGAATTCTTATATATACACCTGTGGCATCAAGGGCTCGTAACAAAAGAAAATTTAGTACAGAAATGTCCAAATATCAAACTTCTATAGTAATACTTGAATTAATCAACAGAATAATCCCAAAAATATGTGCAGAATATAGATCCCTTTTAACCAATGCTTTGTGTACGAAGTCATGAGGCCGACTGTACATTGGTATATAATTAGGGGATCTGTTTTGAGCATAGGCTAGTTAGGCTACGAGTTACTGAAGCGAGGATAGGATTGGGGATGATATTGTAATCTACGACTGGCTATGTGTGTTGTCCATCTGTTCTCTTCTCTTCTCCCTGTCTGTTCGTTCGTCCGATCTGCTTTCAGTTGCACAGTCACTGAAAATATACTGCTACCCTGAAAGCCGGTACTGTACATAAAAAATGAGCATCTTTCTCTCACAAACTTACTGTAGGCTGTTCTCTGTAACTTTTTAAAATAATCTTCAATATGTAGCCTAATGACATTGCTAATTTTTCCAGTAATATTATATATATATATATATATATATATATATATATATATATATATATATATATATATATATATATATATATATATATATATATATATATATATGTAACAAAAGTTTATATGAATCAGACTGGAGTGTAGTTTACTAATAAAGGACTAAAATAGCTCAAGCTGGCGTATAGCCTACACACCCTATAAAAGTTTGTCAGTTTTTAAGCAATGTATACAAAACTATTCTGAAATAATAATAAAAAAAATTACTGTGTTGTTTATTAGATTGGCCAACAACAAAGTAGACCTAGATAGACCTAAATAGTAGATCCATTAGGAATACGAGTGTCCACATGTAAACTCTTCTGTATCGTGAATTCGGGACACATTCTATTATACTGCTAACATTCTGAAACACAGGACGAAGCATTATGATACACGCCTCGTTGAAATACTTGGGATGCCTCAACTGCACAATGAGCGGCAATATTCCTGTCGCGGTTTGGTCCCAATATTAATTAATGTAACCCATGCAATATTCTGAAACCTCTACCGTACACACGACGATATATTATAGCCTATCAAACGTTTCGCTATTTTTCCCCCACCATATTTTTACGACACGACTAGGCTAGGCTATTCAGATGTCTAGTTCAATCATGTGTGACAAGTTAGGCGAGATAACAACCTCTATTATTTATATGTATTATACGTTCATTCAATAGTCATGTCGAGCCAGAGAATAGAAATGCCTTTTTTTTTATGTGGATTTGTACATAGCCTAACTCTGTGATGGTGGCGGAAGTCCTCATCTGTCCGCTGTAATGTTGATAGATGGCAAATTGGATGTAATTACAATATGGTGGCTTTGGTTGTGGTGGTGGTACAATATGTGTAAAAGTGGTGATGGTCGTAGTCGTTGTTGTGGTTGTTGTATTTGTTGTGGTGGTGGGTGTAAAAGTGGTGATTGCGGTACTGGTCGTGGTTGTGGTAGTAGTATTTGTGGTGGTACGAGCCATGGGGTAATTAATAGTAGTAGTGGTAGTGGGAAGGGTAATGATAATTTTGATGTTGGTGGCTGTTATTAAAAGGATACTACTACGGTGAAGTTGATGCTGGTGGGAGAGGTTTTATTATTGATAGTGGTAGGTAGGTGTGTGGTTGGATAGAGGATGATACAGTAGTTAGTGGTAGTAGTGGTAGCCTACTATCACTAACAACTAAGGAAGTGATTGTCTTACACTGCGTAAACCACAGATTCTATCACCAATACCATAACAATCATCACAAGTTACAACACTAGCTACATCTATGACATAACTCTAAAGGCACCCTGTGTTGTAGTCAGAAAATTGGAGGTTAGAGAGTCCTTCAAACACGGCCACGAAACACCACCTACATTAATGGAGCTTGTTTCGTGGCATAGTCAGGAGGAATTAGAAGCCACTCACTCATACACGATCACGGGGTCATTAACATCAAACAATGGGAAGTCTTATAGAGCTGTGTCTTATGAATAGTGTTTGTTGTCTATAGATATTTATATTTAGTCCATCAGATGAAGTAATTAGTGAGTATTTACACCATTGTCTCTGTTAGGCTCATTGCTTAGTAACAGAACTAGCCTATTGTCTCCAGGTTAGGCTACATTCATTTACGACACCACACACAGTAACAATACCGTCAGTCTGTTTTGTCTAGGCATGTTAACTCTCTCTCTCTCTCTCTCTCTCTCTCTCTCTCTCTCTCTCTCTCTCTCTCTCTCTCTCTCTCTCTCTCTCTCTCTCGTCAGTGGTGCTTGTTTAGTTTATAAGGTGTTGTAAGTTTTCTAACGTTTCCATGTGTGTGTGTGTGTGTGTGTGTGTGTATAGGAAGTTTTTATATGTTTGTTTTTGTGCAATTATTAATAGTGCCATTACTTTTAGTTTCTCTAGTTAGGCTACTGGTACTGATTTTGGTCCTCATGTTTCTTGTATTATTACTGTTATTGTTATGTGTGTGTGTGTGTAAATCTTAAATAGTCCTATAAAAGATACACAATGAAAGGTGCCTGTAACATTACCAACACCTCAGAACTCGTACACTTCCGGGTGTTGGCTACACTGTTCACTCACTATACACACGGTCGGGGATGGAAACACACCACAGTTATGAACACGCTATTCTTACTAAACTTAAAGGGGATGGTATATAGGTGGTAGATTGGAGTAGCCTACCTTGATTCCTCGTAAGTTAGGGACTACGGAAATCCCGTCAAGTTTAGTAGGAATGGAGTTATTTTACTTATTTATTTATGTATATATTAATTACACAACTTTGGCAACCATCATATTTCTGACTGGTAAACACACCCAGTAGTACACACAGTCTCTCTGTTCCCATTTTTATTTGGTAGGTGTGGTGACAAATGAACAGTAAGGAGCAATGTACTACAGCAGTAAACCAAATTGAGTGGTTAGTGTGTTGCATAATTCCCTCACGTCCCCCCTTCCATCCTTCCTTCTTATGAGGCTACCTTGGTGAGATCTAGTGGTGGTGGTGGTGGTGGTGGGAGAGGTGGCCGGCCAGATGTTCCCAACTCCACTTTCCCTCTCAGTCCTCACTCCACTCTTGTGTTGACGCTCCACATTCAGTACCCCCACCCACCCACCCATCCATCCACCTGGTTCTCACTGGGTAAGGTGGAGAAGGTGGTAGTGAGGGAAGGAAGTGGTATCAAAGAAGAGGAAGAAGTGGTGAAAGGGAAAAGGAAGGGGAAGAATGAAAGCAATGGCAGTGTGTGGTGATAGAGAAGGAGCATGGAAGAAGTACAGAGTAATTATCATGTAGCTTATAGTGATCATGTTGAAAATAAAGGGAAGAGAGAGAAGTATGGGGAAGAATAGGCTATGAGTGAAGAGCGTGAGAGGGGAGTGGGTGTGAAAAAGGAAGGAGAAGCTGGAGGAAAAGGAGGAGGAACAACGCCAGTGATAAAGAGGCGTGACTGGGGAGGAGTGGGAGGAAAGAGATGCTGGAGGAAAAGGAGGGTGGGAACAACATACACCATACATTTATTTATTGTTTTCTTTTACCTTCTAGCGCTTTACCCACTACACTAGCTATACCGTCCATTATACAACAACCTCTATACATCTTGCCTTCGCCGACTAAGCCTTAAAGACGCACCATTGTGAGGAAGGGAACACAATGGAAGGAGGAGAGGGCGTGATGTAGAGAAGGGAGTGTTAAGTACTGATGAATTGGTAGGCTTAGGTGGTTTGCTGGTGATGAATAGGTAAGCATAGGTGGTGATGAATAGGTGGTGGGTGGTGATGGAGGGAGAGAGGGGGGGATGGTTGGTGGTGATGGAAAGAGAGGGGGGGGATGGTTGGTGGTGAGAGGGGGTGGTTACTGGTGATGGAGGGAGAGATAGTGGGGATTGATGGTCGTGATGGGGAAGAGGGAGACTTGTTCAGAGTGTAAAGTGGTAATAGAGGGAGAAGGAAGGAGGAAATAGGAAGGGGGTGTGATGGAAAATGGGAGGGGGGCGTTGGTGGTAATGTAATGTAGAGAGAGAGAGAGAGAGAGAGAGAGAGAGAGATAGAGGGCGTTGTTGAGTGGGTGTAGACTCTGTAGAGAGTGGTAATAGAGGGAGATGGGAAAGGAGGTAGCCTAACAGGGATGAAGAGAGGGAATGAGGGTGTGTGATGGTGAATGGGATAGGAGGGGAAGGGGGAGTGAGTTGGTGAAGAGGTGCATAGCCAACATGGGGGAGGTGGCCAGATGGTGTTGAACTGGTTATGATAAGTCTTTTCCGCATTTTTTTTTTTTCCTACTTGCATGGCAAAGGGTCGAGGGTGGAGCTACGTACAGTGATGAACAAATATTACTGAATAGGTCGTGTCCTTTGGCTCTAAAAAAATATATATGTTTTGGTATTGCTATTTTGTGTAAGTGCAAATGTGTAGGTACAATCTGTGAATACCTACGAACATCTCTCGACTTGTTTCCGATAATAAGTTGACCTTGAGAGTGGTGGTGTATATGGTCAGGTTAGGTCTAGTCACCACACACACACGGCCCAGAAAAATTATCTCAAGACAAAGCCCAGTCAAGTGACAGAAGGCTAAAACCCGGAAATATTTTTTTTTTTTTTTTTTTTTTATATATATATCTTGAAATCTTGCATGTGTGCGGGTGCTTGGTTATGTGCCCGTGCTTTCTGTTGTACGCATGCTTGCCTGTGTGAGCGTATTTGTGTTGGTGTCTTTCCATGTTTGCCCACGTGTGCGCGTGTGAGTGCGCACTACACATTCCACACGAGTAAAAGTACCGTTGTCATCTGTCTGTGGATTCCACCTTCACTCTTCTCATCCTCTCACTCCTCGTGCACTCGTGTATCATTTTATTATTATTTTTCATTTCACCTGTTACACACACGAGTCACCCACCCACATGGTCTTTTCAATTTCCTCATTCACGTTCCGTTATCAGATCACTTTCTATTTCCTTCCCTTCTGCCCGTGTTAACTCTCTTCCCCCTCATCACTCACTCTTCACATTTCACTAATTTCTTATATATATACTGCAACTCATTATCTTGCACTCCATACTCGCCCTCCTCATTTGACACACCTCTGTACGGGATCTCGGTAGATTATCATAATTATAAAGTTACAAACCTGGGCGGTGGAAAATAAAATGAAATCGTGTGGAAGATTTAGTCTACCAATATTGTGGGTTTTAGTATTTAAGGGGTTAATTCACTTTTGTTACATTGGAGTGCCTTGATTCCTCCAAAGTATGCCAGGAAACAGAACCCGAAGAGCAAAATATAATGGTGTGGTGTTGCTTGGAATAAATAGTTAGCCCAGGAGGATTCAGTTGTTCCAGATTTACCAACACAAAATTTCCCCCTTAAATGAAATCGGTTTGTTTGTCGTTGGTGGAATGATACGGTGTTGTTGGTGGGAGTGGAAAATGCTGGATGAAAAAAAAAGTATGATGATGGTGATAGTGGAGAAAGTATATGTGAAAATAACGCGAAGGGTGGGTGGTGGTAGTGGTAGTGGTAGGTGGTTTGGTAGTTGTAGTGGTAGGTGGTGGTTTGGTAGTGGTAGCTGGTGGTTTGGTGGTGGTAGTAGATGGTGGGTGGTAGGTGGTGCAGGTGTTGATAAAAAATATATACAAAAAATATATGATAGTGGTGGTGGAGCTTAGGTCACGTTTGTGGTGGAAAGGTCAGCCTTGCCACACCACTACCACCACCACCACCACCACCACTACCACTACCACTACCACTACCGGTACTAACACCTGCACTGACCCCCTCCCCTCCCCTCCATCACCACTGACATCACCCAATACACCCACCCAGCCCCACACCCCTCCTCCTCACTGTACTGTATAATTTATGATCTTAGGGCCACTCTTAATAAACCCATATGTAGCTAATCATTATTTTTTTTAATACTGTACATATATGTTATTTTTATTGTTGTACTGTACATATTTTTTTAAAGGTGGATTTGGCTATATACTCCATAAATATAGTGTTGTGGTGATCATAGGTGTACTGTAACACTTCACTACTTCCTGCTTTAAGATCAAGTCAGTTAAATTAAGGAGTGTATTATACTGTACTGTACTTAGTGGCTGGCAGAATGTAAGGGACGTGTTTACATTTCATTGTGAGCTTCAAAACATTAGTCTGACTGTGTATTATTGTTCGTCATTTTTGATAGACAAACTTAACTTAGGGAGATATATTCTTCTGTTAGTGAATTGGAAGGTCTTTGATTCCCCCTAACTATGCCACGAAACAGCTTCCCTAGTAGTACCATAGAAGGAGTCTGTTTTCTGGTATAGTATGGAGGAATCAGTAGCCTTTCAATTTGCAAACAAAATAAAATCCCCTTAAAGTTGGATTCTCACTCTCATATTATTATTATCTTTTACATTTCATTTTTGTTTCATATCTCTGGTTGCCTGGAGTGTGTTTGGTTTCAGCCAGGAAATATATTTAGTGTTCCCAGGTCCTGTTTTCATCCCCAAGAGATCCGGTTTGGATAAAATGTTGCAATTTGGATAAAATGTTGCAATTCCTGATCGATTGTTATCCCAGTCAGAAAAGTTGTTTGGAAAAAGGTTATGCTTACATCACCCCTTTTTGTCAATACGTCTTATGGGTTTGAGTTATGTGTAGGCCTATAGGTGTTTGGATTCAACCCTGCCCTTTTTTTCAGTCATTGGAGAATTTATCTAAACTACTTATGCTATCTGCTATTTACTTCACTATTACTACCACGAATAAAACTACCTGTACTATCATTTCCACTGTTATTCATTCACTATTCTAATTCACTACTACCATCACTATTCTTTCAATCACTTCTCTTACCTCATTTCCATCACTTCTCTCCCACTCCTCTCTCCACTCCCTCTCCTTCCACTTCCACCACTCCTCTCTCCACTCCCTCTCCTTCCACCTCCACCACTCCTCCCTCCATACTCCAGGTTCCACTCCACCACCTCCACCCCATCACTCAATCTCTTACATCATCATTTCCACCACCACCACCACCACCCACAACATTATTTCCCCCTTTAGCCTACTCCCTTCTTCATTCACCACCACCACCTGTTTTCCATTACCACCACCACTACCACCTTCTCACCCACTTTAGGAAGAGGGTCGAGTCATGTTCTCATCAGTCTTCCCTTTGTGATACCCTCTCATACATTCTCATTCATTTATACTCCCAAGTTCTCTCAGTCTCATTCATTCCTTACTTGCTACTCACTTTCGTCCTCCTCCACTCTCTCACAATCATATCCCCCACTCACTCTCACAATCATATCCCCCACTCACTCTCACAATCATATCCCCCACTCACTCTCACAATCATGTCCCCCCCTCCCAATCCTTCACAATCATGTCCCCCTTCCCACTCGTTCACAACCATGCCCCCCTCCCCCCACTCATTCACAATCTTGCCCCCTCACCTCACTCTTTCATAATCTTGCCCCCTCGACCCACTCTTTCAGCTGATGTCACTTACTTTCTTCGCTTCTCCTTCATCACTTCTCCTTCCCTAATTTCCACTTCTGCATACGACTCGTTCAATCTACTTACCACACATGCATCTGCCTTATCTCATTTTCCTCCATTTGAATTATTTATGGTCCTCTTTCCACCACACTCACTCACACTCTCTCTTTGTCCTTGTCACTCCCACTTTCTCCCTTCCGCTGCACTCACTCTCCTTCTCTTTCACTTTCTCCCATTACACCCCACACTCACCTTCTCTCTTACACCAATATGCTTTTAACACGACACGTAGAGCTTGGATAGTTTTTATTCTTTTATTCACAGATACGAGAATAACAGAAACCTGGTGTCATAACATTCGACTAAGAGAAAACACACCAATATGAATTTTTCGTTGTAAATTTCACGACCAGAATAAAACTTTCAAATTTTTTTTACAGCACCTCTCCCCTTCCCTCCCTCGCTACACTGGCTTGACCTCACAGTTGTTTGTCTTTCAGCTTCTTATGATGTAAACATACTCTGCTTTATTTATAGACCACCTCCACCAATGTATCTTTTGGGCCAGGCATTTTATCAGAGCGTATGGACAGACATTGTACGTTTTAGATATTATATACTTGGATATGTTCTTAATTAATAGACCCTGTGATGTAGTCAGAAAATTGGAGGTAAAGGAGTCCTTCAAATATTGCCATGAAAAACACACACCCCTAGGCTATATGGAAGGAGCTTGTTTCGTGGCATGGTCAGAAGGAATCAGAAGAAGTATGCAAGGAAACGGAACCCCACCATATGGAATTATACAAGGGGTGTGTTTTATAGCCGAGTTTGGAGGCCTACATTGACTCCAAATTGACTGCAAAAGGTTGATTCCCTTAAAGATTATTAGCTCAGCCAGCCACCTGAGAGTTACAATAAAAGGTCAAGCGAGAATGGCCTATGACTGCGTTGAAACCTGCCCTGGGGAAGATTAAATCGAAATATATTCCTTTTGGAGATTTACTGTTACTCTCGCCCCAGTGAACTACATGACTGCTGAGCTGTTAAGGGACCCTGTGATCGTGTATGAAAACTTGGAGACTTCTGATTCCACCTGACTGTGCCATGAAACAAGCTCCTTCCGTATAGGTGCAGGGTTTCGTGGCAATGTTTGAAGGACTCACTAACCTCCCATTTTCTGACTACATCACAGGGTCCCTTAATAATCCAATCGAGTTCTCTTATTTTCCTCACCTCTGACAGTGATCATATCAAAACAGAATTATTCGAGATTCTGCACGTCCATTTTCTGTCAGTTCATATATACTTACCAACAGGCTTAAGTATTATTAATAACAACGAAGACATTTTTATTGGACAATATATATAAGTTTTCAGCTTAATTAAGGGGAGATTCTTTTGTTGGTGATTTGGTAGGTCTTTGATTCCTCCAAACTAGACAACGAAAATTATCACCTATTAGTACCATTGAAGGTGTCTGTTTTCTTGCACAGGTAGGAGGAATCAGTACGGTAGCCTTCCAACTAGGCGCACTATTCCCCCCTGCCCTTACATTAGCTCCTTCGATTCGAAATTTCCCCTAGAAATGAATAAAATCGTCGGGCATTAGAGTAAAAAAGAAAATACAATACCTGTGGAGAAGGGGAATATTATACGATTTTGGCAATGAAGGGGGAAGGGTGACAATTATATATAGAACATGAAAAACTCTTTAAAATCATTTCTTAATTATTTTTACTACATCCTGTCGAGTTATTTTATGGAACACAGACTCGTTTGGCCTCCTGCAGTTTCATCTCCGCTTCGGAAATTCGCTCGTTTCCATTCCCAGCCCTTTGAGGTCCTGGGGGGAGGGGGGAGGGAGTGAGGGGGGGCTGTACCTCTGTCATGGAATCTAGTGCTTGATTACAGGTTTCAGAACGAGAAGGACGTATACAGTATATGAACCAAACTGGTGACGTAACATGTTATTTTTTTCCTCTGCTACCCTATAATATTTCAGACCATTTTTATCCCAAGTTTTTCAGTGGATGAATGACATGGTGACTTTCCAGATAACTAGTAATATTTTACCTTCATTTCTGGGAGCAAGAATGAGGTTAAGTGTGGGAAAAAAAGACAGTTTCTCGTTTGATTTGGAGGATTATATACATTTTATTACCCAACCCTATTATTTCTTAGCCAGGGAAAAGGAAATATTAAATACTATACACAAATATGATTAACCCGTCGGACATTTATTCGTTCACGCCCTGTTGAAAAGTCAGAACGTTCCCTAAACCTACACTTTTTTCCTCAAAGTACAGTATAGAGGAAGTCGACGTGCTATTTCCCCATCAGTATTTTCTGCCACTCATGACTATATTATACTGGACGTGATCTGAGGGAGTCACTTGTACGTACACCGTGTCGCCAAACTTTCTAAAATGATGACTGTGTAATGTCCACTCGTTTTTTTTTTTTCATATCGTTGTTATGAAACATTCCGTGACAGTTTTTAAACAATCCATTATTTTAGTATTACCACAGTGTTGAGTTTTATACTTTACTATTTGGGTGATATTTGTAAGACTTCTCCACTCGTGTTTAAATTTCTATCTTTCTTGCATCCGGTAATGAAACAAAACAAAACAAAAAAACTATGACATTCGTGTGTATTTTCACTTGTATTAATGGACATAAGTACAAAGCGATTTTTTGTATCATGGTAGAGAAAATTTGGAGAAAAAAATCAATAATACAAAGTACTAATATTAATTCTGCAACACCCATATCCAAACATTAGAAAACTTGATACACTTGGGGAAATATTATCTGTGTATGTGTTTTATTTTAACTTGTACTGTTAAACATAACTACCACCGACTCTTCTTTACAACCTTAGCTTTCGTTATTACAATCAACACTTGAACTTATTGTACCTCTTCATTCAGACCGTCACACATGCATTCTTATAGCCTATTCGATATACTGTATATTTTTCTGGAATTATCACACTCCGGTCTTTTGATTTTCAGATAGTCATAATAGCCAATAATTATATCAGTGTGAGTAACTAGGCTATATATGAACGAACTTCCTAGATATGTATCATTCACCAAAAAAACAGCATGAAAAAGTGGGTGAATAAAATGTCAAACGTTTAATTGACTCGTTTTCCTCCATTAGGAATATTAAAAGAAACATACCGGTATATATTAGAACTCATAAATGTGTAGACTGAATTATTCATACTGTATGGTTGTATAGCACGCGACGGTAATGTTACATATGCTTTTATTTTCACTCATGTTCTTCTATTTCATGACCTTCCTCCATTCCCGCGCACCGAAGTTTCTCCGGCCAATTTACCGATAGTAAAATATTGTGTGTGAGGTTGGTGGTGGTGGTGGGTGGCTTTCCCTGCTGCCTGGCTCCCTCTCCCTCCTTCCTTCCCTCATTTGGCTCGTGACGTAAAGGACACCATGGACCCTGAGGGGAGTTAAGGGAGAGTTGGTCCATTGGTTGTTTGGTTGGTTTCTTGGCCCCGGATGTGACGGGCTTATCACGCGAATAGTTTTCCTTCAATTCTCGGGTCACATTAGTTTCATTCAATGCATACTTTTCCATCAATATTCCTTTCATTCTCGTGTCACTCTGGTTGCATTTAGAACATGACTTTCCTTCAAATTTCCTTCTATTCTCGTATCTCACTAGTTTCATTCAGATTTGTGGGTGCCGTACAGCATTAGCCAGTCTGCCTAACTGAGTAACTGGCTTTACCATACCAAAGATGTAGTGGGGTGGGTATATTATGTACTCGTGTCTCTTTGTTTGGCAGGATGTGTGTCCAATCGAGGATAGTAGAAGTTTATTGAGATGGACATGTATGTTGTCCATAAAGCACATGTAGTGAAGATAGAAGGTTATAAGATTCCTATATCCCTTACAAAGAGTCATTCAGCTTTACATGTGCCGTAGGAACATTGAACTTCTCTCCTTGTACTAGTTACGCTTTCCCGCCTTACTCTTGCCCTCAAGTGATGGAGTGTGCACTGATGTTTTCCCTGTGGGGAGTGTGGGAGCAAGCAAGTTGAAAGTAATAAGTAAAATGAGTGGAGTATGTGGTGGAGGAACCACTGGGGTCACTGTCTGTATTATGTTACTTTGTTCACTGTCAGTTCCTTCACTGGTATTTCACCCAGTGGGCTTGCCACAAGCTAACTACTGTTATTTTGTTATATTAGTCTGCCCCAAGCGATTCTTGGGAAAGGCACTATTTCCAGCTTTTACTTTTTAAGTGAAGATATTGCACAATTTCATTTTCATGTATTATAATTGTATATGGAATTTCATCCTGTCGCATGGCGCTTTCATTTGGTGGACTTTATCGGCTTGATCCTCAGGGAAAGGATGATGGCAATTCAAACATATGACTAATAAGTGGCGAATCATGAAAGCGCGCTTGCTATAATGCGGTCTTCAGTTTTGTTGTTTATACCAATTATATATCTTGTTTAGTAACTGCCATAGCACAAACCACAAATTCTAGTATTATGTAGTAATTGTACTGTAGTTGAATTCAGTCACACTCTACATCAGGTGTGACTATGTAAGGAGGAACTGACTAGAGAGTTTGTTGTAGGTGCATCAGTTAGTCAAATTATGCCTCTTTGTTGTGGTGAACTGTACATTACAAAGTGGGTTCCTTTCTCAGGTAACAAGAACTGGCTGCACCCACCTGAGGCGCTGCAGAAGGGACACATTGCCTACCTGGTCAAGGTTAGTTACAGTAGCCTCTTTTCACATGCCTTCCTCTCTTTTTACACTAACTGAATGACCCTCTCTCACTCCATTCCCCGTAAAGGAACTATGCAATACTATACCTTCATGTGTGTCTGCCTCCATCCGTTTCGTCTCTTTATCTTACTAATTTATCTCCATTCTTTCCTTACCTTTACCAATATTTTTCTCCCTTTTCGACACATCATCATCCTCTTTCTTTTCTGTTTTTTTCATTCCATCAACAGTCTTGCTTTCTACCCCCCATCCCATTGTAAACTTCAACAACATTTTAAAATTTTCTTCTAACATTCCTTGCCTCTCCCTCCCTTAAACTTCTCTCCTCTTCTTTCCCCACACTTGTCTTCCATACTTTTCTAACCTTCCTCTCTACCTCCCCTCCTCCCGCCAGTACTTTTATCCCGTCCCTGTCCTTCCCCTCAGTTCATACCATACCTTACCTTCCCCAACCCTCCTCTCTTACATTTTTCCCATCTCCGCATCATGGGAGTCACGGAGTATAAAAAAGAGGACTCCTGTAGACCAGTTTTACTACAGTGAGTTGTGTTGGTATATGTATGACCTTCACTCCTTACTCTCACCTTCACCATTTGACTAAGTTTGCATAATTGGTGTTGATATTTAGGTGTCAGAGCTGGCATGGCATGTTTTGTTGTTTACCTGCAAAGTATGAAGGTGTTGTCAAGAGCTTGTTTGTCTTTGTGTGTTTTCTTTGCATATGTGACAGGTGAAAAAAAAATAACTGCTCTACCCATGTCAGTTCATATTCTTTCATTGCCAAACTTATATGTAATTATATGATCCCAAGGTAGATCTCTTCATTAAGGTGAAGGTTTGAAGTAGTAGTTGTATGTGTATCTCAGTGTAGTGGGGCTTTCACCTCAACTACTGCATGCATACCTTTAATTTGCTTGTTTGAAATATTTAGTTTTAGCATTTTTCACTTTAAAAGTAATCTGTGTTAGGAGACTGCAGGTCACCATCCTTGTGATCACGGTAGAGTTACTATTAAAAAAAATAACTCGACCATGCTTGTGATAGGAATCAAATTATGGACTGTGTACTCTAGAGCAGATAGTAGTGTACTGTACCGGTACTATTCTCTAGTGGCTGAACAGTACTCCTGTTATAGACTGGGTTCCAATCTAAAACACATACAGTAGACCTTACTGTACTATAGTTGCATTTTGTCATACGGTACATTGTTCCCATACTCTAATTAGTCTCCTGCTTAGTTATACCACAATAAATAGTAATTAAATGTTGCATTAGTACCGGTAACTTACAATTGTCCAAGGATCTGAGCTGTTGCTATTTCATGGGGTTAGTAATACTGTATAAGAATTGTGGTTTTGCAGTTACTGTATACTTCTGTGACTCTAAAAATAGTTTTGAGCAGTTAAGTAAAGAAAAAGTATAAGAGTAAATGTAGAAGATGGACAAGGAAAAATAAGTTAATGTTCATTATTCACACTGCAGTGAGAGAGTTATAGTTAAAGTTTAACACAAGACCTTGCCAAGGGGAAGGTAGGGGAGAGTAATGACTACTTGTACATTATTACCATGTGGGTCATTACCTCATCCACACATTCCTCATTTCCACTAACGTTATTGTATTATGCTTGTATCAAGGATTACTACAGATGAGGAGAGTAGATGTTTCAAAGCATCTTCAAACTGCTCATTAAAATTTCTTTTCCCTTCAGGCTATATTAGTGCAATTTAAATTGTATTTATTGGTTGTGGAACCAGCACAGCTGGATTGCTATGGAATTCAGCAAGGCACTAGATTATTATTATCTTATTTTTTGCAGTTCCTGGGGAGTACAGAAGTAGATCAACCTAAGGGCATAGAGGTAGTGAAGGAGGGCATCAGGAAACTCAAGTTCACCCAACAGTTGAAGAAGGCAGAAGGTAGCAAGACGCCCAAGGTGGAGCTCACAGTCTCCATAGATGGCGTCGCTATACATGAACCCAAGACCAAGGTAAGGAAAATCTGAAAGAAAAATGGGGAAAAAGACAAAGGAATAAGGATAGGCCATTGGAAATAAGGAAAATGAGCATGGACTAGGTGAAACATGGTAAAGATGGAAGGAGAGAGTGAGGATTACTAGAGAAATTAGGGAGAGTCATAGGGAGAAAGTATAAGGCCATGTCCCTGGGAAGGACTGATTCAACATGTATTCTTTAGTAAGTATCTTCCTTTCTTGCCCATCAACAATTGTAGTCACTTCTATAGAGGTACTTTATGAAGTCTGTTCATAATACATACTCAACCCGGTGTAACTTTAAAAGTATAGTACTATACTTATAGCAATATTCTATAATGTTTACATAATTATTTGGTTTCTAATCAGTAAAAGTATTTATCACTTTATGGTTATCTTTATTAGGAACTTTGGAGTTTATTTTACATTTTAAAAGGAAATTAATTCAGCAGTGGTAGACTTTTATGCTATGGTTTTGATTTGACAAGACTGCTTGATATTGATTTTTTGTTTAGGAAAAAAAAATCATTGCGGTAATGTTTGTAGATGAATATTATTTTATTATGTTCAGAGTTTGAGATCAAAAGACTGCAGTGGAGGTAAAGGAGAGTGGTGAATTTTTATTTCTTTAATAGACAAATAAGTGTGTGTAGTGGACAGGTGAAAAGTAAGGTGGTGTAGGTGCTGTACCGATAGGTATTTGTCATTACAGAAAAATCTGCACCAGTATCCTTTACACCGAATCAGCTACTGTGCAGATGACAAGGCAGAGAAACGATTCTTCAGCTTCATTGCCAAGGAAGCAGACTCAGACAAGCACACGTGTTTCGTCTTTGTCAGTGACAAATTGGTGAGTACATTCAGTGTAAATGGTTCAGACGTGATTTTAAATACTGTATAAAGTACCTCCAAATCAATGATCGTTAGAGAATTATTTAGTGAAAATGTCCTTGTAACAAAGTAGATATGTAATTGGAGCCGTGACATATCAACTTTTATTTGGCTAAAACAAGGCTAAAAGATTGTACGGTAGCTTATTATGTCCATTCTTACTTTCTGTGTGTTTTCGTATCATTATAAAGACTTCACACCACGGATGCAGGACTTCAGTCTTATTTTACAATTTCTTTAAAACAAACCTTTCAGCATGACTAGATTCACAGTAAACAGATTAAAGATTAGGTAGGGATACCATGAGTCTCTATATACAGTATGTTCAAAGAATGGGTAATTAAATCTTACTGTACTGGATTAATAACAAACAAAAAACATTGAAATTAATTAATCTTAACATAATTTCTAATGTATAAATGATTACATTAATAATACTGAACCTCTCCTTGGACAGGCGGAGGAGATTACCTTAACCATCGGGCAAGCTTTTGACCTTGCATACCGCCGCTTTGTGGAGACTTCAGGTCGGGAGGTGGAGATGAGAAGGCAGCTGCTGCTTCTACAGAAACAAGTGGAGGGTCTGCAGGATGAGAACCACACACTCAAGACACGCATTACACAGCTGGCTACACTCAAGAATAGACCTGATGTGGAGGACTACATGAGAGATAACAATGTGAGTGAATCAGTGTAGAGACCATTATCTATGTCCTTAGAAATTATGTTCAGCATGTATTCCACTACCTTCTCTATCACTCCAACCCAGAAAGAACATGAGGGAAAATGTACAGAATCTACAAGTATTGTAGAACATTCTGGCTTTATTGTTGTCTAGTATGCATTCTGTTATGGTACAAAACTGCATTGTAACTCTCAACTGCTATTACAATCTACAGGGAGGAAAAGAGAAAAGAAAAATGAGGAAAGTTAACTGAATGAAAATGCTTCTGAAAGAAGTGAGGACATACAGGAATGAAAGTGATGTAAATTACGAGAGCATTTTAAAAGTACTGTATGGTAGTTTTTTTTGAGAAACTTATTAGTGATTGGTACTGGAAAGAATGAAGTCTTTTTAGGGATTTCAATTATACTGCTGTTTTTCAGATATCTGACTTGCTGACCTTGAACGGTGAGAGCAGCACAGACCCTGAGCCAACCTCAGACACCACAACCCTCACCAGCCCTGCAGTCCCACCTCCCCTCCCACCCAGGACCTCCCCACGCCAGGAAACAGAATCTAACCTTATTGAGTGAGTTACAAGTTAGCTAGATTTCAGGTTTCCAGTTTTAAATAAATAAATATTATATATGTGGTAGATACAAATAACAGAACAGGTAACACAGAATATAGATCCTCAATCCATAGTATAGTTTCAGGTTATTTTTTACGTGATTGGTTATATACAGTAACGATAGAGACAGAATATGATGTATTTTTACAATAGTCAGTGATCTGGGAGGGCTGAGTAAACTGTTTGTTACTGTACTTATAATACAATATTTAATGGTAATGTAAGCTAGGCTCTTCCCCAAACTATCAAGTTACTAGCACAAAAAAGTGGGCGGTACCTGCATGAAAAAATGCAGTCTGAAACCTGTTCCTAGACCTGACCCTCTTCACTACAGCAGATAACAAAAGAGCAATTAAAACAAAACAAAAATATCTTGCTGCTTCTAGAGAACATATCCAACATATAGTACTAGTACCAAATTCCCTACAGGTATCATATAGGTTACTTTTAACCATACAAAAGAGCTTATTATAATCTTATTTGGAAGAAACTTTGGAGCTTAATTATACAGTAGGTCTTGCTTCTAATGGAATTTTCTCCTTTCCTCAGTGACATTTTTTCCACCCCAAATGGAACCGAGGAGGATGACTTTAACCCACGGGCAGAGGAATCGGTACCCGCCCTCGTTAATGGAACTTCTAATCACGCTGATGACGATGACTTTGATCCCCGTGCTGAGGAGATAAAACCTCGGCCTCGCACTCCTGCTCCTGTCCCAGTCTCTGCCCCACCCTCTAGGCCGCCCCCTGAACTGAATGGGTTCTCCTCCCCACCTCCACTTGGTGAGTAGTGTGTATTGTATGTGCCAGTGACGTAATATTGCTTTACCTTGATCATTGCACAGCTATATTATTTACTGTCCAATTCATAAGTAAGGTGATGGAAGGTATAATAGTTCAATTAGTTTGATATTTGTTAGGAAAATGGGTAAAGAAAAAATGGATGTAACTAAGTACAGTATAAATTTCTTGTGTTAGATGAGAGACATCTACAGTACCTCAAAATGGCCAATAGTGCCGATACCAATGCTATCGGCAAATCTTTACTTTGGTGAAATTTCTTTTACATTTAAAGTAACGTGAATACTCACCTCTCTTATCCATTACTTCATTCCCTCATAGGTTTTCATCAAGGAGAGCTGGAACTTGAGGTCAGGAGGTTTGGCATGCAGTACATAAACAATTCCGACTGTATTTTCCATCATATTGGATGCACTTTGTCAGGGAATATTCTTGTAACTTGGAAGGCAATGTTTTAGAAAAGACTAATTGGCTGTGTCATGACTGTTTCTTTACACTTGTAAGGGATGACTAAATGATTGGTGATGTTTATGCAAGTTTAATAGTATAAATTCTAAGTTATATTTATGAATTTATGATTACTTGTACGTACTGTAACATTTCAAGTCTAGAAATATTGTCACTACTGCTTGTTTGGTTGCTAGTGTCTAAGTCTTCATTTATTAATTCTGCAATCAACCTTTTGTCTTCGGTTTCATTCATAGTGTTGCTGGTACCATATTTTTTTAATGATTTGATGAGAGTTTCCGTTTTTACCAAATCTCATGTGCTCTTGAACCCTTGTGTGTCCTCAATGACGGGAAATACGGTTATTATTTAATCTAATATTATAGTGCATCTGTAAGAAAAATTCAGATTCATGTATAACCAAACAGTATTAACATGATACTGTTTTTTTTTTTAATAATAATACCTCCATTTCACAACACAATCTGTCATTCTTTTTTTAGTGTAGATCAATTACCTTTGAATCGTGAGTATAAATGGTAGATTTATATTGTTGAATACATTTTTCTTTAACCCCTAAAATGCATATGGAAATTTATGGACAGTTTCCAATACAGTATACTTATCCTTATGTTGAAGCCATTGGCTCTAATTACATTTATGGGCTAACCATTTTTATTGCTGTGCATAACTGCCACTTTTTGGTGGTATACTGTAATTACCTATATTTAGTGTAAATCAAGTACAGTACATCCTGTGGCATTTACCACACTGTTCCTTCATATAATCTACCTCTCCTCCAACAAACTTACCATCAACACAACCCTATGATGGTATACCTTACGTATGGGGCTACGATGCCATTGGTGAATTTGAATCTATAGTTTCCTGTATCGTATTGTTCCATTAGGTACACTATCTCGATTATATGATCTTATTTTTGAGGAATAAGTAGCGTCAAATTTGCCAAATATTTTGTATGTTATTTTGTATGTATTCAGCAAACCACAATCTTGACTAATTAATTCTTGTGTATCAAATAAGCTTAACCTGTTTCTACTCATTAACTTGTTACCTGCTCCACAGTTCCTCCACCCCGTCCAGCTCGATCCCATGAGCAGCCCAGTCAAGTCAATGGTCTCAGTGATGACATTTTCAGCACCCCAGCAGACCCCTTTGGTTCCCCGGCCTTCGCCCCAACTTCCACCCAGGCCCCAGATGCCCTTGCACAGTTTATTGAAATGAAGGTAAGGGAAGGAGGAATTTCAGAGTGGAGATGGTTAATTAAGGGGTAGTTAGTTCTCTGTAAAATGCATAATAATGGATGAACTTCACTTTGTCCCATTCTCAGCACATGGTACTTGTCCATTCCCCTTGTAGTTCCTTGGTTTTTATATTATATTTATAATGGGTTTATATAAATGTTAATTGCTTGCTTCCATATACAAGCAGCCTATTGGGAGGATGGCCTTATCACAAGAATAAGACCTCTTCTATTGCATTAATCAATTTTTTTGAAGTTTCTATTCAAACTGAATGTTTATTATTTTACTTACTGCCCCAAATGATATCCTTACCATATACTGTACAATGACCACAAAGACAAGTGGGGTGCTGCTTGCTATTAGACAAATTATTTAGTAGTTAGAAATATTTTAACAAATCAGTCCTTGAATAATCTAACACAGATTTGTTCTACAGGCTGGGTTCAGTCGTGGCCTCTCATTTGGCACGGCAGATGATGACTTTACCCTGGAGAGTTTGGATCCCCTCAAGAACTGACTGTCTCATCCCCTGACCACACCTACTACCACTGCACTCCTTCACACCCTCACCTGCACACACTCAAAGTAATTTATCACTCCCTGTGATGATGTTACCCGTCTCTTATGTAGGTTAATATTCTTTCTCTGAGCTTAAACTTTCCCGGTTAATTATTTAAATACAGTATATGTAAGTGTTCAAGAGAAATATTGGTACTTTACTCAAGTTTCAATTATAGGGTATTCTTTATAGCTTTGCAAAGTTTTAAGGGAGAAAAAGGGGTTTAGTAAGCATATCAGTAATCAGTTTTCTAATATATACACTCTTTCTTACGTTATATTGTTGTTCCTCATCTTGAGACAAAGGCCATATTTGCTCATGACTATTATGGACCTAGTTTGTCAAATAAAAACATACTTTAAATTTTTTTGCTTCAGGATGATGCCAGTCATAAGCAGTTTACACATGTATATATGTATACACATGAACTGGAGGTCACATGCGACATACATACTCATGCAAATTTCCTATGCAAAGAAGCACATATCAAGTGTTTACATGGATATGCACAGACACAAAAAACACATTCACAGAAACATTGCGCTTGCACTATGCACCCAGCACACATTTAGCACATTTCTTGTACTTGCACCAAGCACCTTCATGTGCACTCTTATTATTGCTGGCACTCACTGGGGTATTAACTGAATTTTTGTTGGTGGATGTTGAGATGAAGCCGAGTGTATTCATGTATTCCCCTTTACTTGATGGTTGGAGAATCACATTGTTGTGATCATAGATATTAGTAGAAAACCTACAAAGGCAGATGAGAGATTTATTCCAGACAGGTCTTGATAATGTTGGTATAATTTTTGTCTGCTGCTGTTGGTGTTTAACTTGCATTATTGGTTTACTATATTGAGCTGCAGAAACCTGTGGTTTATTAAGCATTTGTAGGTTTAGAATGTAATAGTTTCAATATGATGATGATTATTGCTTAGTCATCAGTATGAACTGGAAATAGTTTAATACCCAGTAATTGATGTAGTGTTTCTATTAAAGAATCACTTCTTGATTTACACTGCTTGCTATAATGCAACATTCATGGAGGAATGACAATACAAGTTAAAAATCTGTTTCAAACATCAAACATTAATACTGTAATGGACATCAAGGTACTTAACATAAGCTGGAGTTTGTATAATATTTAGTAGTTTAGCTATTATCAAAGTAATGATAGTTATTGGTCATAAAGGTAGGGAGGGACCAAGTGTGGGTATGGATGTTCAGTTATAATGTTATGTGAAGGAATATATTAGTTACCTGAGTAAATTACAGTATATTTAGGTCAAAGCTGAGTTAGGAAATTGGATGAAGGTTCTGGTAATTTCTGGTTATTATTATGTCATAGGAATATGAGAGTTCAACTAGTGTACATGTATTCATAATATTGAAAAGTTTGGTCATAACCGATGGTGATATCAGCATTTGGATATAAAAAAAAATCCACGTAACTTAGCTTCATTATACAGTATACCCCATACTGTAGATCAGAACAGAACTGGAGAATTAACTGGATTGTCAAGATACAAGGACTATGAAAAATGAAGTGGTGGTGAAGAGGTGTGGGACAGTAAAGGACACTAGGACTTATAAATTTGATAAAGGTACAGTATATGTGGCAGGGATGAAGGAGTAGTAAGATTGTAGCCAGTGAGGTCCAATGGTATTTAACACAGTGTACTAAATTAGTTCTACATAAAGGCAATTGTAAGCCAGAGAGAAGTAGGTTGTCATATTGTAGAGGAGGAGAAGATATCAGTTGTCTTAAGTTCATCAACACTCTTGCCACACCTTAAGACAAAAGTAAAGAGAGATATAGTGTAAGGATTTGGAATGGTATGCATAAGACCTATTACTTAAGTTGCCTGTATCATTTACCAAGAATTACCAGTCATATCATAAAGTAAAGCAAAACCATCTTAAATTATAACACATTAAGTCGAGACAGTTTCACCATTAAGAGAGCTGTGATATTCCCTTTAGCCTAATTCAAGCTTCAAAACTCAATCAATTCAAACGTTACTGGAAGGTAAAATAAACTGTTACAAATAGCTTACAGGAGGAAGGTTGTGAATATTTGGTATAAAGTACCGTAGTATCATTAGAGCGCAGGCAACTACAGTCCCCTTTAGTTTTACTGTTACGGAGATTCATTTTTCATAATGTGGTGTTGCTGTAATCACTTATGTTTAAGAGAGAGAAACTCATGACACTCTTATATGCCATACAGAATATTAAAAATGAGTGTTTTATATTTATGAAAGAAAGGGTATTTTGAACTTCTACAATTTTCATCAGTCAATGTACCACTGAAGGGGGATACAGTAACTTACTTCTGGTCTTGGTGAATTAGAAATCTGTCTATTTTGTTTATGGATGCTGAAATATGAGCCATGCTGTAATATAATGGAAAAATCAGAGTAATAATATAGGATTAATATTCATAAGTAAACAGAAGAATATATAGTGATACTGTAGAGTCCTAGAAGATTTTAGTAGACTTTATCAGCTGTACAGTGATGAAGGTTTGTAAGTGACCATTAGAATAGTAATTGCATATTAGCCAACCAGGTGAATGGCTCCTATGATACTATAATACCATTTTAAAGTATTGTGGGCCTTGGAATGGGAGCCTAGTGCATAGTTTGTCAGGATAAAAGCCATTTCATTTGGGAGATGGATGTATAAGTTAGCGATAACCTGAAAGCCACATATTTTTCTTTATATATACTTTAAGGTAAAGCTCTAGTGATATGCAGGTGAAAGGTGTGTTGGATTGGTGCTGATTGATAGTAACTTTGTATTAACATTAGGTACTCTACTGTTCTGTTGTAGGATTTTAATATATTCTCTAGCATACAGATCAAATTGTGACACAAATGAATATTAGACTAAGAAGGACTTGAGTTGTATCAAAACTATGGCTACTTGACTACATTATTGTTAGAAAGATATAATATATGAAATAGTGTTACCTTTATATACAAATATATAGAATAAATGGCTATATTAATACAGTACTTGTTATCCCAGTTAAATTTGTGAAAATAGTCTATGTAGCAGTAAAGTTGTATAATTTATTTCTTGACTTAGAGGCAGAAATGTAATTTTGAGTAGATCTGGTTAGATTATAATTATAAGGGGATAAAATTTTCTATGTACTGGATTCTACTGATTCCTCCAAATAATGCCAAGAAAGAGATACCCACATTCAAGTGATCAAATTTGTGGCTAAATTTGAAGACATTAGTAGGCTCCACTTTGCCAACACTGGAGGAAACTGGTGGCTAAGATATTGCAGTCACCTTCACTAATATTTGGTAAAGTGCATGGCATCAATAAGTAGGTTTGGTACTTTCATTGTACATTACTGTAGTTTACATTATAGGTTTATGATGTAAGTAAGGAGGACCACTCCAGTCCTAGTCATTCACTTTAAAATTTATTAAGCATACAAATAATTAAATTAGTGCCACATTGTACTAGAAATGCCAGGTGCAGGGCCAGCTTAAAGTGAAGAGGGTTGTTTATCAGAGAAACCAAAACATTGTACATTCATTCATATATAGGTTGAGTATTACTGTACTTCATGCTCAACTAAGGCCATTCTACTTATCTGGACTAGAATTATGGGAGGCTAGTTGAGATTGTGATAACCAGAGGGTAGTACAGTATAACAGGCATGTATTACAAGAGAGAACCAAGCACTATCGTAAGTTACAAAAGTGCTTAAACTACCTTTTTTTTTTTTTTTTACAAAAAATTTAAACTAATGGAGAAATTTCAGTGGGTAATGTTATACCACATTACTTCATATGCAAAAGTCACTGACTTGTTGGGATTATAAATGGTTTCCTTTCTGTATGAATAATTGCCAAAATTGATCAGTACTGCCTGGTTATAATTATACAGTTCGAGTTTTTATGAGTAACTGCTTATATTCACAGTTGGTATCATAGACACTATCACAGGGAAGTGACCTGTGCCAATCATGGTTAGCCTATTATATTACCAGCTGTGAACATTTACCATCACCCAGATCTAAATATTTACAGTATAGTAATACATGCCACATATTATGATGTCAAGGACTGGTAGTAACATCACTAATAGTGCTCCTGTCATCTTATCCCTCTCAGGCATCTGCATTTATTAATCACTATTCTTTATACTTAGAGGTGTGTGTGTGTTTGTGTGCGTGTGTGATAAGATATCCCCATAACTTCTCACTGTAAAATAAAGGAGTTATTATAGTAATTGCTCCTTAGTTTTCATAATGTAATAATACTGATGAGCACAACAGAGTACTGTAGTGGTGAATTATAATCCGATTTCTTCACACATTATAACAATAAGTGCGCACTGTTCTATATTCTGTTACTCATACTTGTATTCATATATCAGAAATGGTCACAGGCAGTCATGTACAAGCTGTTACAGGAGCCCATAATACAATCCTTACATGAGGCACTTTGAGTTGCAACTAACCAAATGCCAACATATTCAGTATCAAATTACACAATTCTTCCCCCATTTGTTTTTTATCATGACAAAAACTGAGTTGATATCCATAGTCAAAAGACCACAATATCGTACGTGGTTTACTAGCCAGGGAATAGATTATATAATGAACTATTGATTACTTTTTCCTTCTCTAGACAGTTTGGCATGCAAAAAGTTAGGTCTCCTTATACAGTACCTCACTTAAGAAATTGAGAAGTGACAACCAAGATACATGCAAGAGAAAGTTGTTTGAAGGACAAGGGAACTAAAATATGGAGGCTACAGATTCCTCAAAACTGCCACATAACAGACCAACTATATCTACCTAAACTAAGAGATTTTTTTCATAATAATCTTGGTGAAATTGGATACCAACAAACTTAAGATGTTGCCAGTAGATCTGATTAGACATTTTAAGATTGAATTTCTTTTGTATCCATTCCTTAAGCGCTCCTCAGTTCAGAGTGTGTATGGAAGTTATCATATTTTGACTGAGATTGGGTAATTACTTTGGTTCTCTTTCATGAACAAGATGGGGAAATAGGGATAGTGTGGATTTTGCTATATTTCCTTTCATGGTAAGTATAGGGATGGTTCTGAATTTGCTGAAAGTTGTCTCAAGTATTACAGTATGTTTATAATAATTTGCAAGGTGAATCAGTGTATGAAAAATTAACTTGCTTTCTGAAACAAATTATGTGATCAAATGCTGGAGTGATCATTGAAAATATCTTGCTTGTAACTGATAAATGAATAAGATGTTAATATTGTTGAATGTTTAAGCATACATTCTCAAAGACAACAATGCTTCTGCGCTTAAGAGGTATAAATTGAGATGTGAATTTGAGGTGGGCCAATGGATTGCTGCTCATAACTGTGATGCCATTACTGTATACCTAATTTAAAACAAATATTGTTCCCTGTGTTAAGAAGAAAAATGTTGAAGGTCAAATTTTAGGCTACTAACTCCATCCAAGTGTGCCACAAATCAGACTACATGTACTGATGTGCAGTCTGTTTCTTGTCACTATGTGGAGGAATTGGGAGCCTCTAATTTACTATCATCTTGGCCCTTGAATATCCAGGACCTGAGGTTATGTACGGTTTAGTTGCATTGTTAAGGTGACATAATAGTGGACATGCGAGTTCTTGCCAGACACAACTGATCATACATCAGTGTTTCAACATTATATCCATTAGTTCTTCTGTTTACTACAAACAGTATTATAGGAATAGGGGTCATAAAAAGCAAATACATTTAAAATGTGGTAGACTGGATAGCATAATATCCAATGATAATATAGTATCCTTATAAAAGTGTTGCTTGGTCAGTCATGTCCTGGTGCACCTTGCATTTTCCCCAAATCATTCCTATATTTGTTCATTCTCTATCATCAGCCATTTGTTTTAAGGGATCACAAAATATTGTGTGTGTATTTGAAGCTATTGATTACTCAGCACAAAAACTAAGCGAGTAAAGTTCCTGGAAGTTTGAAGGAATTCACAGCAACCAACATTGTCAATACCATACCACCAAAAAGAAAAGAAAAAAGTTAGTAATAACCAAATGGCAAAGATAGACATCAAACACGTACCAGTGTTTTGTATTCCCCGTCATGTCACCTTTACTCTCGCTTTGTATCCCATTATGTAATGTCAAAATATTCCACTTGACTTTTCCTTCATTACACACTAACTTATAGACCGAGAATATTTGGACCAAATACCAAAACTAGATCTCCAACTTAACACTTCATTCCATAAGGTACGAGTGTATGTTTCTATTAAAATGATTGTACTTTACAGGGGACATTCCAAAAATTATGTACCATACTGTAGTCATATGCCACAATCTGTAATATTAGCCCCCCTGAAACATATTAAGTGTAGTAAATACAAGCAAACTGATGTAGTGTAATTATACAATGTTTTGCTATTGTTTACCTACCAGTATAGAAATGAACATGTGATGTATACCCTGTGTTAATCTTAGCATGCAAGTAATATACTTACTCAATTAAAAGAGAATAATTTGTGTCTACTCCACTTTACCTGTCCAGGGTGTTAGAAATCATGTATCGTGACTACCCTTTTGTAAATAAATTTCATGTATTCATAAAGGAATGCCTATCCTTGTATCAGTTTATCACCAGCACTGCAGTATTCTCATTGCTCTCTTTTGTACTTCCATATACCATGTAATGTTAATCTATTAGCCAGATATTATGACGAGATGGAGATTTGTACTCACTAACAATAGTCAGTAGCTTTTGTAAATAAAGTGTAAATAGATGAATACAGCTGTTTATTATTTCTCTCCTTTGAAACGTGCATAAAATTCTGAGCAAGAAAATTTGACGAATGATAAATGTGATAAGGTTTGAATCGGAGATCTACTTCATGGTACTTTAATTCTGTAAGTTGAATGAAAACCTACACTGGTGAAATTACCGATACAGTACTTTATAATAATTATAAAGTACTTTGTGGTATATTATACCACAAAGCCCCAAGCCACAATTTACCTCTGGCCTTCCTATCCTTATTATCCCTTGGCCAACCTCTCTCTTTAACAGACCACCTTAGTGAATCCCCTACATTTTCCTCGTAAATATTTTATCCCATACCTGCATTATTGCCTCGTATGTAGCTTCTCCTTTGTATTGTAGTTTGATCTTCTCTCTTGCCACTTCCATGCTGGTCTTCATGCCAAATAATCCTTCAGGGCTTGGTCCTAGTTCTCACTGTAATAATAACAGAGCCACCTTGTTTTACTCAAGTTTTTCACAATTATTGAACATGCATTATGTATTGGAAAACATGAGGGTGAGATTTGATGAACAATAAAAATTGGAGCTAAGGGACTTGTTGATTTGCAGTATTATATAAATATTTTCTATACATAAAACAGTTTCCCTTAAATGAGGTGGCTAGACCATCTAAAAAAAGGAGGTAAAGAGGTGCGAAGGGGTACAGAACATCTGAAAGGACAACTATAAAACAATAGACAAAATCAACTTAAGATGACCACTCTTGAATGCTTCCATTCAAGTGATCACCTGAGAATGTGTCGCTTTCCCATTTGCACACATTAATGTCATAACATAGTGAAAAGGAAGATAAATTATGTTTATACAATACCATCTTCCCAAACACAGTTGCTTCATTGCCCAAATTTTCTCCTCACTGGTGCATGCTAATCTCCCTAGTGATATCAAACCATCTCTATAAAAACATATAAATAAAGAGCTAGATGGCACTACACAGCTGGCAAAACAATGCAGCTGAAAATTCACATTTCACTGACTACTTCAACTACTGTCTTCTCAATTTAGCTACGGTAGTAACTGTATCCACAAATGAAGAATTTCATACATCATTATATTTCAGTCAAAAGGGAAACTGACTAAATAAAAAACAAATATATGTAATGTACAGCTTCATTAAAAAACAAAGGAAGAAGAGTGCCAAGTTTTGACAATGGTGGCATTTTTTGTGGGAATCATCAAACAACGACATCATTATTTTATCCTCTGATTGATTATATTATTAGTGTTTAATGGTACTCCTACACACAACTCACACAAACGATGGACAATCTTGGTAATATAATATGTAGCAGTGAGAGACACCTGATGGCAAGCTATTTCCGCAAGTTCTCCATTGGAGGGTTCCTGATTTCTCCAAACTATGCTTTCATAAAGCGTTCCTTCATTTTATTTAAATTTTATAATTTTTTGTTTGAAACTAAATACTGCTGTCAATTCGTAGTCTCTAAATCTTCTCACTCCGCTTACTTATCTCATCACTCACACAGCCCCCCTCCCCTACCTTCCTACTCCACCCCCAACCACTCATACCCATACCATCTCACACCTTGCATCTCTCACCATGACACTACATACTCCGTCATGCTTCCCTGTTATGAACTTGAGCAGCCTGCCAGTTATTCATCTGCCAGCTGGTTGTGTTTCGCGTGTGAGATTCTAGGAACCAAGGTGCTTTGTACTGGACTGGACTTGATCTTCTTGGAAACCACTCTACTCTCGTCGTCAAGGATTATGGTAAGCCACCACAAGGAAATTTAAGACAATCAACATTTTTGGTCTATCTCACATATTAAATTGTTCAGTTTGTGATCCCGATATCTGAGTAATCACATTTTGTTCATACTGTACACTCGGATAAGGTACCATAGTCTCTAGCCCACTTAAAGTCAAAGCCCGAGATCTGAAGCATGGGGTTTCTGAACGACAGCCTACCCAAAGCCTACATTAGTTCGAAATGTGTGTAGCCTCGTGATGGTTTGGGTCAACGTCTAATAAGTTGGTTTGGGTGGGTTGTCGTCCAGAAACTTCCTGCTTCAGAGACTGTGGTAGCGAGTGAAGTTGACTCAGAGCGGGTGTGAGAAGTGTTCGGAAAAGTATGTAGTGTAGTAGAGAATCAGAAGTCGGGAATGGAAGATGCTGAAAAGTTAGAGTGAAGGAAAAGCAAGAAAAGAAAAACAAAACAAAAAAGTTACAGGATAGAGGACATGGGTGAAATGGGAAGAGTAGGAGGGTTAGGATCTATGTGAATGGTTGGAACGGAAATGAAAACTGGTGGAAGGGAAACAGTGAGAGATAGGGAATGGGAACAGGTTGTCGGGAGGCACAGGGGTACGAAAGATGTACAAAGTTAAAACGGAGGTGGTAGGAAATGGAAGGAAAAAATGGAAGGGAGTTACGAAAAAAAACGTGTGTGAGAGAGAGAGAGAGAGAGAGAGAGAGAGAGAGAGAGAGAGAGAGAGAGAGAGAGAATTTAACCTATAGCAGACCTTACAGTCCAAATAAAGTGGTTTTAAACTATTGTAAACCAGATGAACGAATGATGAATATTTGTTGACCAATATTAAAAAAATAACAATGAGCGATAGAAAAGGGGATGAATGGAGTCAGTGAGTTAAGGAAGGAGTGAGAGGGAAGAGAGAGGGAAGAGGGATGTAAGGGAGGGAATTCTCCAAGAGGGGAGGGGAGGAGACGAGTGTTGACAGTAAGTGAGACGGAGGGACAGGATAACCTACAAGATTTAAAACATTTTATTATAATGCTAGTAGTTATACAATGTCTTTTTCATTAGAGAGAGCTACTGAAATTGGCGAACTACAAGGTGAATATTCGATATCCACATTTGGGCAGATTCAACACCTCCTGTTAATGATGAGAAGGATATAACTGGACTCTGGAGTGATGCTAGCTAGATAGAGTAGTGAAAGAGAGGAGTGAGGGGGCGGGGCTGGGCCTGCGTAAAAGCAACTACAATCTCGCGAGGACCACCCACCCTCTCAGCAGGGATGACGGGCCTCCCATTTTAACGCCCAACTTGGCTACTTTTCCAGGTGTACTTCTCCTGGTTTTTCATGAGGTGTGTCTTACGCAATTCTGACCTTTTTTCTTGAAGTTGAACGACAATCAAAGGCAGAACAGGTCCCTATTTTAATTATGTTGGAAGGTGGGGAGTCAGGCAGATCTTTTAACTGCGATGGTATGAGCAAAATAAAGTGCCTTTCTTGGGTTTGGACGCCCCTTTGAACCCGAGCCACTTTTCAATTCTTTAACTATCCCTCCATTTCCTTCTATTTAGTTGATGCATACTGTCCCTCCTCTCTAACTTGTGCTACAGGATATTTCATGCCAATACCAAGTCTTCTTTCCTTCCCTTTCAATTCCCAAAGGCTAATCCCTCCTTACTATACTTTCCTTTTCCTAATTAACTATCAATACTTTCTTCTATTTTTCTTCCGCCTTCCCAGAGTTGTAAATATTTCGACACACTTTATATAGGCCTACTATCCATTTCCTATTCCTTCCCAATGTGTACTATATGTAAACATCAATACATTCATGCAGCTATAAATAATTATAGTTAGTTAATTAATACCGGTACTTATTATTGGCTAAGATCAAAGTTTAATATCTGTTTTTATCAGCTTAATATACATAATTATAATAAATTAATTGTTTATCAGAGTTTCTCCTGATCACGGTTTGGTTAATTACTATGTTTAATAATCTAACAACAGCTCTTCCTTTATCTCAACAGTTTTTAGTCTTAATGAGAAAAGTAATAACATTACAGAATAATTTTATATTCATTCCACATATAAAAAAATAAAAAAATCCTTTACATCCATCACTGTCTTAATCTTCCTATACAAAGCTTTCCCCTTATTTTTGTTTTTTTAATAATCATCCTTCAAGATCAAGGTATGAGAAGCATTACCAAAAACTTTCTTATATACTGTAGTAGACGCATAGCAGACATAAGAAGGTAGGGAACGAGTAAAAAAAAAAAAGTAAATCTGCAAGTTAGGCTGCATGGTCACAAATGTAATAATGATGATATAATTATTGGTGAAACTATATCACCAATTCTAAATTTATAACTTGTTCCAGTCTTTGTACAATACATGTGCTTATATACTGAAAATTATAATTACCTATCATATTATTTATACCGTTATTATAGATTTAATTGGGTCCTTATCAAGTTAACAGCCACTCACTACATTATCGGCTCATATTAATTAACTACATAATTTCTGGAGTACGAGTTACCATCGAAACCAATAACACAAATTTATTAAGGGGATAGTATACGGTATTATTACAGAATAACTGTGTTTTTGGCTAGGCTTGAGCAGTATTACCACATTAGGCTAGGTCCTGGAAATTTGCCAAAGTCACTTTATGATAGTTTACACTGGTTATACCCGGTAGTTTGCCCAGGTTAGGTCAGGTAGTCTGCTGTGGTCTCGGTTAGGTTAGGTCAGGTAAGACTAGTTTCCAAATTATGTTTGTAAACGTGACATATTCCTATCTCGAAAACGAGGTATTTCCGAGAGAAACACCACAGATGAAAAGTGTCTTAGAATGGTCCAAAATAGTGGATAATGATACTAATATATACCTACAATATAGTGAACCCAGGTTTTCTGTAAATTTACCAAAAGTTTGTGATTATTGTAAACGTTTTGACATGCACTATAAATAGCTAGCCCTTTCATTGATATCCCTTATTTCTTATATTAAACCTTATCTAACGTTACATTAACATATATAATAGTATAAATGATGCACCATATTCAATACTTACCCCATTAGTTAATCAGCAGAGACTCCTGATCACCAAGAAATGACGATATTCAATTAGAAAGTATTTACGTATGTCTCTTCATCGTCGCCATCTTTAAATTCCACATCTCGTCTTCATCTAATAATAAATATTCTCACTTTCTCAGTCTACTAAAAAGTCTTTATGTGCTTTTTTTTTTTCAGGTATCAGAGTTATTTAATATATATTTTTTCACATTTCCTGCATCTTGTAATTCGTATATTATAGTTATTTGGCTGATGGGTTAAGAAAGTGGTAATTTTTCATATTTTTCAAGGCCTGAGTTTCTGTTCTTGTTGTCATAGTTCTTTTTGACTTATTATTTTCCTCAGTATATTGTTCCGTATTTTATAGGTTTTTTTTAATAGGAGGTCATAAAGATTATATAAAAAAAATCCCGGGTGGTCATCAAATATCAATGTCCTGTCACAGAGAACGTGTGAGATGTACACAGTAAATAAAAACTTCATTATAATGTCCATGAATATATAAATTACTGACTATAAATGCATAGATTAACGATCCTTACAAGCAAATTAATTAAACTTAGTCCCAGTTATGGTTAACATTCCGAGATCACAGAAAAATAAGATAACCTGAGAAGGATGATTGAGTTTCTTCCATGATTTTAATACCCAAAATTTAATATTTTTTTGTTAAATATTTTTTTTTTTGTAATAATTAACTTTTTTATTATTATTATTATTATTATTATTATTATTATTATTATTATTTTTTTTTTTTTTTTTTTTTTTTTTTTTTTCGTCGTCATCGTCGTCGCCGCCGCCGCCGCCGCTGCCACCCCGCCGCCACCGCCAACGATGACTGTTATTTGTCAATGGAGCCATCGTACCGGTACCACGCCATCGTATAGCCAACAAATGTTCTTGAATATGACCCACAGACAGACAATAGTAACATGTTGGGCGTCTTTTGGGCTGGATTTCATGTTGTATTGTGCCATAAACAAAATCCCTTTAAATGGTAACGCTGGAAGGAGAGCCAGAAGAGCCAGCCAGCCAGAGCAGCCAGTAGCCACCACCACCAGTTTATTTCAGTGTGCTCTGTGTGTGTGTCAGTGGTGGTGGTGGTGGTGGGTGGTGGTGGTGTAGCTGAACCTTCCACTGGGGCATCCACCTTCATGCTTAGATGGAAGGTGTTATTGACTGTGTGTGGTGGATGGGACTGGTGGAGGCCATCAATATATCACACACATATACACACACACCCTTTGGAAACCCTGAATGTGTATGTATGTATTATAATTATGTCTGTGGAGGGTATTTAAATTGGTTTTATGTATGTTAGTCAGCTCGTAGGAAGGTCTTATTATGCATGCTGTGTGGATTTTGGTCCTCCGAGAATCTGTGGGTTTTGCATAATCGAATTTCCAGGGTCTGTTTATTAGTGCATACATCACAGCTTTAATTTGGATCACATTAACGTTTGTCATTGTCAATCTGGAGTGATGGAATTAATCTTTCTGTTAAACTAAACATGGTGTGGCTAGTAAATGGTATTATGTAGGCTACTGTAGGCATATTTATTTATTATTGCAATTATTTATGTCAGCTATCAGTGTCTCATTATACGGCAGATAATAATACATTTTCATAGCTAAGTTCTGTATCTCAATAGGATTTTTGACAGTTACAATGGACTGGCAACAAACACAAAATTAAAAACAAACAAAAGAGTAGATAGGAAAAGAAACGTTTTTTTTAATGAAAAACAACTGCAGTTAACAGTCATTGCCTTAACAAATTTAGTTGCCTTTGTGATGGCGACACTAATACTGAAAACTAGAGGGAAAAGGTAATGAAAACCACAATTCTGACAAATGAAAAAAATAACCATGGCATATTTGAAGAACCTGGATTTCCCAAATTATTCTAGTTTATATGCATAGCTATGGTTCTATTAATATTTACCAAATTTTTGTGAAGAAATACCTTTTGCCCTGACCTAACCCAATTTAACCTAACCTGACCTAACCCAATTTAACCTAACCTGGCCTCACCTCACCTAACCCAACCAAACATTCTCTGATCTAACCCCAGTGGTTGCCCTTGTCATATGTTAGATTAGGTCAGGATAAAGGGTCTTAGCTCAATAATTTGGTAAAAAATAAATAGAACAGCCAGAACAATGCATGCAAAACTATAAATTTGGAATAGCCTAGGTGACATTGTTTCTTCAGATATACCAGTAAATCCATCTATGTTTAATTTAACAATAATGTTTTCACGCAAACAATTAATTTAGACAAGAAAGCATAAAACATATGTACACATGGTGGCAAAAATCACAACAAAAGCCTATAAAGTGTTATTCGGTTATTGCATAAATGTAAAATAGATTAGAGTGTGTATAGTCTAGTGGAGGCGTACAGTGGAGGGATACATACTACAGTATACTGAAGAGACACGTGTAATAATAGAAGGACACACTGAGAGAAAGATACAAAATAATCGTGGTAACACATACCCGGTATAGGCTTATAGTAAAAGAACACATATGTATGATAGTAGAAGATTCCTACAATCGTGTAAAACTGAAGAGACTTTCATGGAAGGAACAAAGGGACATGTATTGTAGTGGACACATGCTGTACGGTAGTGAAGGTGCACCTTAGGAGTGGAAGGAAACACGAAAGTAAAAATACAAATGCAGTAGTTGCTGGATATACGTGAATGGACACACATAGCTTGTAAATTACTGGAGGTACACATACACACATAGGCTATATACAAAAGTGGAGGGACACATTCATTCATTAATGGAAATACACAAAGGTGAACGGACACATACTTCCGTAGATACACAACAGTATGTATTCTTAAGTGGAGGGAATCATGCTGAAGTGGAGGGACACATACAGAAGTGGAGAAACACTTATACGGTAGGGTAGGCTAGTGGAAGGACACACAGTGGAGGGACAGGAGATGTGTGGACAATATTACTTTAAAATCGTGTTCGAGGGCTGGTCACACGCTCATACCTTCAACACTTTAGGCCTAACTATACGTTATGGACAGGGATACTCTTGTAGACTACTGATATTTATCGTCTCTTATACTATATGCACTACAGATATGTGTTCTATGCATAGTGTGTGAACGTCAGGACACAGACAACACTGGACCCTCTAAAGTCTAAAAGTTTAATGTTACTGTACAACACGAACACGTGAATGGACACCTATATAGCTAGGCAGCTACAGCTGTAATATTACTGAAGAGGGTTTTAAAGACGTTTGTTAGCCCAATGATCGGACACTAAAACTTCTTTTAGAGAGCTTGTTATGTTTTATTTCCCCGGCTGAGTCAAGGAGGTATAATATTATAACCTCCATGGGCTGAGTACTCTAACTCTAGTATAGGCTACTAGGCTATCGATTTTGAGTCCAGTATATATAGGCTACATATAGTCCTAATGCAGAACTATAGCCTTCATATTTTTGTACCAAGCAGGATAGGCCTTTGACCGACAGTAGCCTACGTAATAGTAGATAGGCTACGTACCATTAGTACCGGTACCAGAAATCTGCTTCCAGAGCAAGAATATAAATAAAAAAAATATTTGCAGTGTGCTACAGGTGGAATATCGGGTATATCCGTATAGGCTATCCGTAAAGTTACTGAAAATATTTGGGGTTACAACATTAATAGCAATGCTGAACCATATTGCTGAAATAAAGTATTAATTTTGACAGCCACAAAATAGTATTTTATAAACTGTACTGTATTAAACTGTAATGATACACGGCAATTACTCTATAAAATCAGTTTTTTCCCAAAGCAAAAGTTGGTAGAGAGAAGGGCTGTGCCACTTACCTGGAAAATATAGGCCTAGCCAAGCTTAAATAATGCCGTGTATACAGTGGACATAATATACTTTTTGTCATTCAGAATATTCTTGCCGTATGCCTATGTATTAAAAACGGAAACTGCTCCCCTCCCATAGGTCCACTTTTCTCCGAATCATCCCTCCCCTGGGCCCCCTCCCCTAACATTATATAGCATGACAGTACTGGGAGGAGCCCCTCTGGTGGTAATATCCTTAATTGAAGAGTCAACATATATTACGTAAGTTGGATAACATTACCCACATTGTTACCTTGACACCTTGACTCTGTAAGCTGATACTGTACTGCGTATTAGATTCTAAATTCCTCTTCCAACAAATGTAAAAAGTTATTGTTATTTAGGCTAGACCTGTTATAGTATCAGTACGGTACGGTACGTGAGGTATACCGAAGTAGGATTTCAGTTGGGAGAAAAAGTTCCGAACTTGTCATTTACATATACACGTGTAATTAATATGCAAATGTTAATTATTGCTTCGTTTTATTACAGGAACATGAATGAAATTAATAACTCCTAGTCATAGACAGCTTTTTGTACGGACATTGTTTTGGTGACAGTTTACACATTTATAGAATAAGACTGAACCATGTTTTCGAGGAGAACTGAACGAGCTCGAACCACGTGTGAAAAACATAAGCCCAATTGAAAACAAAAAAACAGAACAAACAAAGACAAGACAATTAGTGTGAATATCACAGGAGGAAATATGACGAGATAACGAGGAAATATGATTATAAGGATTCATATTATGACCTCACCAGCTGGGATAATAAAACAAGGACAATGGAATATACAGAAAAAATAAGAAGGTAACAGTAAGCAAACAATGACAGAACAAGTACAACAAAAGAGAAAATGGAAGCTACGGAAGTAACGAGAGAGCAACAATAGCCTCATCAAAAAAGCCCAAGAAGCAAACGGGCAAGGTAGGCTATAGCTGGTAAAAGAGGAACGGACTTCAAACTCGGGACCTCCAACACCAAAACCAACCATAACCAAATAAAAAAAAGATGGTGGTGCGGGAGACGGTGCCTGACGTGACCAACTTCTCCTGCTGGACCCCTGTGTTTCAGCACCCTACCACTCCCTCTGCTGCTGATATTGTCAAGGCCGTGTGTTCATCGTTGCTGGGTCTGACGGTCATCGTGGTCAACAGTATCTTCATCTCGGCACTCAACAGCAAACGACATGCCAGACACATGTCATTCCAGGTGAGAAATAGTATTGTTGTTGTGGTATAATTATGTTTTTTTTTTAATATATATATATATATATATATATATATATATATATATATATATATATATATATATATATATATATATATATATATATATATATATATATATATATATAACTCCATGACGTGCGTACAGTCATAAGCACCTCTTATAAGACTGCTTCGAATATCTAGACAGTAAATTAATCCACAATAAAATCTCCATTGGAATTACTTTTTCGTTGGTGAATTGGACTGTTCAAAGCTTCAACCAAAGCTGTATGTATACTTGTTAGTGCTCGTGATTGTACTGTATTTCCGTTTTGTAGGGTCAATTGTAAGTCTGCTACACATTCTTACAAAATTCATCATCAAATCGTAAACCTAACCTCCTTTTTCTTATTATTTGTATTGTTTTTCTACTGTCTACTTGGTCGTTTAAGAATGTATAACAGTTGTACGGGTAAATAATTGGACCAAAACAGCCACCTCAATAAAGCTCATAAATAATAGGCTGTGATGGTAAGTAATACTGTAAATAATTATTGACGTATGGTACCGTAATGTGATTTATTGTTGTGTATAATTTGAGGCAGTTACAACAACAAGATTGGGGCAGCTAGAGTATTGTCTGTAATTATTGTAGCCTACTGACTTTTCGTTGGCAAGATCAAACAGTGCACCGTATATTTGTAAATTAGTGTTTGTAGACAGCCGCACTTTTGGTCTCGTTGGTGTTGTTGATTTTTCCAAGCTGGGTGTGTTATCTGTAAAGTTCAGTAATACCCACACGAGGGCTCCGGGGAGGAATTATTTGTCGATCTCATTTCGGGAAGAGATTAGTGGAAGTGTGTGAAGTAACCAATATCTCTGGGTTAATATTGGCTTGGGAATACAGTATCGTGGAAAAGAGATAGAGAGAGAGAGTGGGGGGATGGAGCATGTTTCCACGAAGTACCTACCTTGTTGTAATAGGCTATCTCCTTGGAATGGTAATATGATGATGATGCCTTTAGTGGAATAGTGGTGTATGAACCAACCAGATAAAACAGTTTGTTGTACCATTAGCCTACTGTCCTGACTGAAGCATCTTGGTAATGTGGATGGATATTAGGCTACGTTTTCAGAATGCGAGTGGTGTGAGGGAGAGTGAGGGTCAGGATATACTCGAGGGTTGGTTAACATTTTTCCCACTCGTACTCAAAAACCCTCAGTCTGTCAGTCATCTTCTGCCAGAGATAATTAAGGGGGAGGTACAATACAGAGCTGGTAAGTAAATCTGGAGCAATTGATTCCAAACTAGGCTATTCCAGGCAGCAATATATTCCATTATTTTCGTTAATCAGGTCCAGGTTTCTGATATACTTTGGAGGAAACAATGTGCTCCAATCTACAAAGAAAGAGAGAGATTGAGAGAGGAGGGAGGATACAATGATTGGTAACGTAACACTAGAAGAGAGAGAGAGAGATAGAGAGAGAGAGAGAGAGAGAGAGAGAGAGGAAGCTGCAATGATTGATAGCATAACATGAGAAGAAATAATGAGACAGAGAGAGAAAGAGAGGGAGAGATGGGTGGGGGGCAAAGTGGGGATGCAAGAATTGGTAGCCGAACACAGGAAGTAATAATGAGAGAGAGAGGAGGGTAGAAGGAAATGTGTGTGAGAGAGAGAGAGAGAGAGAGAGAGAGAGAGAGAGAGAGAGAGCAAGCAAGCAAGCAACAATGACTCCTCTATAATAATGATTGGTTCACTGCATGACAAAGGGTGCTTGCTACAAATTGATACACCCCGCTGGCTGGCTGGTTGGCTATCCGCTTGTTCCATCCTAGGACCCCCCGGGTATAATTTGGTCCTTTGATCTCGACGCAGGGTTTGCAGGACATACCATTTTTTTTTCAGGTCCATCACGAGGTTGTCTGGCATTTCACTCACTTACCGTATTACGTGGATTTTTTTTGTTTTTGTTTATTTTTTCGTGTCTGGAATCTTTTTTTTGGTTTTGTCTGGTAATGTTTATGGATGGAATGTTAAGATGGTTATTACGTGGATATTTTTTTTTCTTTTTTCGTGTCTGGAATCTATATTTTGTTTTTCTGGTAATGTTTATGGATGGAATGTAAAGATGGTTATTACGTGGATAATTTTTGTTTTATTTTTTCGTGTCTGGGATCTATATTTTGTTTTTCTGGTAATATTTATGGGTGGAATGTTAATTATGTTGGTTTGATCGTATTGGTTGGTATGTAGCCTCTCATAAAAAAAGATTCTGGTATTAAGTAGGCGGTTTCTTTTAGGTAGGTTTGTTATTGTTCTGTAAGTTAATGTATAATGGTTGAATATTCCCTTGCACCTCACCGATTCGTATGTATATTATAACTTTTGATTTATTCAGTGAGGTATTTCACACAAACCATTAATGTAAATTAATCATGTTTACACGTAGCATTTTTAATTGAAGACAAAACGAATGAGGGTGAAGCTCGGCATTTTTATTATATTTTTTCTTCAATTACGTTAAAATATGATGAAAGAATCTGACACATGAACGAATCTTAATGCTAATATCTCTAAAACCAAATACATTCAGTGAACTTGTCAGCAGGTGTCCCCAGTGAATGTCCCATGCAGACAGACAGACCCCCACCCCACCCCAACCCAAACGTCCCCCACCCCCTGGTCTGTCTGACAATCCAATCACTCAAATGAGCCCAGGGGGGAGGGAGGGAGTTACGGGGAGGGGGGGTGCAGGAAGGCCAACCCATGCACCGACCACCAACAGGGTTTAGGAAGTCACTTATTAGTCTTGTCGGTAAATTGACAGAATCCAGCCGTCACATTGGATATTGAGGCATTGCAAAGCTGATTATATTCTGCAGTGTTGTTGTTTGTTGTTTTGCACTTGTGGTTCATGGGCTTTATTATTAATTAACCTGTGGCGCTTGTGATTAAATTGTAGTAGGCTATCTTACCTCCACTTCTTACGGTACCTCTCACTTTCACTCAGTAATTTTTTGGTTACACTCTTAATATATTGATGTTAAATATAAAAAAAACCGTATGACAAATCTGAATATTGAGATCAAGACTAATGAGGTTGAGAAAAAAAATGTTGCACTGCAGTTAGTAAGGACTTTATCTTACAGTAAACTTCATAATAAATAAATAGATAAATAAATAAATTTCTGAGTATATAGCATACAAGGAAGGTGTTGATGACATGATTCTGCCTTCTCATTGTTTATTTAATTAATTTATTCATTATTTCTCTCCTTCCTGCGTTGTGTTGTCACTTATTATTATAGCTCTTAAAAGAAAATCGGATACATTTTCTTTTCTTTCTAAACTGATACGGATTTCAAATTTTTGTGCTGGTCTGAAATAATTGCAGCCATTATTAACTTAGCAATTCAGATTCGGTGTAGAGAAATATGAATGAATGAATAACTGGGATGGAGTCAGTGTATTTTGAACAGCGAGGGAAGGAAAATTAGGGTATGTGATAGTGAGTAGAGGAAGGAAGATTAGGCTATGTGTAGAGAAGGAAGGAAGATTAGGCTATGTGTAGGTAAGGAAGGAAGATTAGCCTGTGTTGGTGAGAGAAGGAAGGAAGATTAGGCTATGTGTTCGTGAGGGAAGGAAGGAAGATTAGGCTATGTGTTGGTGTGGAAAGGAAGGAAGATCAGGCTATGTGATGGTGAGGGAAGGAAGATTAGGCTGTGTAGGTGAGGAGAGGAAGATTAGGCTATTTGTGGGTGAGGGAAGAAAGATTACGTGTTGGTGAATTTAGAGGTTGCTGTTGATTGCTCCAAACTTTGAAATGAAACAGAATCCTCACTAAGTATTCCTGCTGTTTTATGGCAAAGTTTGGGTGAATCAGTACGTTAGCATCCATTTCGCCCACATCTCCACATATTCTTTAATTGTCTGTTTATCTGTCTGTCTGTCTGTTGGGTATGAATGTAGACTAATATGGAAAGTTTTTGTCTTGTACAGTCATGCAGAATTTTAAGGACCTCTCTCTCTCTCTCTCTCTCTCTCTCTCTCTCTCTCTCTCTCTCTCTCTCTCTCTCTCTCTCTCTCTCTCTCTCTCTCTCTCTCACATTCCTGAAGCAGCCTCGTCTCACCGTGAAACATACCACAACAGTTGCGAGAACCATAAAATATAACTTTCGGTAACTCCCACCCACACAAACTTACACACACACACACACACGCACACAATGGAACACGACCTAACCTCATAACTTAAAAATAATAACATCTTGAGTGGTGGGAGCCTAATAAGTAAGCAAGCAAGTAAGTAAGTAAATAAGTATATACACAATGCGATACCAGCCACCAGTAAATTCCCCAAACGTGGCCCAGATTCGGTTAACTCGCGCCGAATGGAAAAATAGAAGCAGGCATTGTGTTTTCTTTCAACCATACAAGGAAGGAAGGAGGGTTGGGGAGGATCATAATAATAATATATATACTCTTTTGGTACGGTACATAAGAGAAAAATAGAATAAAATGACTGAAGGATGTGTGAAGCCTTAATAATGTTATAATACCGTACTCTCTATGACCTTAGCTCGTTATATATGGAAATGCAAGTGGTGGAGCATAATGTGAACTTTATATATACATGTATGGATAGATTGATAGCAGCTTATACAGTACGTAGCCTACCTAACTTATAATTATACAGTGGGTGGTGTGTGATGTAACTTTTATCTTCATTGATAGCGAGTTATTTAGATGATGTGTGTGTGTGTGTGTGATGTATCTTTTTAGTCTAGTTTCCTTAATTCATTGCGACTTATAGGTAATGTGTGATGTAACCTTTACCTTCATTGATAGCGAGTTATTTAGATGATGATGATGATGATGTGTGTGTGTGTGTGTGTAACCTTTTTATTTTTTTACCAGGGTGATGTAACTTTTTTTACTAGAACACCTGGACACAATCCTAACATGTAGCCTAGTGATAGCAACTTATATGGATCGTGTGTGTGTGTGTGTGTGGGTGGGTGTGTGTGTGTGTGGGTGTGTGATGATGCAACCTCTTTTTGTTTTTTTACAAGACATAACTCGACGTCAGACTTAAAAAAAAAGAAAAGAGAAAAAACTCAACCTTGCAGTGTCAGCGTATTAAGATGTGGCTGAAACCCTTCCTCAGTGTCCCTCCACCCACGTTATTGGTACACTTATATAGGCTATAGGTGGGTGGGTGGGTTGGCTGGTTGGCCTCTTATGCAGGATTCCAACATGGTGTGTGTGTGTGTGTGTGTGTGTGTGTGTGTGTGTGTGTGTGTGTGATGTATATGTGTGTGTGTGTGTGTGTGTGTGTGTGTGTGTGTGATGTAATATTTTTTTTTTTTTTTTATCAACACAATTTTACCTGGACACAAAATTTACCTGTAGTCATAGCTGCTTACATGGATGGTGTGTGTGTGTGTGTGTGTGTGTGTGTGTGTGTGTGTGTGTGTGTGTAATGTGTGTGTGTGTGTGTGTGTGTGATGTGTGTGTGTGTGTGTGTGTGTAACCTTTTTATTTATTTTTACCAGAACACAACGATTCAACCCATTCACTGAGATGACCTTATACAAAACCTTATAATTATATAGCCTATACCTACCCTGAACACCCTATAGGCATATAATATAGAACCTTTTAATTAATGCAGTACAGAAGATCCTCCTTGATATTACTCAATCATAATTAATTAACTTTCTAATTTCAAATCGATTCTAATATTCACTTAGAAATCACACAACCAACCAACCAACACCTTGTATCTACCTTATAATTTTTAAGTTTAGTAAAGAAGATTCTCCTCGATATTACTCTTATCATAATTAATTAACTTTCTCATTCACTCAGGAATCAAATGTCAAAAATTTCTCTTTCCATTCACTGAGATGACCCAATGTTGTTTGTTATACTGTATATACGCTATCATATTTAATTAGCATTTATCATTTAACATAAGCCTAGTATAGATCATTTAGTTTGTATGGTAATGAATGACAGAAGGCTGGAGGTGGTGGTGGGGGGAGGAGGGAAGATATGAGGAGAGAAGAGAGAGAATATGGGACTGGATGATAAAGAGAGAAGAGGGAAGATGTGGAGAAGGAAGGAGTAAGTCGACCTGGGCAGTGGAAAGGAGAGGAGTTATGGAGAGAAAGAGAGAAATGGAGGAGAGAAATAGAGAAATGAGGGGAGAGGTAATTGACATGGAAGAGAAATGGAAAAGGAGAGGAGAATGAAGAGATGGAGGAGAAATGGAAAGTGGAGGAGAGAAGAGAAGGAATGGAAAACAGGAAGAGAGGAGGAGGAGGAGAGAGGAAGATAAATTTAAAAGAGAGGACGAAAGTTGGAGAAGAAAGTGTATAGAAGAAAAGTGAAAGGAGGAGAGATGGAAAGGAAAGGGTGGGAGAGAGGGAGAGGGAAAGGAAGAGAGGGAGAGGGGAAGAGAGGGAGAGGGAGAGGAGAGGGGAAGAGAGGGAGATAGGAAGAGAGGGAGAGGGTTGGCTTACGTCCAGATGATCAGTCCCTCTTTTTGTTCATCTCTTTTCCATCCCTCTTACTTTCCTCTCATGTTGTCTTCTCTTTCTTCACCCTCTTTCTCTCCCTCTCTCTTCACCTCTCCTCATACTTTCCTCTCTCATTTTGTCTCCTCTTTCTCTCCCCTCTCTTCACATCCACTCCTATTTTCCTTTCTCATTTTATCTCCTCTTTCTCCATCCCTCTTTCTCTTCTCTCTCATTTTATCTTCTTCCCTCTTCCCCCTCATTTTAATTCACCTTTTCTCTGTCTTTCCTCCCTCCTTCCTTTCTTTCTTTCTCTTTTCCTTTTCCTGTACTCTCTTTATCAATTCCACATTATTCTCTTGTTCTTCTCCCATCTTTCATTTTGTCATCTTCTTGCATCATTCTTTCTCCTTTTTCCTTTCATTTTATACGTTTCCAATCCTCCCCTTACACTCACCATTCTTCTCTCTCTCTCTCTCTCTCTCTCTCTCTCTCTCTCTCTCTCTCTCTCTCTCTCTCTCTCTCTCTCTCTCTCTCTCTCTCTCTCTGTTTCTTTATGTCCTTTGTTCTATTTTGTGTTATCTTCTCATTTCTTTTCCTTTATTTTTATTTTTGTTTTGTTTTGTTTCCTTTCATTGTGTGTGTGTGTGTGTGTGTGTGTGTGTGTGTGTGTGTGTGTGTGTGTGTGTGTGTGTGTGTGTATACTTCTTTTTACCCTTATCGTGACATTTTCTATCTACCAGTGTGTATGTGTGTGTGTGTAAAAGAGAGAGAGAGAGAGAGATTAGGAAAGATCGGATACCGGTACTCATACATCAATAAATAAATGAATGAATGAATGAAGAGAGGAAACAACGAAGGAAGAAATGGATGAATGAAAAAGGGAAACAGGGAAGGAATAATTCACTGATAAATGAATGGGCTTTAAGAATGAATGAATAAGCAATGAATGGAAGAGTGTTAAAAGTTGAATAGTGGTGGTGGGGATGAATGAATGAATGGGCTTTAAAAATTAATGAATTATGAATGAATGGAGGAAAGTAAAAAGTTGAATAATTGTGTGAATGAATGAATGGGCTTTAAAAAATGAATGAATTATGAATGAATGGAGGATAGTAAAAAGTTGAATATTAAATGTGGGTGAATGAATGAATAATGAAAGAATGAATGAATGGAGGAAAGCTAGAAGTTGAATATTTGTGTGAATGAATGAAATGAAATGAATGAATGGGGTTTACAAATGAATAACCGATTGAAAGGAGAGTGAGTGAGTAAGGAAGGAAGGAAGGAAGGAAGGAAGGATATGAGATTGTTTTCTTAATGAATGAACGTATATGGACTGAAAGGAGGGATGGGGTGGAGGGGGGAGAGTAGGAGGAGGGAGAGGTGGAGAGAGAGAGAGAGGAAAGCTATTGAGGGAGAGAGAGGGATTGGGGGGGAGAGGGGAGAGGTGGAGAGAGAGAGGAAAGCTATTGAGGGAGTGGTGGTGGAGGTGGTGGAGGAGGTGGAGGAGGAGGAGGGAGAGGTGGAGAGAGAGAGGAAAGCTATTGAGGGAGAGAGAGGGATTGGGGGGGAGAAGGAGGAGGTGGAGAGGAGGAAAGTTTTTGAGGGAGAGGGAGTGGTGGAGGTGGAGGAGAGAGTGGAGGGAGAGAGAGAAGAATATTAAATTGTGAAGAAGAAAAAGGGAAGAGGAGTAGAAGAGAAGAAAAGAGTAGATAGAGGATTATGGAAGGATTTGCGTAGATAGAAGGAAGGAATAAGACAGGGGAGGGGAAAAAGAAAGAGGAGAAAGAAAGAAAGGAGGGGGCAGGAAGGATTTACAGTAATCTAAGAGGCCAAAGCAAGGAGAATTTATGCATGATACACACACACGCACACACACACATACAGAAAGAGAAAGAAAGAGAGAGGGGGGATACAGAATTTGAGTATGTGAGAGAGACA
>JAWZYT010001116.1:402500-411043 GCA_034508575.1 Petrolisthes manimaculis
CAATAAGGGTCAATTACCACACAAAATGCCAATTTTCTCTATTTATTAATAAATTCCAAGCCAACAAAATGAATAATTAAATTCAATCATAAAATAATCACACACACACACTTCCGTTCACGCTCCAATAGATAGCTATATACGTACGGTACTTACTCCTCGTCGCTCCTCTCTACACGTGCTTCCCTCAGTCGCTCGTAGTCCACGTGGACAGTAATATTACTTTACTTTAATATACTTATCACGAGCTAGCACTTCCCCTCGCACACACAGGAGACGGTAATTACGTTATCGTAATAGTAATAGAAATCAAGCAACCCAGTTGGTATATTTCAATGTCAATTCCACACTCGTTTGCTGTCCCTCGTACACACACACACACTCGTAAATTCCTGCCAGCCCTCTCCTCACCTATAAATGACACCTTACTGATTCTCGTCTAGCGAATGAATAGTGAGTTAATTAACAATAAGTCTTGTGAAAAAGTAATTAAACAATTTCGACGTTACGTTAAAACTATAGGCCCCTAGGCAAAGCAACGAGGGCTGGATACGAGGTGTGTTCTTCGTCGAGTGTCTAGCTACCAACTAAATATATTTCTCAAAATCAGGACAAGGGTGGTGGGATAATTACCCTTCTGACCCTCCCCATTTCTACCTTTTCTCTACCTGGCGAGTGACTCATGATAGACTGTCCCGTACCTACGTGTTCGTATGGCCTATTCCTTGACTACGTTTACATATGTCACTCACACTTTAGTTATACATGCAAATCACTTTTCCCATAACATGCAACTGCTTGCAAATGATTCCCTTCCACTTCAAAATCAATTTTAATAAGTAATAGATGCCCCCATAGCATAATTATTAATGTAAATTTTGTAGCAATGACTCCAGACACGGGATGGAGTGAGTGGGTACTCGACCTCACCTGACCTCACATGACAGGACCTTTCTTAATTACCAGGTACCAGCACTCCTTTATTTTCAAATTTCTGTGTCTCTGTCTTCCTGACTGAGGAAAATACCACTGTTCCATGCCTTATAGAACATTCCCCACACGTGGTGTCCTTTTGTTAATATATATAATATATAGCATCCTACTACTTACGTACGTTACGTTTTATGATCACGGATCAAACCGTGACATTCGCACACACAGAAGAGACATTGCTCTATGCAATGTTTAATAAAATAATGAAGTGATAATGACGCCTTTGCATGTATAACTATTACAATAATAACTCACTCACACTTCACTCATTCTTGTATGTGTCATGACTTAATACCAGTTAAGTGTTTATTTTTGCCAATGAGTGAAAAACTCCTAACAGTTACTTTAACTTTAAAATCTAAGGAGAAACTCCGTGGCAAGAATAATTATACCTGGTAATGTCTAGTACCAATAGTACACATTTAAACAATATATAAGTGTGGTGTATGTAATACATTGTGTCATTGTTACATAATATGTAATAATAAAAAATGCAAAATATTATTCTGGAGACCATCCAACTGCCATCACTTCCTGTAAGGCAATATATATATTAATTAATCATCCAAGACTAGAGTCAGGGATAACCGCTGAAACCCAAGTCTTGGAAGACCCAATGCAATATCCAAACATCAGACCGAGGTGAACCCCAAATCTGAGTTTGGATAAAGGGTTTGTGCTCGTTGCACTCGAAGATAACAGTAAAACGAGTAATTTGAATCCTAACTATAACCCATAATCAGTTACTCGCTCGATTTTCCTCAGGCAACCGTGACATAAGGTCTGCCCCAACGCTAGCACTTCCCTTTAAACCACCGATGGTCCCCGTGAACACGTAACCCTTCATCCTTCTCACCCTGACGAGCTTCCTCAGTCTGCTGGGTATATCCTTCTCCACCCTCGGGAGTTTCCCCAGCAGCGCTAGCCGTAGCTGCCGTACCTACAGCTGGGTACTGTGGTTCACTATACGTATATGTAGCAGCAGCCGATCGCTGATAATAACCCTTATTACCACCATGGTTATTATTATAACTCTTCCCGTTACTTCTCCCCTGGTAACGGTACTGACTTGACTGCTGAGAATAATAATTATTGCCTTGTTTCTTGGCGTGATTAAAGAGAGGATTAGGTTGTTGACGTACAACCTGACTCTGCTGCTGTGAATAATCATTATTACTCGATTTATTATATGAACCAGCAGAGTCTTGGGAAGGCTTATTTAACTGAGTTAAATTCTCACACGACTGAACCCGCGTGTGGTAACCGTATGCGGTAAAATGTGCATCCGACATTTCTACCATTTCCCTGAGGCAATTAATCTTATGGGTTTTGAGTTGAGCTGATAATTCTGGAGGACAAGACTTCTCTAGTTGCGTGCGAAGCAACAAATCCTTTACCCCCTCCAACGTCTTGGGTGTTTCGGCCTTATCAAACCACTGATCCAGGTGGCTAGCGAGACGTGCACTAAACTGTGCAACGGTCTCTTTATCTTGCAAGGAAGCACTCAAAAACTGCTTCCGTGCATCATCGACCGTCACCCCATATGCTTGTAACAGAGCTTTTTTCATGCTCGCATAATTCCTGGTGTCAGGATCGAGTCGGTAGAGGATACTAAGGGCTTTACCATCAAACAAATTAAGGAACTCTATTTTCTTTACATCGTCACCAAAGACGTATGTGTCTGCAAGCATCTCGAACCTCTCAATAAACGGTTCAATTTCGTCTCCCTCTACATACTTCGCCAGTTGTAGTCTCGGGGTTACTGTAGTCGGGCTTGCAATACTGCTTTGACTACTATTCGCCTGTGCTTGCAGTTCCACCATTTTCTGTTCGTGTGCCCATCTTTCCTTTTCATGCTCTCTCTCTCTCTCTTCTGCCTCTCTCTGTTCCTTTTCTGCCTCCCTTACACTCACCCTTTCGAGCCTGTCATCCTCTTGACGACGCTCTACGTACTGTCGAATCTCGACCGTATCTGTATATCCCAAGCTTCGGGCTTCCTCCATCAATTCCGCTACGGTATACATTTTAAAATATTTTCTATTATTTCCTTTGCCTTAATTCCTGGACAACCGTAATCTATCTACTCGTGAAGGTGTGCGCGTGTGTGACTGGAATTAATACAAAGAGCAGGCCCCACGTTGGGCGCCAATTATGTGGGGGTGGACTGAACAGATATCAATTAATGTAGCTTTATAATAATTACCAAAGCTTACCTTGCTGGAAATATGTAATCTCGTTGGTTGGCTGCAGCGAGTTACCCAGAGTTAATCCCTGTATCCTTCCCTCCAACACAATAAATTTATTTCTGGGTTCGTCCTGCTATATATGTATGATTATAGAGCATGCAATAAGGGTCAATTACCACACAAAATGCCAATTTTCTCTATTTATTAATAAATTCCAAGCCAACAAAATGAATAATTAAATTCAATCATAAAATAATCACACACACACACTTCCGTTCACGCTCCAATAGATAGCTATATACGTACGGTACTTACTCCTCGTCGCTCCTCTCTACACGTGCTTCCCTCAGTCGCTCGTAGTCCACGTGGACAGTAATATTACTTTACTTTAATATACTTATCACGAGCTAGCACTTCCCCTCGCACACACAGGAGACGGTAATTACGTTATCGTAATAGTAATAGAAATCAAGCAACCCAGTTGGTATATTTCAATGTCAATTCCACACTCGTTTGCTGTCCCTCGTACACACACACACACTCGTAAATTCCTGCCAGCCCTCTCCTCACCTATAAATGACACCTTACTGATTCTCGTCTAGCGAATGAATAGTGAGTTAATTAACAATAAGTCTTGTGAAAAAGTAATTAAACAATTTCGACGTTACGTTAAAACTATAGGCCCCTAGGCAAAGCAACGAGGGCTGGATACGAGGTGTGTTCTTCGTCGAGTGTCTAGCTACCAACTAAATATATTTCTCAAAATCAGGACAAGGGTGGTGGGATAATTACCCTTCTGACCCTCCCCATTTCTACCTTTTCTCTACCTGGCGAGTGACTCATGATAGACTGTCCCGTACCTACGTGTTCGTATGGCCTATTCCTTGACTACGTTTACATATGTCACTCACACTTTAGTTATACATGCAAATCACTTTTCCCATAACATGCAACTGCTTGCAAATGATTCCCTTCCACTTCAAAATCAATTTTAATAAGTAATAGATGCCCCCATAGCATAATTATTAATGTAAATTTTGTAGCAATGACTCCAGACACGGGATGGAGTGAGTGGGTACTCGACCTCACCTGACCTCACATGACAGGACCTTTCTTAATTACCAGGTACCAGCACTCCTTTATTTTCAAATTTCTGTGTCTCTGTCTTCCTGACTGAGGAAAATACCACTGTTCCATGCCTTATAGAACATTCCCCACACGTGGTGTCCTTTTGTTAATATATATAATATATAGCATCCTACTACTTACGTACGTTACGTTTTATGATCACGGATCAAACCGTGACACTTTGTTTATTGGCTATATTTATTTTATCTATCTACATATTTATTTATCTGTATCTTTTTATCTGTCTGTCTGTCTCTATTCATATCTCTATCTGAATATGTCCATCCATCTGTCTATCCATTCATCCAACCAACCAACCATCCAACCAACCAACCAACCAACCAACCAACCAACCATCCATCCATCCATCCATATCAAAACCCTCCCTTCATCCCTAGACATACTGCCTTATAATCTCCTTAATACTCTCTCTCTCTCTCTCTCTCTCTCTCTCTCTCTCTCTCTCTCTCTCTCTCTCTCTCTCTCTCTCTCTCTCTCTCTCTCTCTACCTTCTTTCTTGACTCACTCACTCTCTCACTCTCTCTCACTCTCTCTCTCTCTCTCTCACTCACTCACTCACTCACTCACTCACTCACTCACTCACTTACTCACTCACTCACTCACTCACTCTCTCTCTCACTTCTTATCTATCTACCTACTTACCTTTTTTCTTCTCTCCCTCCAAGCCTGCCTACCTACCTAGCATCATTCCTTACCTACTTACCCACCTACTTACTTTTTCTTCCTTCCCTACCGACCTACCTACCTACTTACCTCTTTTCTTCCCTGCCTACCTAACTTCCTTTCTTCCTTCATGCTTTCTTCCTTACCTACCTACTTACCTACCTACCTACTTACCTCTTTTCTTCCCTACCTACCTACTTACCTTTTACTTCCTTACATACCTACCTACCTACTTACCTCTTTTCCCTACCTACCTACCTACTTACCTCTTTACTTCCCTACCTTCTTACCTACCTCTTTTCTTCCCTGCCTGCTTGCCTGCCTGTGTGTGTGTACCTGTGTGCTTGCCTGCCTGTGTGTGTGTGTGTGTGTGTGTGTGTGTGTGATGCAGGACTTTAATACTGGTGACATAAAGGTGCCGTCACCCTGCCATGCTTGGGGGGGACTCCTCCATGCAGGGCCTCAAGTGGAACCCCCCTATCCCCCTCCTTCCTCTCCCCCTTGTATTCAACCCCTCCCTCTTTGTTTTCTCTCCCTCCTAGTCCTTTCCATCCCTCCCTCCTCTTCCCCCTCTTCCCTTCGCCTCCCTCATCTTCCCTTCCCTTCCCCCTTCCCCCTTCCTTTATCTCCCTCCCCTTCCCCCCCTCCTCTTCCCTTCCCCCTTCCCTCCATCTCCCCCCTTCCCTCCATCTCCCCCCTTCCCTCCATCTCCCCTTCCCTCCCCCTGAAAGACTGGAGGCGTAAAGTGACCCTGTGATGTTGTCAGAAAATTGGAGATAAACGAGTCCTTCAAATATTGCCACGAAACACACACACACACACACACCTATATAGAAGAAGGCTACTTGTTTCGTGGCATGGTCAGGAGGAATCAGAAGTCTACAATTTTCATCATACACAATCACAGGGTCGTTGTTAAATTGGAAGGCTACTGATTCCTCCAAACTATATCAGGAAACAAATATTAGGGGATTGGATCTGTTTCATGGCAACAGAACACCATTATTTTTGTTCATATGGTTCTGTTTCCTGACATAGTTTGGAGGAATCAAGGCACTCCAATGTAACCCAAAGTGAATTACCCCCTCTCCCCTCCTCCCTCCTTAACTTCCAAAGCCTTGTGTTGTTATGGTTGATATGCCACTCTTACTCTGAGGGGTGTTGAGTGCTGTGACTTGTACCTACTTCCTGTCTCACTATATATGTATGTGTGTGTGTGTGTGAGAGAGAGAGAAAGAGAGAGAGAGATTGTGGTGTGTGTGTTTGTGTGTGTATGAGTGTGTGTGTTTGTGCTTGAGAGAGTGAGTATGTGTGTGTATGAGAGAGAGAAAGAGTGTGTATGAGAGAGAGTGTATGTATGTGTGTGTGTGTGTGTGCGTGTGTGTGTGTGTGTGTGTGTGTGTACGTACGTACGTACCTCCCTTCCTCTTCCATTCTTTATTTATTTCTTTTACCCTCGTGCCTCCTTCCTTTGGCTACTCTCTCTCTCTCTCTCTCTCTCTCTCTCTCTCTCTCTCTCTCTCTCTCTCTCTCTCTCTCTCTCGTCTGTGCTTCTATACTTCTCTTTTGACCTTTGTACAACCCTAGCTCTCTCTCTCTCTCTCTCTGCCACCATCCCCCACTCCACAACCCCCAACCCCCCTCCCTACCCCCAACCCCCCATCCCCCCTTCCTGCATACCCCTCAACTTTGCCTGCCAAGTTTTGCAATTTGTGTGCGTTTTAGAGAGCTCCCCCCCCCCACTGTCCTGCCCCCTAACCCCCGCCCCCAACCCCCCAATCCCCCCCCCATACATAGGACACTGCAATAGTTGACAAGACTTGACCAGGGATTGCAGTATTAATAATTATAGTCACGTGTTGTTGTTTTTGTTGTTTGTTGTTGTTGTTGTTGTTGATTTGGTTTGAACTGTATATTATTTTGGTGTGTGTATGTGTGTGTGTTTACCAGAGTATGCTTATCTCTCTGTCTGTCTGTCTCTCTCTATCTCTCTATCTCTATCTCTCTCTATCTCTCTCTCTCTCTCTCTCTCTCTCTCTCTCTCTCTCTCTCTCTCTCACTCTCTCTCTCTCTCTCTCTCTCTCTCTCTCTCTCTCTCTCTCTCTCTCTCTATCGTAAGGGGAAGGTCACACGGAAAGACATACGTGCCGATCTCCATGCTAATTCTCTCCTCAATGACCACATGCTGAGAGAGAGAGAGAGAGAGAGAGAGAGAGAGAGAGAGAGAGAGAGAGAGAGAGAGAGAGAGAGAAAGAGAAAGAGAACTAAAGGTTGAACACGACTTAATTATTTTTCAGATAAGATAAAGGATAACTATGAGGGCACTAAAACAAGCTTGCAATTCAGATAATAATAATAATGAAAGAAAATATTAAATGACAAGAGATAAAGAGCCAGATAATAATATTAATGTGAACTGATAATAAAAAAGAGAAAAGAGAAGCAAGTATTAAGGGGGTGTGGAAGTAGGGGACAGGCTTGGGGGGGACTGGGGGGGTGCGGGAATAGGGGGACAAGATTGGGGTGGGTAGAAAGCCTGTTCCTCTATTCCCCAACCCACCTAAGCCTGTCCCCCTACTCATGCACCCCCTCATACCCCCCAAGCCTGTCCCCCTACTCATGCACCCCCCAAGCCTCTCCCCCTATTCCCACACCCCTTAATAACAGTGAGATGGGGTTATTGAGAAAAGGATAACAGCCGGATAGTCACAGAGGTCAGCCGGATACAGAAAATGTTATTGATATTGAAGGTCATGTACCCGAGGATGAGGTCACCACCCATACACACACACACACACACACACACACACACACACACACACACACACACACACACACACACACACACACACACACACACACACACACACACACACACACACACACCTTATTATTACTGCTGCTGCTGCTGCTGCTGTTGTTTACTTGCTGAGAAACATTATTATTATTATTTTGCACCACACTATGCTATACACCCACAACACCAAAACACACAACACCTCCATACCACAACACACAGTTCCATGCACACTAGGCTACACCCCATAACATAATACACAACACCAAAACACACAACACCTCCATACCACAACACACAGCTCCATGCACATTATGCTACACCCCATAACATAATACAAAACACCAAAACACACACCTCACCATACCACAACACATCAAATCTTCCCACTTAACACACCATCCCACACGACACCACAACACACCACATCTTCCCACACACCATAACACAACACACCTTCCCACTACAACATGTCACATCATCCCACACCACACCAAAAAAACACACCATCCCACACACACACACAACAGAGAGAGAGAGAGATTAAATAGAGTTACATAGAATCACAGACCACAACAGACCTTACGGTCCACACGGGGTGATCTGATTAGAAGGTTACTGGTAGAAAATGAAAATCTCCCCAGTGATAGTCGTAGGTAAGGATAGCAAAGTAGAAGGCTCTCTCCCCACCCTCCAATCCCTCCGGCCTTAGCCGTACTGGAAATAAAGTAAGGAGTCAGAACCTTGTGAGATAG
>JAWZYT010001117.1:0-15484 GCA_034508575.1 Petrolisthes manimaculis
CTACCATTTTCTTTCTTCTCCTAGCATCTTCTCTCTCTATCTACCATCTTCTTTCTATGTCTCCCTTTCATTCTCTTTGCTCCCATTCTTATTCTGTCACTTTTTTTATTTGATAATTGAATTTCTTCCGTTCCCTTTCCATTTCATCTATTAGCTTTTTCTATCTGTCATATACTCTCTCTCTCTCTCTCTCTCTCTCTCTCTCTCTCTCTCTCTCTCTCTCTCTCTCTCTCTCTCTCTCTCTCCTATCTATCTCTATCTCTATCTCTATCTCTCTCTCTCTCTCTCTCTCTCTCTCTCTCTCTCTCTCTCTCTCTCTCTCTCTCTCTCTCTCTCTCTCTCTCTCTCTCTTCCCTTCTCCTTGCAAGAGGCTCGTCTCATACATATTCATACATGCATACACACCCAGGCTGGCCAGAACAACTATACATACCCAACACACATACCGTACACTCTCGCCAATACACACACACACACACACAAACTTGATACACACGCAAACACAAATTTGGTATACACACATAGGCACCCCCCTCCCACAGGACACACACACACAAACACTCACTCACTCACTCACATACACACACACCTATTCTCTGACAATAACCACACACACACACACACACACACACAGCCGACTCAGTAAAAGAAAACGTCTGTTCATTTAAGACATGCAAAACAAACCCACTCTACACCCCTCACCCCTCTTCCACACCCCTCACCCCTCTACCACACCCCTCACCCCTCTACCACACCCCTCACCCCTCTTCCACACCCCTCACCCCTCTTCCACACCCCTCACCCCTCTTCCACACCTCTCACCCCCTCTTCCACACCTCTCACCCCCTCTTCCACACTTCCCAATCCCTCCCCAACCATCCATTCCCCTTCTCACACTTCTTCTAACTCCTTCCCCACACTTCCCTCCCTCCCTCCCTCCTCTTCCCTCCCTCCCTCCTCTTCCCTCCCTCCTTCCACTTCCCTCCCTTCACTTCCCTCCCTCCCTCCTCTTCCCTCCCTCCCTCCTCTTCCCTCCCTCCCTCCTCTTCCCTCCCTCCTCTTCCCTCCCTCCTCTTCCCAATTGCACCACCAGTGAGAAGATGTTTGCCGGCCCACATACTCTCTGCTATTACCCTATGCCTGTGTAAAGGTTGCATGAAAGAGAAACACAGAGAGAGAGAGAGAGAGAGGAAGAGAGATAAAAGAAAATCGTGGGGGTAAGCGTAGATGACCATGGACGGTACGATACGATGGTTTTTGCGATGGCTCCGTGTACTCTCAGCAATTAGCCCTATACTTGCCTAATGACCGCGTGCCAGGTGAATACAATAATAACAATAATATAGATGTGTACTGAAGGTGTAAAGGATGGCTGATATCAACATTATCCTCACGTCTGTATTCCAAAGTATATAGATATTTTGATGGATAGATAGATAGGTAAATAGTTAGACAGATAGATGGTTAGACAGATGGTTTGATAGATAGATAGATAGATTAATAGTTAGTCAGATAGATGGTTAGACAGATGATTTGATAGATACATAGATAGATTAATAGTTAGTCAGATAGATGGTTAGACAGATGGTTTGATAGATAGATAGATTAATAGTTAGACAGATAGATGGTTTGACAGATGATTTGATAGATACATAGATAGATTAATAGTTAGACAGATAGATGGTTAGACAGATGATTTGATAGATACATAGATAGATTAATAGTTAGACAGATAGATGGTTAGACAGATAGATACTTTAATTTTCTCTTAATTAAGTTAATAATGTATAGTGTTCCATGGTTCCAGTCTAAGTGTATAACTTGTTCAATGTACTACTTGCATATAATTGTCATCGCCAACACCCTGCCAGCAGCACTGAACAGGAAAAGTGTTAAGTGAAAATGACCGACAAAAAAAAAAAAAAAAAATAGGTGACGACTTCGAGTGATTGAGGAAATAAATGACGAGAAACATAGATTGGTAAAAAAAAAAAAAAAACTGTACAATTAATGGGAAAGCGAAGGATAATAACAACTTGATGGGTGCTTGTGTACATTATAAGAATATTAATAAATAGATGAGTACTTTTATGGTAGGCTATATGGATGTGTTAATTTTAGTCTGTTCTAGTTGTGATGAATACACATGTAATATTATTTTTTTGTTGAGAAACATTTCTGATCATAATGGAATGTGCTAATAAATGAATACTTTGTAAATATCAATACATGACTCCGAGTATATTTGAAAAATGGTTGACAATTATAAACGCTTGCTGAACTTATGATTCTTGACGTGATATATATCGTGATCCAAAGTGCATTACATGTGAACGTGTAATTAACACTGGGAAAATGAACGAACAGGTGTAGAAAAATAGAGAAGCAATTAAGTGCTGAGACACTGACATGAATGAAATGAACTATATCGGTAGCGTAGGGTAAAATTAATTGTATATATATATATATATATATATATATATATATATATATATATATATATATATATATATATAATTTCTAGTTTTGTGTAGCTGCTCAATGAAGAACTCAACTTGTTAGGATAAATAATAAATCATGTAAAGATTGTTTAGTAGTTGCATTGTGTGTGTTATTGTCAGGACACACTATGTCCTCTGATGCTCGGATTGTTAGATGAGTCACGTGTTTGTGTCAGTGACCGAGAAATGACTGCTGTATTGACGTATATGTAAAGCCTCTGTACATGTCTGTATGTCTGGATAATCTACAGTTCCGAGCGGATGAAGGATAATCACTGCTTTAGCCACAGCGATTAAACAGTAAATACCTATTGAATCCTTTAATATTATGGTCATTAATAGGTGATTATCCCTTACGGTAACTTGTTAATTAATACTCAACGCCATTATCTCTAAACCCATATACGGCAAAATGAGGCAAAAGAATAACAAGTAGAATCGATTCACTTCAAAATAATGTAGACAGGGAAGGCACTGTTTCCACTTCATCTGCTCCAAACTGTACCAGATTAACGGAGGCCGGTAAATGCATGAGGTGATGGAATTTGTGTTTGATACATATTTTCCGTAGGATTTGTGGGTGAATATGGTGTAATTCTCACGGGAAATTCGCCATGTGATGGAGTTCGTATCTGTATATATATATTTTGTAGGAATCGTTGGTGTTTTTCGTTATTTCTGTTTTCATTAGTGTATGCTCATGAGGGATGTGTGTATATTGTGTTATCATTTTATATACAGTTCACGGATAAATAGGGAGCACCAGTATATTTTTTGGCTATTGTGTTTTCACGTTTATGTTGCAAGGTGCACAACACTGGGACGTGACTAGTTTTTTTCGTTGGTTACGTCGTCACCAACTCGGCTGTATGTCTGTGTAACACTTCAGAGTCAACCACACCGGCGAGTTGTTGTTCTATTTTTAATTTTGAGGTCACGAAATCAACTCGTTCGATATCACTTTAGTGCCTTAGTCGGTCCTTTACTTTGATGTACAGTTAGTGACACATGAACCTGGTACACCTTGATACATGTACAGTGTGAGGTCACAGGGTTGATATTTATCAGCTCAGTGAAGTGTTCAAGGTTGTCTTTTTACTTCATTGGAGGTTTTGGCATCCAGTGCTAACAGAATATAAAAACAATAGAAAATACGAATATTTAAATAATTTAACACCCTTGTCCTCACACCAGTGAGTATAAATGTATAACAGTTTCATGCTTGACCAATTGTCTCTAGATTAAGTAATTCGGGTTACTACCAAAACCGAGGATGCTTTGGTGTGTGCGTGAGTGCGTGTAACGTGAGAGTGTGTGCTTGCATTTTTTCTGATTCTGTGTGAGTGCGTGACGATGGTGTGTTACTGGAATGGTGATGGGTCCATACTTGGGAGACTGATCCATTGTGTTCGTTGTGTGTGGCTGGAATATACAGTACGGTTAGTGAGCGAGCTCTGTGTCCACTTGGTGAGCTCTGTGTCCACTTAGTGAGTGAGCTCTGTGTCCACTTGGTGACATCTGGTGAGTTCTGAGTGCACCTGGTTAGTTATGTATTCACTTGGTGAGCTTGCTGTGCTCTTGATGAGTTCTGTATGTATTTGTTTGTGTGCCAGCAGTGCTTGAATGGAGGAGGGTGACGAGGGTTGTCCTAGGCGTGTGTGAGGGCAGGCAGCAGGAGGGAAGGCAGGAGGAGCAACGCCGCTGAGAGCAAATCTTGTCTGTAACCTGCAGGAGAGAAATAAGGGAGGCGTTCAGTTACGGTATCCCATAATCACTAGGATTCAGATTAAAGTTTGTTCTCTGAAACAAGTGTTACCTTGTACAGTATACATTAAATATTATGACCCATTGACTGAAGAATACCGAGATACCCTTTATATCACCAGGCTCAGGTGGAATTATAATGGTTGGCATTGTAGTCAGAGTGTATATAGCTGACATTTTTGGAGCCAGTGTTTGGAGGTTTGTGCTCTGGTGTGGTTAACATTATATTCCAGTAATATTAGCTGTATTACAGGTATACATTCAGAGTTCAAGCAGGAAATGTAAAAGAAAGGTGTTTCGTATATGTTTACAATATGTTTACAATATGTTTACAAGCATATGTTTGCAATAATGAAAATAATAATCTACTCCTCAGTGTGATGGAGAGCACTCGAAATAAAAGTATGTATGTATGTATGTATGAGTAGAAGGTAAGACAGTGACCTTGGTGTGGAGCGACAGCAGTGCCCCTGACGGAGGAGGCGTGGTGGGGGGCGGTGGTAGTGATGATGCCGGTGGAGTTGCGGGTGTACACGCCTGGGATGAGGGCGTGGCAGCTCACCCCGGCCATGCCCCCCCGCGCCACCACATGCCCCGTCAGCCGGAAACGCAGACGGAGGGTGGAGGTGGTGAGACCGTTGCTGTCTGTTATGTTGGTCTGTTGGTCCACCCAGCCCAACGGAGCCTGGTGGTGAAGGGAGGGAGGGAAGGGGGAGTATAGTTAGGGGGAGGGTTAGTGATGGAGATGGATCAGAGTTAGTGGTTTGACACACACACACATATACACGCACCTCCCCCCCTCACACATATACGTACGCCTCCCCCTCACGTACACACATACACACACACGTACGCCTCTCCCCTCACGTACATACACATACACACATACACACACACACACACACACACACACACACACACACACACACACACACACACACACACACACACACACACACACACACACACACACACACACACACACACACACACACACACACACACACACACACACACACACACACACACACACACACACACACACACACACACACACACACACACACACACACACACACACACACACACACACACCCACCGGCATGTCGTTGAGTATGAAGGAGAGGATGGGGGCTGGTTTGGCATTGTGGGTGGTACAGGTTAGGTCCACCCACTCCCCCACGTTGTACCTGGTCCTGATACCCTCCAGGATGGGGCCGCCCTTGGGTAGACCTGAAGGAGAGGAGGAGAACATGGGAGAGAGACGGTCAGGGAGAAATAAATGTCAAGAGTAAGAGAGAGAGAGAGAGAGAGGGAAAGGGAGGGAATATTTAACGAAAATAGAAGCAGTAAGAGAGAGGGAGAGTTGGTAAGAGAGAGAGAGAGAGGGAGAGAGAGAATAGGGGATGGAAATGAGTTGTCAAGAGAGAGTGAGCATGGATGATATAGAACCAGAGACAAGAACGGAGAGTTATGAAGGGAGAGTTGGTAAAAGAAAGCTAGGAAGGGAGAGTTAGCAAGGGAAAGTTAGAAAGGGAGAGTTAGAAAGGGAGAGTCAGCATGGGAGAGTTAGCAAGGGAGAGTTAGCAAGGGAGAGTTAGCATGAGAGAGTTAGCAAGGGCAAGTTAACAAGGGCAAGTTAGCAAGGGAGAGTTAGAAAGGGAGAGTGTTTGGAAATCTGGGAGAGAGATAAAGAGGGGGGGGGGAAATGGAAAGGAAGGAGAAACACATAAGAATACAAGAAATATGGAAACGGCAGTAATCCTGGTTCCATGGCTCATACTAGACAGTGTACAGTATGTATGTATGTATGTACTATGTTTCTAGTATGTATGTATTATGTTTCTTGTATGTATGACTGTGTGTGTATGTGGTTTGTGTGTGGGGTTTATGTGGTATATATGAAACGCTAACATAAGGTCTGTGAAACATTATTATTATTATTCTTTTAGATCCCACTAGTTTATTTTCCAGTCCTCCTTACTTCGTGTACAGTATGTATCATTTTGAAGTCCCCTATTTATATATATATACTGTATATATATTTTTTTTTAGGTGATGCAAGATTATAGACGTAATTTGTTAAAAACCCTTCATTTAGGATTGATCTTTCACTGTTGTCTTCGGTGTAAGTTTGTCAGATATTGTAAACACAGCATATATATGTGTGTGTGTGTGTGTGTGTATGTATTATTGTGTGTGTGTATGTATTGTGTGTGTATTGTGTGTGTATTGTGTGTTCATGTGTGTTCGTGTGTGTGTTTGTGTGTTCATGTGTGTGTGTGTGTTGTGTGTTCGTGTATGTGTTTGTGTTGTGTGTGTGTTTGTGTTGTGTGTGTGTAAGCGTGCTGTCGCTGCCTGGCCTTGTAAAAATAGACAGCAAATCAGTCCACTCAGCTTTTGCCAGTTCTTTCACCAAGGAAGCCTCTAGCAGACTGAAATCCGGTTAATCCTATTGCACTCGCACGAATACAGTGACAGAGATAGACACACAGACATGCAAACGAAAAGAAAGACCTACTCGATGTTTACTTTTTGGCTGTGTACAGGTAAGAGAGTCAAGGAGGATTATACAAGTGAAAAACTATTTGTGGATACTTGAAAACAAAATTGGCTATGGTTATTCAAGTATATTATTTGGATACAGATGTACTCGTAAGACAGATGATATATAAAGTAATAAAAATAGACACGAGAATTAAGGATACACTTTATTTTTATTCAATTGGAGGGCTACTGATTCCTCCAAACACTCCCAGGAAACAAATCACTTCAATGTTGTTATTAATGGGCGATTTTTTTTTATGACATAATTAGTTTGGAGGATTCATTAGCCCTCCAATTTGCAGTGTAGAGTCAGAGTCTCCCCTTAAAACAAACGCTCATTATCGACACAAGAGACATACATACCGGTACATACATACATACATACATACATACATACATACATACATACATACATACATACATACATACATACATACATACATACATACATACATACATACATACATACACTGGCTTGTGAAAAATGTTGTCATGCATTACGTCACAACACATGGACGGACTCTAGAGGTACAGTACACACAAATAGAACAGCAATAGCAAATGACCCTACCTCACCCAACCCGACCCCTCATTAAAAAGAAAAGAAAAAAATACACGCGGACACATGCACACACACACACATGCACACACACACACACGACCCCCTCCCTCTAAAACACACTCACACACACGACCCTCACTAAAATACACACACACACACACACGACCCCCACTAAAATACATACACACACGACCCCCACTAAAATACACACACACACACGACCCTCCCTAAAGCACACACACACACACACACACACACACGACCCACCTAAAAACAACGCACACACAAACACACACACACGACCCACCAACCCACCCACCCCCAGAAAAAAAAAAGCACAAACACGAGCACAAACAGACATTCGCAAAGTTTACAGCTGAAATTTTGCACGAGAAATATTAGCGAACCTCAAACCGCGATGTTTATGGGCAATTTGTGCGGTAATTAATTGTCCCCCTCATGATAAAAAATGAGGGGGACAAAAGTGGGTATTAGAGATTGACGTACGTATAAAAAAAAAGAAAAAAAAAAAGGGGGTTTGGGAGAGTATTTAAGATTGGACGTAATGAAGGATGTAAACACTATACGATACTATATAGCCTGCGTGGATGTTACTGGAGGGGATTTTTGAGCGTTGTTCCACCATCGTCTAATATATATATTTCTTTATTTTTGTGTATGATTTGTGGATGCTTTGAGTTGCAAGAATAAGGTTGTTTGTTTATTTGTTTTTGTGTGTGTTGAGTGTCGTGGTGTTGCTGATGAGTATTGTGGTGTTGTGGATGTTGTAGTGTTGAGTATTGTGGTATTGTTGAGTATTGTGGTATTGTGAGTAATTTAGTGATATGAGAATTGTAGTGCTGTGATTTATATGATGTCAGAAATATGGTGCTGTGAGTATTGTGTTGTACTTTAATCTTACTCTACATGGGGACGGACGGAGTTGCAAAATGTCACCCTCAAGAAATGTAACGCACCATAGTTCCCCTCAAAATATTACCTCTTATTATAGTGCTGCTCGACTTATACGGCCGATGTAATACGCAGGCCACACTCCAGTCAAAGGAGGGGAAAGTGGGTAGCTTGGCAGAGTCAGGGGCAAGTATGATGTGTGGATCAATCTGTGTCTTGTAGAACTGTCTGAATAATTGATTAAACCCAGGCGACCCTACCAATGAGCGAACAAGTGCACAGAAAGAACTGAGGCTTGAAGGAGGTAGGTAGGTAGGTAGGTAGGTAAGTAGGTAGGTAGGTCGTCTTATAGGGTTGAAGGAGGTAGGTAGGTAGGTCGGTAGGTAGGTAGGTCGTCTTGTAGGGTTGAAGGAGGTAGGTAGGTATGTCGTCATGTTGCTCCAGTGCTCGGATTATTTTTATTATATATTTTTTTTACTTGGTTGATTTGCTTTGGTGGTTATACACAGGCCAGAAAATATCCACATAAACTGATCAGTAAATTATGAGTTACAGTCTGCGAGAGATAATAATATACAGTCATAATTTGTAAGCTTGTTCAATCTTCTCTCGATACTTGTAATCTTCTGAAGGACTGACTTGAATGAATGGCTTCACGTGTAATATTAAAGTGAAAACCCAGATGACGAAGGAATAAATTGGATCGTGATACGTTATTATTTGTCTGAGTATCCTTGACTTTTCTCTTCCTTCCCTCGCAGATTTTTATAACCATCTTTTTTTTAACTCCTCAGCTCACGAACGATAAAGTCTGGGTAAGAGCATAAAGTAGTGACGCTCGTGTGTGTGTGTGTGTATGTTTCTGTGAGTGTGTGTATGTGTCTGTTAGTGTGTGTGTGTTTCTGTGAGTGTGTGTGTGTTTCACTGTTTTTTGTGTAATTGTTACTTTGAGTCTGTGTGTATGTGTGTGTGTCTAAGCCGTGCTAAAAAAGGCCTCATTTACAACATTCCGTCTTGCCCTTCCTTACTCTTAAAACTGTGCACACCAAAAGAATACACACACACACACACACATTCACACATTCACACATACACATTCACACATACACATACACACACACACACACACACACACAATTAGACGTGCCTTGGTAAATACCTGTCCTTCCCTTCTAAAAAAACTAATGCCTATGGTGACAATGTATGTAATGAGGTGCGTGGGAAGGCAGTGTGTTTACTCTAATAATAATTACATAATAATTATCAACCTTTCCTTTTCCAGATTTGATAAGGAGGTACAAATGTATCCCAAAATAATGATGATGATATTAATAATGATGATAATAATGAGAATAATAATGATAATGATGATGATAATGATAATAATGATATTAATGATAACAATAACAATAATAATAATAATAATAATAATAATAATAATAATAATAATCCGTAGCTTAGTAATAAGAGTAATAGTAGTAATAATATGATGGTGTAGCGGGCGAGGCAAGGTAAGGTAATATCCCTCCTGTTTACCTTAGACAAGCAAAAATTTAATCTCTCGTCGCCATGTTTGTTTGCCGGTAAAATCTTGGATCTTTATGCCCGGATTTATTGTGTGCTGGAATGTGAGGGGATATTTAGGGTGGTGCTGGAAGGGACGAGGGGAAATTTAGGGTAGGCGAGTGAGGGTATTTTTTGGGTAGTTGTTGTTTTTGTTGTTGTTGTTGAAGGGGTGAGGGGAAATTTAGGGTAGGTGAGTGAGGGGATTTTTAGGGAAGTACTGGAGGAGTGAGGGGAAATTTAGGGTCAGTGAGGGGATTTTTTTAGGGCTCAAGGGCTGAAGGAGGGAAAAAGTAGGGTGAATGAGGGGATATTTATTTCAATGATCGAGGTTTAGGGAATATTTAGGGAAATGCTTGAGGGACACTGGGATATTTAAGGGATGGAGAGGTGAGGTAAAATTTAGGGTGAGAGAGGGGAGATATAGATTGATGCTGGAAATATAAGGTTTGGTTTAGGGTGGTTGAGGGGAAACTTTGGGTAATGTTGTGGGAGTGAGGGGATATTCAGGGAAGTGTTAGAGGAGTGAGGGAAAATTTAGGGTATAGTGCTGGAAGAATGAGGGAAGGGGGAGGTGTAGGGAAGGGGGAAGTCGGTGGTGGGGTACATATGAAAGGGGTGAAATGGTTAGAAAAGGAGAGAGAGAAAGGAAGGGAGGGAGGAAGGGAGGGAGGGAGGAAGTGAGCGATAAGAGAAAGAGATGTTGATGGAGTGTGAATATGGAAAGGAAGGAAGGAAGGAAGGAAGGAAGGAAGGACAGATAGAAAGATAAGGGAAATTGTAAGAGACTTGAAAAAGAAGTAAAAGTGGAAGGAAAGTGGAAGTGAGAGAGAATGAATGAGGTGCAGGTAGGAGGTGGGGAAAGATAGCTTGATAAAAGGGAAGAAGATGAAAGGAAGGGGAGGCGAAGATAGACAAAGGATAAGAGATAGAGATAGATAGATAGACAGACAGACACACAGACAGACACACAGACAGACACACAGACAGACACACATACAAACACACATACATACAGACAGACAAACAGACAGACAGACAGACAGACATACAGACATACACACAGACACACAGACAGACAATTTCCCAGGTGATAAGACTTTTTCACAATACCATATTCAGTACAGTGGCAGTGGTATATCCAGCCACTCATAAAAAGGTATGGGCCGAGCCAAAGAAAGCAACGGTGTCACTGTAGGCTATCCTTCCTTCTATTCTTCCTTCTATCCTTCCTTCTATCCTTCCTTCCTGGACTCAGAAAAGGTTAGTGATCAGAGTAACGTGGGGAAATTAATCTAGGCGAAGAAAAGTTACCTCAAAACATTTATATAGGTCACTTTTTAGTCGTAAGATGTTGTTGGGTAAGTTACAGGCAACTATCGGTATATAATATGTCCTCTAAACTTTCCCAAGAAACACAATCCGTTAGTCTGCCTAAGATTTCTCGTTTTTTTTTTTTTTTTTTTTTTATATAAGCGCGGTTTCCAGTTGACCTACATCACAGGTATCTCTTTCCGTTTCTTTGTGTGTAGGATGGCGTCAAAAAATGGAGAAATATTTTGGTTTTGAAAAGGGCAACCGTACGTACATAACATAACACAACACAACACGTCATTGTAGGCTTCACGGATACGGATTTCAGAAACCCTGCCGAACCCATACATGTGTATCTGAACGGTAACAATATATCCGGCTTACTGGAAAGAAATATGTCTCTATTGTGGCTCGGAGTGAACCTTGACGCTATAAGTCAATACGTTAACCTTTTAGGCATTATGAAATAAATAAATATATGGTGTGTGTGTGTGTGTGTGTGTGTGTGTGTGTGTGTGTGTGCAAATGGTAATGAAAACAAGGAAACAGAAACGTGTCAGCTGTATTTACTATTTCTGTTGTCTGGTCTGTGATCCAGGGTACTAGTGTATACTAATAATGAAAACAGTTAAATTGTGACTGAGTTAACAATAGACACTGTAAAAGGATATTTAAGTATGAGTTAATACTGATCGGGTTGAATTTTATTTCATTTTCAACCAGCCGGGTAAAGAGAATATGTGAAGCTTCCATTGGCACATCATACTGTTGTTGTACTCTTATTTATTGTAACTCACTGTGATTATTATTATTTTATCTCAATTGTGTTCTCAGATTGGTTAGTGCTTTGTTCGGGAAGATATATTGGTTAGTGACTGGATCGGTAGGCGGGTTATTGGACAGACTGTTAAGTGGGTAGGCAAATTGATTAGTGAGTTGGTAGGTTTGTTTTAAGGTAGAAGACTAGAGAGTGTGCGTGTGAGGTGTGACTGTGTGTGTGTGTGAGAGAGAGAGAGAGAAAGTGTAAGAGAGAAAATGTAAGAGAAAGTAATCGTGGAGGTGGGAGGGGGAGAATCAAAGACGGAAATAGATCGAGACACAGAGAGAACCCCAGAGCTCGTCCCTATACAGCAGCAGCAGCAGCAGCCAACTGTTGCCCCCTCTCCTGGCCGCACCCCTGAGTGACGTGTTTTCAGGACCGAGGGTAAAAATGAGGCCCGCTTCTTCAACTTGTTCCTGACAGGTTCAATCTCCGTGGCGAGGGGATCGGGGATGGGGGAATAGGTCGCGCGTTTTTTCACACTGGCTTGGTGTAGCTTGATAGGCTGCTGCTGGTGCTGCTGCTGGTGCTGGTGCTGGTGCTGGTGAGAGGAGTATTGAGAGGGGAACATTTGAGATAGAGAGTGGTATTGGAGGTGGAGGTGTAGTATTGTAGTAAGTGAAGGTGTGTGTGTGTGTGTGTGTGTGTGTGTGTGTGTGTGTAGAGTGAGTAGTGGTGAGAGTGAGTAAGGAAAGGGACAATTGTCAAGGAGGAATTATGAAAGAAGGATATTGAAAGATTGAGAACGCTCAAATATTGAAAGAACATAAAGAGATGCTGCTTTTGAGATCAATGAATTAATGTTTTATCCATTAAGAAGTAATACAGTACAGTAATTTTACCTGTGAACCAGTGTGTGATACTTGAGGTAATCCATAATAAATGATACTTGATGTTAACCGTCACTTGAAGTTTATTTTGGTTGTCAGTATTTCAGGAAGAGAGGTTTATTTTTCGTCCTATATAACAAAATGTGATATTGGTCAGGGTTGCTGCCTCACCATCGGCCTGTGCCACGTGGGAGGGACTTCTTTACCTCTCTTTATGAGCCCTGGTCAGCGAGATGGATCCCAACACTCTGGTACAGTTGGACACATGAATGGGTGGTACAGACCAATTGAAAGATGGTCAATTTCTCCCAATATCAAGTTCCTTAGTACCAAATAGGAGACATCAGGGGCAGAAGTCAGTATTGAGGGTAGTAATAAAAAACAAGTACCTGATAACAGACACTGGTTACTCAAATGGGACAAGTATCTTTCACCTGGGCTGTACCACCCATTCATGTGTCCAACTGTACCATTACATTAATTACTACAGATTTGAACATTACCAGTCAGTCTACCATATTTGTCGATATAGTATAAAATATATTGTGTAATGTCTCATCTTGATAAAATAGAAAAATTATAATATGGACTTGGATATGATACAGGAATGGTTTGAACAGACACATAATTTGTTTCTTTCACTCTGACAACTTTTCCATTTATTTTTTTTCTTTTAAGGTCTTAAGAACCAACGAGATACTGCTTGTCTTAACACCTGTAACTCTATTTGCTTGTCTTAAGGAACATACACACACACAAACACACACCAACAAGTTCCCTGAGAATTACTGAGCGTCTAGCGGTGTGTGTTGTGAAGAACGTAATGCGATTATATCTAGAAAATACTGTACTGCCATTAGAGCCGAAGGAAGCAGGTTTGTTGTTGTATTGGAGGTACTTTTTCTTTTAGGTCTAACTTTTATCACTCATTATAAGTAGTGTTAGAGTAAAGTTTGATTTTGAAACTCTTTTTTGGTTACAGAAGCATTATTAGTGTTCTCATTATTGTCAATGGCTTGGCTGTATTGTTGATTTAAATTAAATAAACAGAATGGACAGTGTAGAAATGTGTTCATATATTTATTATTATTGAATGATAACTTTTTATATGGAGACAGGCTTCGTTTCAAACTTAGTCAAAATAATTAGAAATAACTAGTTCCTTATATAATTATGTCACTATTCTTAGTCAGTACTAAAAACCGTAACGGTATTTTGTCAATTTTTCCATGAACACGCAACTGTACTCTGCATTGATTTCAGCGAGTATATACTTTTAAAGTTCTTTTATGTTGCCAATAACCAAACAAGAGCAGAAAACACAATTCTATTTAAAGTCTGTTTTCAGATATTATATTAACTGTGTGAAAAAGGAAGGTGATCGAGTGGTTAGCAAAGTATGATGGTTGGAGGATCGATCCAAGTCAATGTAGGATCAATGCAACTTGTTCCTCCAAAGAAGATACCGTCGCTGATCATACGACCAACAAACGTCATAAAACATCCTCGTTGACACCATTCCTGTTGCTATCATCGAGAAATAACCTTATGTCTCTTTCTTTGCAGGTTGGGATACTGTATTTCACAATAGGAATGGTGGACAACAATACTTGGAGTAAAGTCGAGATTTTCGAGGCACTGGGCTGACGAGGACTATGGTAAGTAGTAATTGTAGATACAATAATGAGTATAATATTAATAATGATAATATAAAGATATAATAGTAATAATAATATTATTGTTATCATCATGTCTTCCTTATTGGGGGTTGCATAAATGATTATATGATATTTTTTCCCAGTTTCCTTTCTTGCTGCATGAAAATAATTGCATTATGATTAACTCTGTCGCTAATGAGGGAGGACGTCGCGGTGGTATACAACACAATATTCTCAGTCGTTGCCGTTAATGGGTAATCTGTTTGGAGTGGATTGAAAGACTTGTGATTCCCTCAAACTACGCCAGGAGACAGACTTGTATATAGGTATTCTATTAGGGAATGTGTTTTGTTACATAGTTTGGAGGAATGAACAACCCTCCCATTCGCTGACGACAATATTATTATTATTTTCTGTGTGTATTATTGAAGTCATTGCAACACTGCACAAATGCTCGTAGAAATAGTTGCCAGCATCATCCCACCCTCTTAATAATTATTATATGGTGTTTTCATATTGCTATATATTTACATTCAGACATCGTACTGAATTGATTGTATGACAAGGTTGATGTTTACAAACAATCAATGTCACACCATCACCAAACTGACGTGAATGGAAGCCACCACCCATATCATTGGCTGTGTTTGTATGTTTTACTTAGAGAAATCGTGAATGTATTTGCTTACCCTTATATATATTGGTGTGGCATGCTATCGTCTTCAGATATATTTTTGAGTGGCATCTCGAAGTTTATTATTTATTATTATTATTATCAATTATTATTATTATTATTATTATTATTATTTTTATTATTATTATTATATTTTAGCACTTTATATTTCGTAATACTCATATTACTGTGGTTTACTAATGTTTTGCCTTGTATATATTCTCTTCGCTCCCATTTTATTTTTAATATTTTACTGCAGCACAACATTTGATCAAATTTCCCACGAGAGGGCAGCATATTATATACGTACGGTACGTTTTGTATGTAGTCAGCTTTTCTT
>JAWZYT010001118.1:0-15000 GCA_034508575.1 Petrolisthes manimaculis
GCTTAAGGGAAAAATTTAGTGTTGGTAAATCTGGAGCAACTGGTTCTGTTTCCTGGCATATTTTGAAGGAATCAAGGCACTCCAAGGCACTACCCAAACTCACCCGTAGATGCATAAATTCAGCGAGGATATCATTTTTGTTTTTTTTCTCTCTCACACAGCGGCAGGGAAGGGGAACTCAAACACTGATGCTAATTATGGAGGAATTACTATTAATTTGAACCCCTAAATAATTGCTGAGGAAGTTTGTATTACTGATTGACTAATTCCACATTATATTATGTTCCCTGTCAGATGTAAGCCCACGTAAACACCAATACCCTAAATCCTAAAAGTTAAACCTCACCTTAAACCCTAAACCTAAAAATACCCAAATCTAAACCCTAAAAGTTAAACCTCACCTTAAACCCTAAACCTAAAAATACCCAAATTTAAACCCTAAACCCTTAAAGTTAATTCACACCTAAAAACTTTAAAAATTTATAATACAGTACCAAACTCTAATCCCTTTATTTCTAATACTTATGGACCCTGTGATCGTGTATAAAAATTGGAGGCTTCTGATTCCTCCTGACCACGCCACGGAACAAGCTCCTTCCATATACAGTAGTTGTGCGTGTGTGTGTTTCGTGGCAATATTTGAAGGACTCATTTATCTCCATTCTTCTGACTAGACTACATCACAGGGTCCCATAAAAATATTCTATCTCTTCTGGTTAAATATTCTCAATCTTTTCTGTTTAAACCCTTCTGCTTAAAAATCTTCTTAATCTTAAAAACCTTCTGCTTAAGTATTCTCTATCTCTTCTGTTTATAACCTCGATCTCTGATGTATAAAAAAACAACCTTATTTCCTCGGCTTGAAAACACCCTCAATCTCTAACGCAAAAAATAAAACTCGATCTCTTCTGTTTAAAACCTCAATCTCTAATGCATAAAAAACCTCGATCTAGGCAACTCTGCTTAAATGAAAAAAAAAAAAAAAAAAAAAAAAAAAAAAAAAAAAATTGGTAGTATGGCCCTAAAGATGGAGGGAACGAGGCGAGGCGAGGCGGGCCGTCCCAATCTGGTGTTGCCTCCGATCTAAAGAAGTTTGTTGTTGGAAAAAATTAAACGCTTTGCCGAATACAGATGGAAATGACCCGAACCCATGTTGTTACCCAAATAGACCGTGTTGTTACCCAAATAGACCGTGTTGTTACCCAAATAGTGCTAGAAAAATTTCAATTTTCAGGCAAAAAAAATGCTAAAAGACCCATGTTGTTACCCAAATAGACCGTGTTGTTACCCAAATAGACCCATGTTGTTACCCAAATAGACCGTGTTGTTACCCAAATAGACCCATGTTGTTACCCAAATAGACCCATAGTTACCCAAATAGACCATGTTGTTACCCAAGACCCAAATTGATGTAGTGTGTATGTGTGTGTGTGTAAAATAAGAACATGATTATTTTACCACATTTCAGGGCATGTTTTTCCTACCTCAGTGATTTTTTTTTTTACACATGCATGGTCGGTGTGGTGGTGGTGACTGACAGGGGTCAATGATACCCTAATATCCAGTGGGGGGGGGGGGGGGGGGAGAGGGGAGAGAAGAGAAGAGAAGAGAAGAGAAGAGAAGAGAAGAGAAGAGAAGAGAAGAGAAGAGAAGAGAAGAGAAGAGAAGAGGAGAAGAGAAGAGAAGAGAAGAAGAGAAGAGAAGAGAAGAGAAGAAGGAGAAGGAAAGGGAAGAGGAGTAGGACGAGGAGGGGAAGAAAAGGAGGAGGCAAAGGATATGGAGGAGGAGGAGGAAAGGGAGGAGGGGGAGGGTAATGGAGAAGGATAAGAAGGAAAATAAGGAAGAGAAGAAGGATATGGAGGAGAAGGAGAAGGATATGGAGGAGGAGGAGAGGAGGAGAAGGATATGGAGGAGGAGAAGGATATGGAGGAGAGGAAGGATATGGAGGAGAGGAAGGAGGAGGTGGAGGAGGAGGAGGAGGAGGAGGAGGAGGAGGAGGAGGAGGAGGAGGAGGGAGGAGGAGGAGGAGGAGGAGGAGGAGGAGGAGGAGGAGGAGGAGGAGAGGAAGGAGGTGGAGGAAGAGGGACGACTGGCACAGAGGAGCAAAAAGTTTCAATTGACTTCAGGAGTGATAGAAGGAGACAGGGGAGTAAGCGAGGTAGCAGCAACGAAAGTAGGAAAGAAGAGGACAGAGCAGATGGAGGGGAGAAATGGAGGAAGGAAGGAATGAAGAGGGGAAGGAAAAACGGAAGATTGAGAAGAGGGAAATGTGGACGAAGGATAGTGAGAGAGGAAGGAATGAAAGGAAATTGAGAGAGGAAGGAATGAAAGGAAAGGAAGAAATGAGAGGAAAGGAAGATTTAACACATTATCATACCTTATCAGTGTGTGTGTGTGTGTGTTTGTTTGTGTGTTGTGTGTGTGTCAGATTTCACCTTGTGTGTGTGTGTGTGTGTGTGTGTTTCAAATTTCATCTTGTATGTGTGCGACGGTGTGTTTGTGGTTGATGTACGGCTGTGTATATGTGTGTGCGACGGTGTGTTTGTGTGTTGATGTAGTGATGTGTATGTGTATATGTGTGTGTATGTGTATATGTGTATGTATGCTTGTCCATTTCCACCAGCTCAGATAATTAGAGTTTGGGGGGGTCAGGTGTCCAGGGACTAATTTATTTCATTAGAGAAAATTGATGATCGAATAGGTAGAATTCTCTCACCTGGCAACACTGCTGGATAAACACTTGTCCTACTAAACCTGTACACATCACACCTACTACACCTGTACAACATCACACATTCTTACTTATAGAAATCCAGTATCTCAAAAATAATAATATAATAACTTATCTTCATAGACAAGGATATAGACAAAGTGATAAACTGAGGGATAGATAGATACAGACATAAATAGATAAATTGACAGATAAATTGAAAGATATAGATATTAGATAGATAAATAGAAAGATATAGATGATAGATAGATAAATAGAAGATATAGATGATATAGATAAATAAAAAGATACAGATAAAGATAGATAGATGGATAAATAGATAGATAAATAGGTAGATAGATGGATGGATAGTGAGATAGAGGAGAGGGGAGGGGACGTACGTGGCGAGGCTAGGGTGTTTGGCAGGGTGACATAATTATCCCCCAGGTGTGATTGGGTTGCTGACGACAATATTTCCTGTCCCCTTAACCCCTCACCTCACACCCCAACCCCTTTCATTTTTTTACCTGACCTCTACCTTATCACATTCTCTCCTACCTGACCTCTCTCTCTTCCTACCTGACCTCTTTCTCTCCTATCTGACCTCTTGCTAGTCCTATCTGACCCCATCCTATCCTTATATAATATGACCTTTTGACTCGTTCGACCTGACCCCGACCTCTTTCCACTCGACTTTCACCTCGGTCATATAAATATACCCACCCTTCCTTTTCCCACCTCAACCATTTTTCCCATACGTGATTTTTCCTACATGAGCAGACAGACTCACTGATATCACCTTTTACACCCGACACTTCTCCCACCACTACACTCCTCCCTATATACACACAAACACACACACGCAACACCATCCTCACGCGTTGATCATTTTCCCTTACTCTACCTGACATTTAATTCACCACTTTTCGAGCTGTTGTTGTTTCTTCTACCAACGCAATTACCTTAGAGGAGAGCAGGACAAAGCAGGACAAAGCAGGCAAGGGAAGGACACAGCAGATGATGAGGGGAAAATCGAGCAGGAAGGAAGGAAGGGAAGGACAAAGCAAGGGAAATCCAAGCAGGAAGGAAAGGAAGGACAGAGCAAGGGAAGTCCAAGCAGAAATGAAGAGAAGAGAAGGACAGGACAGACGATGATGGAAGCAGGAATGAAGGGAAGGACAGAGTTAATAGATGGTGATGAATGCCAAGGAGGTGTGGTGTTGGCAAGGTGTGAAGTCCCAGGAGGCAGTTAGGTAGTCAGTCAGTCAGTCATTAAGTCAGTCAGTCAGTCAGTCAGTCAGTCAGTGAGTGAGTGAGTCAGCTGTATCTAGTTGCATATATAATTTTTCAACAACACTTAGCTTTTCGATTTTTCATTTATTTTCTTATTACAATTTTTCCTTGAATGTTTTAAAATTTCTCCTCCCATCTGTCTGTCTGTCTGTCTGTCTCTGTTCTCCTCCAGGTGGCATATGACCCTACCAGGTATTAGAGTTGTCATGGCACACTCACCACTCAATAAATCTAGTCATACTCTGGGATAAAACATAAGCGAGATCAAACAACATCCTGGACATGGTAAAAAAAAAAAAAAAAAAAAAAAAAAATATATATATATATATATATGTATATATATATAAAAAGACATGGTAAAAAAAAAAAAAAAAAATATATATATAAAAAAAAAACGTATCACTTTGCCTCCGACATAGAACACGCTTTGATAATATTTCACACACAGCTGACATCACATTTTTCTACTAGCCACGGGGCAACAATGAATGAGAGAGAGAGAGAGAGAGAGAGAGAGAGAGAGAGAGAGAGAGAGAGAGAGAGAGAGAGAGAGAGACTTAGCCTGCCTTTGTGCATCATAGACCAATAGATAGTGAGTGAGTGAGTGAGTGAGTGAGTGAGTGAGTGAGTGAGTGTGTGTGTGTGTGTGTGAGTGTGTGTGTGAGTGTGTATGTGAGTGTGTATGTGAGTGTGTATGTGAGTGAGTGAGTGAGTGAGTGAGTGAGTGAGTGAGTGAGTGAGTGAATGAGTGAGTGTGTGTGAAAGAGAGAAACTAACACCTTCATATACACACCTGACCTACTTTTTCTTAATGATGAAGTTAATGTGAGTGAAGTGTATTATCGCGTCATAATAAACGATTAGCAAGACGTGTGTGAGTGTTCTTATGAGTTAATGTGAAACTGAATGAGCTTATGATTAAAAATTAGGCAACGTCAGAACGAATGAAAGATTAATATTGACCTGAAGAAAAAAATAATTCAGGTATCATTATGCAGGAAGCAATATAAGTGCAAATTCAATACTAAAATGAGTGCGTACGAATACAAAGAATAGGCATAAGTGAGTGATAATGTGTACAAAAATAGGATTAACATGAATTTGAGTGTATAAAAAGTGTATAAAAATAGGGTTAACATGAATTTGAGTAAGTAATAATATGGTGAGCAATAATTTGAATATATAAAAACAGGGTTAGCATGAATTTGAATGTATAAAAATAGGGACAGCATGAATTTGAATGTATAAAAATAGGGACAGCATGAATTTGAGTGTGTAAAACTAAACTAACATGATGAAGTTGGATGTGTATAAAAATAGGGTGAGCTAGTGTAAGAGGGTGTGTAAAAATAGGCAAGTGTGAGTGAGGGTGAATGAGAGAGCAAGGTTAAGAATACGAGACAGCCCAGGTGAGAGAGAAAAAAAGAGAAAAAGAGAGAGAAAAAGAGAGAGAGACTGTGGGCAAGATTAAGGGTGAGAATGTGAAGGGAAGGTGGTAGTGGTGGTGATAGTGGTGTTAATGGTGGTTAGTGAGGTGGTGGTGGTGATGGTAATGATGACTATGAAGGTGATGGTGATGTGATAATGGTGTTGATGGTGGTAGTGATGATAAGATGACTGTGAAGGTGGTGGTGAACTAACAGCATCTTTCCATCACCTATCATCATTTTCACCACCACTCCACTACCATAACCATTAGAGGCTCCCCCTACACCACAACAACATCACCATTAGAGCTTGTTATACACCGCCATGTCATGACCCATTACAATCACTCTCCATCACCATCACTATACACTCTCCCATCACCATCACTATACACTCTCCCATCACCATCACTATACACTCTCATCACCATCACTATAGCCTATACTCTCCCATCACAGCCAACACAGACAGACTCCATCACAAACACAATCCTCTTCCACCAACACCATGCAGCCTCCACCACCATCACTACAAACAAACTACATTCACCACCACAGCTACTACAAACAACCACCACAATCAACACATCCATAAAATAACAACAATCACCACCACTACCACCACAAAAAATCAACAATTACCACTACTAACACAACAACCACACAAACAACAATCACCACCCCTACCACCACAAAAAATCAACAATCACCACAACAAACACCAACACTATCACGACAACACCTTACAAGCCACACACCACAACTTCAACCATCACACACACACACACACACACATCGCTCATTAATGTCTAGGCGTGTGTCTCTCTCTTAATTGCGTTTTTAATTGCACGTTTCCAATATCGGTAAACGCCACCACCACTACCAATGAGAGAGCCTGACCTTCTGTGTGTGTGTGTGTGTGTGTGTGTACCTGGGGAGCTTAACTGGTGGCAAAAGAAGGTGGTGGTGGTGGTGACGACGGGGGATACATTACGATATTAACGCCTTCAGTATCAAGGGGGGGGGGAGGGGGGGGGGGGTCGAACTTGCCACGTCGTACTGTTGTGAAAGAGTCGGTGGGTCGGTCGATTTTATTTTCTGTTGTAATATTTTTTTTTTCTGTCCCTCATCTCCCTCACCCCCTCATTTTTTCTCACTAGCACCTTCTATAATTAAAAATATCTTAATCACTATATATTGAACACACACACACACACACACACACACAGAGAGAGAGAGAGAGAGAGAGAGAGACAGATGGGCAGACAGAGATATCGAACATGAGCAACACGCCACTAGAAAAAAATAAAAACTTCCACTACCGGTATATTCAACGAGGGATACACACACACACACACGAGTTTCCATACTGTGTTCTATAATTCCATCTCACAACAAAGTGGAGAGAGTTGTATGTGTGACAGAAAAAGAGATGTGAAGTTAAAGCCTCACCACTGACATGAAATAGACACACTTCCAATAAACCCCTTACAAAGCAGAAAATACACACACACACACACACACACACACACACACACACACACACACACACACACACACAAGGTTTCATCCTACTCTAGCTATACTCAATGAGGTTTTTGGTGTGTCTTAGTTTCATAATGTCTGCAACTGTACGTGTGGTTATGAAGGTGTGTGTGTGTGTGTGTGTGTGTGTGTGTGTGTGTGTGTGTGTGTGTAGAGTGAGAATATATAAATGGACGTGAATGAATGTGAATGATTAAGTGCATGAGTGACTGAGATAAAAGAGAGAAGCAGTAAATGAGAGAGAATCAATGAGTGAGTGAGAGTTAGAAAAAGTAATTGAGTGAGAAACAGTGAATAGCTAAAGGAGAAAAAAATAACATTGAATGAGTGAAATAGTGAATGAATGAATGAGAAAGACACAGTGAATAGGTGATAAGAGAAAAAAAATGAAACAATGAATGAGTGAGTGAGAGAAACTGTGAATAGTCGAAGGAGAAATAAATAAACAGTGAATGAGAGAAATTAAGTGCTAGATGAAGGAGAGAGAAATACAGTGAATGGGGTGAGGAAGAGAGAAATAGTGAATGGGAGTGAAGGAGAAAGAAGTACAGTGAATGAAAGACAAAAAAAGGGAATTGGTGAGAGAGAGAGATAAAGAGATAAAGAGAGAGAGAGAGAGAATAACAGAGACAGAGAAACAGACACAGACAGAGAAAAACAATGAATGGCTAAAAAAATTACACCAGTGAGAGAAACAGAGTAGGTATACAACATGTGATCAACAACAACATCAGGAACACCACTACGCCCAGCTAGCAAAGCCTTTACCAAACGGGGTGGCTGTGTGTGTGGATGGCTGGTGTGGTGTGGCTGTGTATGGCTGTGTGGTGTGTGGTGTGTGGTGGTGTAGTGTATGGTGGTGTGTGGCTGAGTGTGTGGCTGTGTGTGTGTGTGGCTGTGTGTGTGTGGCTGTGTGTGTGTATGGCTGTGTGTGTGTATGGCTGGTGTGTGTATGGCTGTGTGGCATGGCTGTGGCTGTATGGGTGGTGTGTGTGGCTGTGTGGCTGTGTGGCATGGCTGTGGTGTGGTCTGTTACCCCGCCACACCAACACTGCCTCAGTTCAGATCTATCTCCTTTAGGTGCTCTGCCACGGTCACCCACACCACCACCACCACCACACATCACCATCATCATCACATATAGACATCAAAACACACACACACACACACATACAGATAGATAGATAAGTTAATTGATCATAGCTTACATACATACACACAGATAGATAGATAATTTCAATAACCACAGCTTACATACACACACACATACACACACACGAGATCATGTTATTACTCCTATACATGTACTCATCAAGACACTTATTAATTTCCCTCACACACACACACACACACGCTAATTCAAAAAGCTCATGGAATCCAGAGACCACCACGTAAATTGACACACATAAGCACATGATATAGTCCAAGCCCCCACCCCCACCCCCACCGCTACCAGTACTACACACATATTTACTCATTATCAAAATCAACAACACACACCACCAACACAAATACAAAAACACACGTCCTTTATACACACACAATCATACTTCATACTCGTCACATTCATTCTGTATCGTAATTATTCTGGTTGACTGCACACACATGACACACAACGCTGAACTTCACTCGCAAACACAAATATGCCCAACAAATCACACACACACATAATATCATCTTTCACAAACACACAAACATACATATACATACAATAACATTCACAAACACACACACATACATATACATACAATAACATCATTCACAAACACACATACACAATAACATCATTCACAAACACACATACACAATAACATCATTCACAAACAAACACAAATATACCCAAAACACACACACACACACACACACACACACACACACACACACACACACACACATGTACTGTAGCAACAAATGTTATATTGGTCCATCTGTACATCTAGAACAATGAACAAACGCACATAATGAATGTGTGATGTGGTCGAGAACATGAAGGTTACACTACCTCCAAACTATACCAAAAAATAACACACACACACACTGAGGGATTCTGTTGTATGGTATAGTGGAGGAAACTGTAAGTCATCCATATATGTGTCCAAACTATATCAGCAAATAACACACACACACACACTAAGGGATTCTGTTGTATGGTGTAGTGTGGAGGAAACTGTAGTCATTCATATACGTCTCCAAACTATACCAGCAAATAACACACACACACACACACACACACACTGAGGGATTCTGTTGCATGGTATAGTGGAGGAAACTGTAAGTCATCCATTCATTCATTCATTTATCCATACATTTGCCGACAGAGCCACAGGTACAGTCACAATCAAAAGTTCTGTCTTTGGTTAATCACAGGGGCCTTGTAGGGGAAGTAAGTCTATAGTGTTGGTTAATCTGGAGCAACTGATTCCTCCAACCAACAAGCCACCACCAATATCTGTGCTTGTCTGGTCCTGTTCCCTGGCATACTTTGGAGGAATCAAGGCACTCCAATGTACCAAAAGTGTATTACCTCCTTATATGTTATGATTGTAGGTTCCAAAACAGGATCATAAGATTAGGTTGGGTTCATGTTTTTTTATCATCTCAGTTTATTATTGTTTACTCGGCGTCGTTTGCACTGCTTGGATGATCTTATTTCTGAGCTTTATAGGTTAATAGAAATCAAAGCAAACTAAAGCAGAGAAAATGTGAACGCATCAAATATTAAGAAAATATCTAAATAAACGTTTTTACAATTATATACTATACACTAAAGAAAAAAAATAAATCTGAGGAACTTCAACTAAAATAATCGCACACTGGAATTTTCTACAAACATGAAATTTAATTAAAATATCACTTAATAGAAGGTGAGTTTTCATCAGATATAAAATACTGTACACCCTTTTGGTATACTTCACCGCCAGGTATGAACTGCTGCACTACACAAAATGTATCTACAGGTGTATGTATAAATTTAACTTTTTCTACTGCTGCAAACACATTATTACGGATATGGCCATTAATAATAATATAGAATAATAATAATAATAATAACTATCCGGTCCCATTCACTGCGAACATGGAATCAGTAATCGGCTACAAACATTCACATTTATTTCTTAAACGGTTTGATCAGAGAAATACAGCCATTGTAGTCAGACTCATAAATCAGGTGTTTCCGAACGATTTCCGGCAGATGGCATCCCGAAGGAGAGACGGGGCCACTCTGAATACGAACACTGTATACCTGACAAACCAACTGGACTGATCATAGAACACGCAGGATATAGAATGTGTGTGTGAGAATGTGTGTGTGAGAATGTGTGTGTGTGAAAACGTGTGTGTGAAAACGTGTGTGTGAAAATGTGTGTGTGAAAATGTGTGTGTGAAAATGTGTGTGTGAAAATGTGTGTGTGAAAATGTGTGTGTGAAAATGTGTGTGTGAAAATGTGTGTGTGAAAATGTGTGTGTGAAAATGTGTGTGTGAAAATGTGTGTGAAAATGTGTGTGAGAATGAGTGTGTGAGTGTGTGTGAGAATGAATGTGTGTGAGAATGAATGTGTGTGAGTGTGTGTGTGAGAATGAATGTGTGTGTGTGTGTGAGAATGAATGTGTGTATGTGTGTCTAGTCTATATAGCAGCTGCTTTCTTTAATAGTTTGGGGTCCAACGTTAAGATGGGGATTCCGAACACGAATAATATAACCCCATAAAACAGAGGGACGAGACACACATACTGTACACACGAGGGCGAGGCGAACAGCTAGGAGCAAGAAAAAGAGGAGTGACGTGTGTATTATCGGCGGAAACTAAAATATTTTGAGGTCCAATAATGTGAAGGCACTAAAACAACGACGACGAGGGTGATACAAACAAACAAACAACCAAATACAAACAAAAAAACACACACACACACACACACGAGGGCGAGGGTGAAGTAGGAGGAGGAGAAGGAAGAGTGAACCGCGTAAGGCTATGTATGTTCGTATATCAGCTGCTTTTCGACAGCTTGGGGTTGGACGATGGTACGATACGATGACACTACGAACACGAGCACTGTATCCGCCGAGGTACACGAGACACACCCACGAGGACTGAGGTGAAGGATGAAGAAGGAGAAGGAGTAATGATGGAGGTAGTGCCGCCGCCTGCCCGCTAGGTGGAGCTGCTCCGGCCACCACACCCGCTTCACCCAGACTAGCCAACCCACCAACCAACCAGGCTCTGCACACGCTCCCTCCACCACCAGGCACTCTCTCTCTCTCTCTCTCTCTCTCTCTCTCTACTGGCACCCCCCTACACACACACACTCTCTCTCTACTGCCACCCCCCTACACACACTCTCTCTCTCTCTCTCATTTATGCAGTTTCATTTTCCTTCATAAGCAATCTCTCTCACTCACTACATATACACTTCTTTCCCTTTCTTTAGCTTCCTCACGACCTATTCGTCTCCCTGCTGATGTTTCCCTTTAGCAGTTATCCCTAATGTTTACTATTATTTTCCATCATAACGTCTCCTCTTCAACCCCAACCCATCACCACTATAGAAGACTGCCAAGCTCTTTTCTCCTTCCATCACCACTATCAAGTTTTCTTCTCTCTCTCTCTCTCTCTCTCTCTCTCTCTCTCTCTCTCTCTCTCTCTCTCTCTCTCTCTCTCTCTCTCTCTCTCTCTCTCTCTCTCTCTCTCTCACCAATCAGCCCTCTTTCTTTCTTTCTCCTTCACTTCCAAGCCGTCTCACTCTCACTATCCAACCCACTCACTCTCTTCTCCGCTCATTACTCAACATTTTTTCCTTCATTCTCTTTCCCATAAAGCGGCTCCTTCCTTGAAAAAAATAGAACTTTCATTTCTCCTTCCTCACAACCCAATTCCCTCTGCCCTCCCTCACAACCCGACCCCCTCCTTCCATGCGACTCTCTTCCCTCACAATCCGCTTTCCTCTTCCCCTCACGGTATCCCTCATCCCCCTTCCCTCACCGGACCCTTGCAGTCCCTTTCCCTCACAAGACCCTCTCACTCCCTCCCTCCCTCCCTCACAACCCAGTCCTATCCATACCTCCCTCACACCTCGACCCTTTCTCCCTCCCTCCTCCCTCACAGCCCAGTCCTATCCATACCTCCCTCACACCTCGACCCTCTCTTCCTCCCTCCTCCCTCACACCTCGACCCTCTCCTTGCTTCCCTCACACCTGGACCCTCTCCTTGCCTCCCTCCTCCTTCCTCACAACTCGACCCCCTCCCCCTCCTCTCCCCCCCCCCCCCAAGTGAAGCAGCGCATCTTGCCAACATTCCGGGTGCACATTACCACCTGCCGCTGAGGTCTGCAACGGAGGCGTAAGGAGTGTCTGGCTTGGCGCACGTGGAGGAAACGACCACTGACCACCACCACCACCAACTGTCACCACCACACATAACTCCATACCTGTCTCATCCCCGGCCAGTCTTCCCCATTTAATAGGAATTTTCAGAGGGTGTGTGTGTGTGTGTGTATTGCTAGAGACATCCAAGCACACCCGTTTTCACATGTAGTAACTTTCCATATGCAGATCGGATAAATGCAATACCTTATCCCGTATCATCTGAAGTGGTTGCTGTTTATAGATTTGATAATATTTCTATGGAGGCAACAGCAGACTTTTCTAACCTGTATAGGAAAACTTACATGGCCTTCCTCATTGTATATATATGTTTTAAAGTACGGATTGGAGGAATACGCAGCCTCCAATTTACTGACATCACCTTATAACGCTCCTGATAACCAGAGTAAACATTTCCCTGACTTGATATCGGCGAGGCGAGACGGCGGGAATACTAGACATTAAATATAAGAATAAATATAAATTGTGTTTACTTCCAAAATCTGCCAGCCAGCGATGACTACAAGAGGTATCCCCCCCCCCTTCCTCTCAGATAAGCCATGTTCCCCCCACCCCACCCCACCCCCAAGGGAATGAATCGTCCCCTCACTGTAGCTAGCTGATGGGAGAAGGTGAGGGGAGCTAGGGGAGGGGAGGGGAAGGGGTTGAGGGAGGTCGAAGGGAGGTGAAACACGGGTGCCACGCCCTCCTAAACTTTTCCCCTTCCTCACTGTGTTTTTGTTTCCCCCACCACACCACACCACGCCCTCCTGCCTGTTTCCCCTTTCAACTCGTTCTCTCTCTCTCCCCCAAACACCTCCCTCACTCACTCTCCTTCACTTCGTCTACTTCCTCACCAAACCATTTCTATCCCGTACTCTCTCTTTCTCTCTACCACCACCCTCTCCCCTTCTCTCTTAATCTCTCCTGCTGTTTTTCTCTTCTCCCTTCTTATCTCCCCTCGTTCACCACCCTAAAAACTCTCCCTCCTTTCCTCTCCACCCACACAAACACTCACTTTCTTCCCTCATTTCCCTCCAGACAAACCTTAGCTCTTTCAATACTCCCTACATCAAAAATACCCTCTCTCCTTTATTTCTCTCAACAAGCATGCATGTATACCCTCTCTCTATCCCACACTTTACTATCCTCCCTCCCTCTCTACCCTCCTCCACACTCTCCCTCACGCCCTCCCTCCCTCTCTCACACTCTCCCTCACGCCCTCCCTCCCTCTCTCACACTCTCCCTACCTCTCCCTCACCCTCTCCTCTCACATGCAACAACAACAACACACCTGCAACACACACACACTGCACCAGGGCCCAGGTACTGCACTTTGCATGACGTCCAGAAAAATCCACTAGCTCTACTACAGTCACACACAAAAGTCGCGTCCCTCCCAACAACAACACCAACAACAACACCAACACCAACACAAACAACGACAACAACACAGGTCAATGTAATAATATCGTTTGCATGCATGGATTTCATTTTACTTTTATTTTTTTCCACCAACCAATGTAATAATAAATCGCGTGGCTCTTAGTGCAGTGTTCATAACTTTTTTTTCCACCATCCCAATATAGCCGACTCCATGGGGACCTCTAGCTATCCACCAGGGTTTATACTCCACCGTCATTACCTCGGCATTCTGTACATATTTTCCCTTTGTCCAGAAAAAGGATGTAGTGGAATATAATCAACAAAGGCTCTTCCTCAAATTGGTGTTTTCACCTGAAGATAATGACGCATAATTGAGACTCGTAAATATCATAACAACACGTGACAAAACACCCACAACAAATACTTAAAATTCCAACTGAGCGTTATCTTGTGTTTAAGGGGGAAGTGCTGTACAGTGTTGGTATATCTGGAGCAACTGATTCCTCCAAACAATTCCAAGCAACAGAACACCATTATTTTTGCTCTTCTGCTTCTGTTTCCTGCATACTTTGGAGGAATCAAGGCACTACGAAGTAACAAAAGTGAAATACCGTGCCCCCTTCTAGTCCAACTCTCAAACAGAAACGTCCCAAGTTAAAGCAACAGTGTGTGGGTCCGTTTATTGTGTATAGACGAGACACACAATCAACCAAATGCCAAGTGACGTAATGGGTCCACTGATAGTATTATTATTATTATTATTATTATTATTATTATTTTTTTTATTATTATTTTTTTTATTATCATTATTATTATTTTTATTATTATTATTTTTTTTATTATTATTATTATTATTATTATTATTATTATTTTTATTATTATTATTATTATAGTTTTGGACTTGAGGGGAAATAAATAGTTCTCTCTTGTTAGTTAATTATTGGATGGTCTCTGGTTCCTCCAAACTATGCCACCAAACCATAGATCCTCCCCCCTCCCTCTCCCCCCCTCCCCATGTCTCTCTCTCTCTATCAGTAACATTGGGGTGAGTTGTTTCCTGGTATAGTTTTGGAGGAATCAGTTGCCCTCCAATTTATCAGAAGGACAATCTCCCCTTAACTCAGTCCTCACTTTCTCGGTGATAGATTATTATTTTTTTTTTTTTACACAATATTGGTTAAGGTGATATATAGTAAATCTGGAGCAACTAATTCCTCCAAACTATTTCAAGCAACAGGATATATATTATAATTATTCATTGGTTCTGTTTCCTGACATAA
>JAWZYT010001118.1:20000-72500 GCA_034508575.1 Petrolisthes manimaculis
TAATACCCTCCACGTCTGGGGGTATTTACGAGGGTAATCTGTTTGGGAGGGGGGAGAGGGGATTTGGAGGGGAAGGGGGGAATTTGGAGGAGGGATACTGCTTTCTCAAACTCTGACACAGACGGTCCCTTACTTGTAAAATTATATTGATGTAAAGAGGATTAAACATTAAATTTCAGACGCCAGCCGTCCCCATGTCCTGTCCTGTCCCCCACCCCACCCACCCACCCAACCCCTGAACCCCCTCCTTCCTTCCTTCCCTCTCAGCCTGACCGTCACTCTGGACAGACAGGGCGTGTCAATTGTCTCCTGCAAGTCCAGCACCAGTGACCACCTGAATATGTATGAGTCTCTTCCTCCTCCTCCTCCTCTTCCTCCTCCTCCTCCTCCTCCTCCTCCTCCTCCTCCTCCTCCTCCTCCTCTTCTTCCTCCTCCTCCTCTTCCTCCTCCTCTTCCTCTTCTTCCTCCCTGGCTTTAACCCTTTCCTTCCCTGTATCTGTTATATTCTCCCTGACACATCTTCAATAACCCCTCCCTGAATCCCCACTTTTGTTTTGCTTTTCCCTGACACTCTTTCATTGATCCTCCCCTATTACACGTTTCCCTGACATCCTTTCCCCTGATTCCCTTAGTCTTGTACCCACACCCTAACACTCTTTCCCTGATCCTCCCCTAGCACACTTCTCCCTGACATTCCTTCCCCCGTTTCCCTTACTCTTGTACCCCCTCCCTTACACCCCCACCCCACTCTCGGACCTCCCTGACTGGCTGACACTCCCTTCCCGTCCATCAATACTCGTTCAATTACTGTCATGAATGATCGTACCAAATATCCATAAATTACTGTACGTTGTCTGATATATTACACACCAAGAAAGGACACTACAGGATATATTATCATCACCTTCACACCCTATGCAAATAAACATACATTAAGGGGAAAGTACAGTGTTGGCAAATCTGGAGCAACCGATTCCTCCAAACTATTCCAGGCAACAGGATACCATTAATGTTCTTCCTCTGGGTCTGTTTCCTGGCATACTTTGGAGGAATCAAGGCACTCCAATCTATCAAAAGTATAATACTCTCCCCTTAAAACACAGTTCCCACACAATAAAAAAAACAGATAAACAAATAAATAAATAAATAAATAGAAAAATATATCAGTTTCTCCTTCGTCCCTACTCCTTCGGTAATGAAGTAAATATACCAATGCCTAAAGTATTGAAGTAAAGACAACAACGCCTAAGTTAGTGGCAGGGAAACAAAAACAAAACAAAGCATATGTACGAATAAAAAATACAAATGGATACAAAACTACACATACAACATTATATTTTCTTAACGCGATTACGATATTTAATGTTGATACTATTTTTTAATAAGAGAGAGAGAGAGAGAGAGAGAGAGAGAGAGAGAGAGAGAGAGAGAGAGAGAGAGAGAGAGAGAGAGAGAGAGAGAGAGAGAGAGAGAATCCTTATTTACTGATTTCCCTCTCTCTTTCTCACTCGTCAACTCACGCCTGCGTCCACTCACACACACACTCACTTCCACTTACTGTATAATGTCAACGTTCGCTCTCACTCTCACATTCCCCACTCTCCCTCCCACTCACGCTTCAAATCACACAGCCACTTGCACCACTCCTCTTATTCTCTTCCCACACACACACACACATTCCCTCCCACTCCTACTCTCTTCTCTTTCTCTCTCTTACACACACATACTCCTATTTTCCTCTCACGTTCGCATTTACTTCCCCCCCCCCTCCTACACACACACACACTCCTACACCAACGCCTTCTTCCTACTCCACAACCACTCCCTCCCCACCCTCCCACTCCCTCTTCCTTACTCCACAACCACTCCCTCTCCTCCCACCCACTCCCTCTTCCAAGTCATGTTGTATTCAGACAAAGTTTCAGGTCAAAGTTTTAAGAGTGGGGCATTATGATGTTGACTACTACCCCCCCTCCCCCACGGGCCCCCTCAACCTAACACCTCCATTCTCTCCTAATGTGGACGCTTTGGAGACCATTATTATTATTATTACACTCTCCACACCTTCAGTCTCTCCTAGTGTACTCACTTTGGAGATCATTATTATTATACAGTACTCTTCCACACCTACAGAGAACATTATTCTTTATTTATTTCCTAGGATAATCTATAGTGAATTGGGATACAGATTACACAGCACCAGGATAACCTCACATCAAACTCTATTACCTTTCTTTTCTCAGGAGTAACTACGATTGTTATGTACGACTATATGACCTATTCTAAGTCTATACTCTATTATGCTTCCTTGTCCATTTGTCCATCTATCTAACTCTGTCTGTCTGTCTGTCTGTATGTATGTCAATCTGTCCACCTACTTATCTAACTGGGTAAATATCTATCTATGTACCTGTTTATCAATCTATCTATCTATCTACCCACCAATCTATCTACTTATTGACAAATAACATAACAAGACAGTGACATCCACAACACAACTCCCATCCAACTATCTCAAGATATCGACAAACGGGAGGCTGCTGCTTCCTCCAACGTACTCCAACGCAACAGATCACTAATACCGAGGCTGTGTGTTGCCTGACCTGATGTGGAGGAATCAAAAACCTTAAAAAGTGACCCTGTGATGCAGTCCGAAAATTAGAGATAATATGAGTCCTTCAAATATTCCCACGAAACACACACACACACACACACACACACATATATAAGGAAAGAAGGAGCTTGTTTCGTGGCATGGAGCGGAGGAATCAGAAGCCTCCAACATTCACACATACACGATCACACAGGGTCCTTAGGTATTCGGTGACCGTAAAGGAGAAGAGGTCATAATGATAGGCTAATTAGAGGTCATAATGATACACTAATTAGCAAGTCGTCACAGAAACGTTCCCTCAAGATCACATACACAGGCATTCGGACCAACTGAACGAGAAGGTGGGTGAACGTTTTGATTGAAAGTGAAGGAAATGTGTGAACGGAGTGATTGAAAGTGAAGGAAATGTGTGTACCGAGTGATTGAAAGTGAAGGAAATGTGTGTACTGAGTGATTGAAAGTGAAGGAAATGTGTGTACGGAGTGATTGAAAGTGAAGGAAATTAGTGTACGTTCTAATTGAAAGAGAAGGAAATTATTGAACGTTCAAACTGATAATGAAAGAAATGAGTGAACGTTCAAACTGAAAGTGAAGAAAATAAGTGAACAAACTAAATAAACGTAAAGTAAATGCCTGAACAAACAAAATAAACTAAAAGAAAATGAGTGAAAGGACAGACTGAACGAAAAAAAAATGAGTGAGTGAACGGTGGGACTGAGTGAATAAATGTGAAAATACTGAACCGACCACCACACGGAGATGGAGAAAAACAAGTGTGGAACCGAAAGTTATAATTGGGGTGAAATTTACATGATACATATCGATGCGTCTGAAAAGGAAATAATATTTTTTTCAACTTTTCCAACCAAGAGGAGGATTGAAGGTTTTTTTTTTTTTTTTTTGAAGGGGATACATGTACAGTCAAGGATGTAAGTACGTAAGTTCGTGAATTTCTAAAACATACTCAATTTAAGACGAAAATATTGGTGTTATTGTTGTGGTTATTGTTGTTTTGTCTAATCATTATATATTTACATACAACGAACAAAATAAAATGAATAAATATTGAACAGACCTGACCAAAACATGCGATAATTGCTTCCTCCTTTCTTCAAATTACCATCATCATAAAATTGCACGTTTTCAGTACCGCACGCTGGGAAATAATAATCATACACGGATAATTTTTTTCACCCTCTTATGATAATGGGAATAGAGAGAGAAAAAATATATATATATACCCTTTCCTGGCAAACACCACACACAGGTTGATGAGAAATTTGGCAGACAACTTTTTTTTTAATTCAGATGGAAAGGTTTTGTTATGACCTTCCCAAGTCGTACCCAATTAGTGGTGATACAGGTGTGATGTTGAAGGAAGGAAGGAAGGAAGGAAGGAAGGAAGGAAGGACGAAATTCTGGAAAGCCTCTGTACTCATTAGAAACCTTAATTATAGAGGTTGGATTATGTTGACAAGTTGAAGGCTATATACCTACCGTTTTCTCCAACTTGAACCTTAACACAATTAACCAATACATATTAAAGGGTATTCTTCCTGACAGAGCTTGGAATAATCATGAGACTCCATTCTACCACTAAAATCCACTGTAATTACCTTCTACCTACACCTCTACTCCAATTTCTCCTCTACTTCCTCTTCTACTTCTACCTCCTCCTCCATCACCTCGTTCTCCTATTTCTCGACATCCTCCTCCTCCTCCTCCTATTTCTCCTCCTCTACCTCTACCTTCTACTCTACCTCTACCTCCTCTTCCTCAGGCCCCATCAAAAGACAGAAAACAAGGCCACGACAAATTGAAATGGCGGGAGAAAATCACATAAAAATAGGAAGTAAATTGAATCTTACAGTCTCCACTCCCACCAGAACCACGGAGGTGTTGAAGGAGAAGGTGGAAGCAAAAGTAGAGTAGGAGGAAAGTGGGGTGGAAGAAGGAAGGGGGGGGGGAGTGGGGGGGAAGGTGAGGGGGGAAGAAGTGGGGTGGAAGGTGAGGGGGGTGGGAGTGGGGTGGAAGAGTGAGTTTGGTTGTGGTCAGATAGGTGTGGATAGATGTAAGCTGGGGTGAAGTGAGGTTGGGGTGAACTGGGGTGAAGTGAGGTTGGGGTGAACTGGGGTGAAGTGAGGTTGGGGTGAAGTGAGGTTGGTTGGGGTGAAGGGGGCGAGGTCAGAAAAACGTTGGGGCAAGATAATTAGCCTATGTGAGGGGTGAAAGAAAGAAAAAGGGGTGAAGGTAAGAAAAAAAAGAAAGGAAAAAGTTGGAGTGAGGTAGAGTATACAAGATAAGGATGGGGTGAGGGGAAGGATGGGGTGAGGGGAAGGATGGGGTGAGGGGAAGGTGAGATGGTGAACTATAGGGAAAGGGGAAAAGGATGGGGAGAGGGAAGAGAAGGAAGGGTTGATAAGGGTATGGAGGGGGGGGATGAGAGAAAGAGGAGAAGGAAGATAGTGAGAGCGAGAGAGAAGGAAGATAGTGAGAGCGAGAGAGAAGGAAGATAGATAGAGAGAGCGAGAGAGAAGAAAGATAGTGAGAACGATAGAGAAGAAAGATAGATAGTGAGAGCGAGAGAAGAAAGATAGTGAGAACGAAAGAGAAGAAAGATAGATAGTGAGAGCGAGAGAGAAGAAAGATAGTGAGGTAGTAGTAGGGTGAAGAAGGGAAAGCCAAGACAAGAGACAGTAAGATGAAGGCACTGAAGCAGAGAAGAGATAGTGAGGGGAGATGAAAGCACCATTACAACCACCACCATCACCACCAACACACCCACGACCACCACCACTATCACCTTTCCTACCAACACCAACATCACCACCAACACAACCACGACCACCACTACTACTACTACCACCACCACTATCAACACCACCACCACTACCAACACCAACAACGACCACCACCACTATCACCATCACCACCAGCAGCAGCAGCAGCAGACGAGACCAGCTACACAACACTACCAACCAATCTTCTCCATTAAAGGTGAACATCAGTACTCTGCAACTCCACCCCTAAACAACAACCTCACCTCACCTCACTCCACAACTGTTTTTGTTTGTGTGTGTGTGTGTGTGTGTGTGTGTGTGTGTGTGTATGTAAGGATGTATGTGTGTGTGTGTGTGTGTGTATGTAAGGATGTATGTGTGTGTGTGTGTAAGGATGTATATATGTGGTTCTCTTTCTCTTTTTTTTCTCTCTCTCTCTCTCTCTCTCTCTCTCTCTCTCTCTCTCTCTCTCTCTCTCTCTCTCTCTCTCTCTCTCTCTCTCTCTCTCTCTCTCTCTCTCTCTCTCTCTCCATGACCATCATAATAACAACCATGACATATGTCCCTGTGACTCTGAACAACACACATACAGTTACGCAGTTCATAGAGGTGTTGTTTGAGATTCATAGTGTCATAAGTCACAGGCTTCATGGGCACCAGACAACACACACACCTATTCTCTTCACATTCTACATTTTTTTTTTATATACATACATACATACATACATACAGTACATACATACATACATACAGTACATACATACAGTACATACATACATACAATACATACATACATACAATACATACATACATACTGTACATACATATATACATACTGTACATACATATATACATACAGTACACACATACTGTACATACTGCACATACATATATGCTGCAAATACATATATACATACATTGTGCAAATACATACATACATACATTGTGCAAATACATATATATATATACATACATACATACATAAATGAAGTGTATATTTTTCTATTCGAATCTATTCACTCATACGGCTGTTGATTGAGGGTACTGATTAATTAATTGATATTAGACGCCGCAACAGCGAGGTCATCTAACGCCCGAGAAAGAAGGTGATTGAGAGGTGGGACAGTAAGCACAAAAGGTGACAGATGAAAACAAAAGGGGGATAGTTGGATAAGTGAAAGCCCCTTTTAGAACATTTTAAACAGCACTTTCTTTCAACAGTACATAGCTCAAATTTCAGACGTATGTAGAGACGAATTTCAAAGAGGACATAGAATGTATAGAGACGAATTATACATACATACATACATACATACATACATACATACATACACACACACACACACACATTACTTTCCTTACAACTCTCTATTGTATTCCTATCCCAATTCCACGACCATTCCATTTTCATCTGAGTGGAATCTGATGTTGACAAATTGGAAGGCGACTGGTTCCTCCAAGCTTTGACACGAAACATCCTCCTCCTTCTAACACTGAGCTACGGTATCAATCTGTTTCCTGGCAGAGTGAGTTTGGAGGACTCGACAAACTCCCAAATGTCTCACAATACCTTCTCTTCTTTAACTAACTTGTCGATGATGATAATACCACTCGCGTCTGACAGTTCAGCTGTTTTTTATAATGCTGAATCATGTCGTAAATTCTCTTTATTTGTGATTTTTGTTTCTTTCTTTTTTCGAGCATTGGAGCTGTTTGCTATAGTGTGTGTGTGTGTGTGTGTGTGTGTGTGTGTGTGTGTGTGTGTGTGTGTGTGTGTGTGTGTGTGTGTGTGTGTGTGTGCTTATGTGTGTGTGTGTGTTTATATGTGTGTGCTTATGTGTGTGTTGGGTGTGTATGTGTGTGTGTGTGTTGGGTGTGTATGTATGTGTGTGTGTGTGTATAAAATTGTGAGTTGTAATGTGTTATTGATGGTGTCTGTAATGGTAGTTATATAGAATTGTGAGTTGTGAGTAATGTGTAATGTGTTGCCGGTGATATAACATTTTGTGATTGGGTCAGCAGTATCGTGATGAAGACTTGTTCGCCTCATTGGCTTCCAGATTCCCTCTAATACCTTCCTGATGACACACACACTCTTTCCATCACTAAGTCCATCTCCCTTCTTCTCTCCAGTACTCGTCTTTCTTCCTCCTCCTGTTTGTCTCTTTCCCTCCTTCTTCCTCCTGTTTGTCTCTTTCCCCCCTTCCTCATGTCTGTCTCTTTCACCCTTCCTCTTGTTTCTCTCTTTCCCCCTTCCTCTTGTTTCTCTCTTTCCCTCCTCCTTCCTCCTGTTTGTATATTTCCCTCCTTCCTGTTTATCTCTTTCCCTCCTTCCTCCTCCTGTTTATCTCTTTCCCTCCTTCTGTGTGTTTATTTCCCTCTTTCTTTCTCCTGTTTGTCTCTTTCCCCTCTTCCCTGCATACCCTACCCATTTCACCCTGCTCATACACACAACCCTTCCAATCATCATTTTTTCCCAGCCCTTGCCACACACAGACGTCTCCACCCCTGCCACCACCATCACTCCTCCCCCTGCCACCATCATCATCCCTCCTACCACCCCTCCAAGACCCCCCCATCCCTGTCAACACTCCCCCACCTCCTAACTCCCCAACCCATTCCTACCTAGTCCTTGCCAGACATCTCCACCCCTGTCACCAACTCCTTCCCCCCTCCATACCGGGTACCCCTCCTTCTCCCCTTTCCCATCCCCCCCTCCACCCCCCCCATCACCAAAGGACCGTCTCACTTTAAAAGATGGATTTTACTCCTCGGTTTCACTTTAATTTTTTCTCTCCCACTTTATTATTTTTTATACCACAATGAATTAAAGGTTTAGGAAACAACACTATATTATTAACGAGGGATTACTAGGTTTTGGGTTGATGATGTTGTGGTAAGATAGATAGATAGATCACTTTGGCTTTATTTTTCATCAGTTTGGTAGCGATATCATTCTTCCGTAATCTCAGTAGGGCTATATGGTCGACACACACACACACACACACACACACACACACACACACACACTCACTCTCTAAGAGTCTAAGATTATATAGTCGACGTTATATATAAGATTATAATATTATAGTCGACGCTGTATCTATCTCTCTCTCTCTCTCTCTCTCTCTCTCTCTCTCCTGAATATTAAGATGGATCGCTGCCCAGTAAGTAAGACGCACGGTAAAAATAATAATAATAAAAAAAGTAAAAGAGCGAGGCAGACCACCGAAGGGAGTGTGGGGGGAAGTGTGGGGGGGGAGTTAACTAGGTGGCAAGACAGATCAATATTGAGAGAGAAAAAACAGAAAAGAGAATAAATAAATAAATAAATAAATAAATACACACACACACACACACTTACTTGTATAACACTCCATAACACGTTACTCATTACTCACCTGTAAAAAACAAAGAAAAAAGCATTAATATAATAAATGACACACGTGAGTTATTACAGAGTGAGATGGTACAGTCAGAAGCATAAGTAAGTATGATAAGCCTCTGATAGTGAAGTTATAACACTATTTAATATAATTCAGAGATGACATACATATATATTTACATTTCATACAGCAGTATACTTATGTGTGTTTTTAGAATTGAAACGGATTCAAATTATATATGTATATGTATTTATTTTTGCTACCGACTGTACATGCCACCACCAGGTATCATACACGATCACACACACACACACACACACACACGGTCCTTAAATAAAGACGGCATCAATTAATTAACACGCCTTCAATTATTTTAGAGTTCTCGCCCACACAATACCCTTCAAATCTGGTGTGAATTCCTTTTCACACGAGTCTCCCCTACATTGCCTACAGGTTAGAGAAAATAAGAATCTTGGCCAGTTTTCTATGTCACGTTCACTACAGAGAAAATGGGATCAATAATTGGTTTACAGGCTGACTCAGGTAAAATGTAACCTATTCCACTAAATGTAATAACTTATACTCACATATATATATAACAGTAGTTTTTCTTAATATAGTTATAGATTAAGTCTCTACTATCTATTTAAATTTTGACCTATCTACATCTTTATCTTTACGTGTACTGAAACGGATATATCAGTATTTTATCTTAATTAATATAGTTATAAATTAATTCTCTACTAACTACTTAAATTTTGACTTCTCTTCATCTTATTACAAGTCATTTACTTAATTAAAATCTACTCTTCCTTAACGAAAAATCATGTATCCAAATTCTTTCCCAATTAAATGACCCTAGGAAAATACTGACAAACAACGGAAAATTAATAATATTTTGTAGTAATTTTTTGTAGTAAATGTTGGTGTAGTGAGTTCTAAAGGAGGTAATTCACTTTTATTACATTGGAGTGCCTTGATTCCTCCAAAGTATGCTAGGACACAGGACCATATGAAAAAACAAAAATAATGGAGTTCTGTTGCTTGGAATAATTTGGATACAGTTGCTCCAGATTTAACAACAGTGTTCTTAATTAATAATGTTGTGGTGTAGTATAGTTTGTCCTTAAATAATCTATGTAGTCACAGAAAACGTCAGTAAAAGGCGTGTAACTATAGTGTCATTTTCTTTTATAAATACGTGCATATTGGCAGGGGATCCTTGCCTATTTAATGACCTGCAATATAATTCTAAAAGAAGAGAGAATCCCCACTTACATAACGTGAATAACCTACAGTATAAATTTAGAGAGAGAGAGAGAGAGAGAGAGAGAGAGAGAGAGAGAGAGAGAGAGAGAGAGAGGTTAGAGTTACAGTTACATAAACCAGGTAATAAGATCATCAAACCATTACATAATTACAGTATAAAGTAAGGAAAACGAAGTATGAAGGAATAATATAGTGATAAATAAATACAGATATAGTTGATAAATAAAGATATGATAATACAAAGACATGGATAGTAATGAATTAATAAAGAATTTCGATATTTTGATAGTCATAATTATAATTTGATCGTCTAGAATAAATGAGAAAGTATAATTATTACTAAAAGGGAAAGTAGGTTTGGTGTAAAGGGGAGAAATGGTGGTGATGTAATTGTGGATTAATGGTGATGGTGTGGTGGAGTAATGGTGGTGGTGGTGGAGTAGGTAGTAGAAGTAGAAGTAGTAGTAGTAGTGTTTGTGTCAGTAATAAAACACTTGGTACAGTATTTGGTTACATAAGACCACTGCTAAGTGTTGTTGTTTACTCTTCACTACATTAACTTTAATTAACAATATCTATGAAAATATGATACACCACTGTACACGTTAAATTTACTTCTATTACAAAAATATTGGTTTGATGAGTCGAAACCAAAGATTCTATTGTTTGGTTGATGATGATGATGATGTATGATTGGTGGACTTACCCATTGTATAGAATCTCCTTCGTCTAGGCATACAGTGTTGTGCTGGGGGTGTACCACTACGACCTTTAGCAGGTTGTCTAGTGGTTCGTCGACGTGTTCTGGGTCGGCTTTCAACGGGTGAAGTAGGTGAGGTTGGAGGTGCTGTTCTGACCAGACCTCTATATAAAGGAGGTGTGGAGGAGGAGGCCCTGATGGCATCTGCTGTAGGAGGTGTGGATCGCCACCAAGGGTCGTACAGCTCCCTTTCGTGACTCCAAAAGGAGGCAGTAGATGCTGACGATAGTGTGTCCTCAGCGGGCTCCTCCTCGGCCTCGCTTATGTCCGGCAGGCACGGCCCCCGGTACATGGCCGGGGGTGAAGCCACACGTGCACACGTGGCTGGTGGCGGCCACACCTGCCCTCACCATCACTGCTCACACGTGCTCACCTCACTTGCCACCTCGCGTCCCTAGTACCATATTGGCTATTCCACGTAACCCAGACCAGGGAGGGCAGGTCAAGTTCTCAGACAACAGGTCAACATGACTCTCCTTCCAACTCTTCTTATATCTACATTAGTCTTATCAGATGGCTTCACCATAGACTCACCATTACTGATAGACTTACACACACACCTGCCCTCCCTTCACCATCAACACACTAATATTCCACCAGTTTATCAACACACAGGCTACAGCTCCTATTTACTTTCTAGCCTCTTCAGGGCCTCAATGTTCCCCAAGTGTGAGTGCGGGGGCGTTGCTCCCTGTGCCTGATGGTGAAATACTTGGCCAGGGCAGAGTGGATGCAGGGCCAAGTTCCACTAAGGAAGACCTAGGGAGATGATCTCACTGCTTGCTATGTCACTCCACCTTCTTCACACCAAACAAGAATACCAACAATTATTTTCACATACTATGCAGTACCTGGCAACACTAACAGACTATAATAGTAGCACCTTCTCACACGAGGAAAATAGGCATAACTTTTAGATACAAGAACGAAATAACAATACCAATTCCACGACAGATTTCCGATACCAATACAGAAAATCTACCCTTCGCATATAATCATAAGAGACACGTGTTCATTAAAATGTTCGTACATTTCACTTCTTTAACGTCATTGAGTTCTATTTTATTTTCAGACTCTCCTCTTAAGACCTTGTTTCTGGTATGACTGCATGAACACTCCTCAATGCCTCGCAACATTCTCCATACAGGGAACATAATAACGAGTGTGTTGTTAGTGGAAGGCTGAACTGAACATTTACAGATACATGCCACTGGACCAATTAGGGATGATGTTGAAGAGTCAGAGAGAGAGAGAGAGTAATAAGAGATAGAGAGAGAGATGGAGAGATAGATAGATAGATAGATAGATAGATAGAGAGAGAGAGAGAGAAATAAAGAGTAAGTGAGAGAGTATATAAGAGAGAGAGAGAGTACGACACATATTAAAGTAGCCTGAGTGTTGTCGGTGGGAGCAGCTTAAAGGGGATCTCAGTACAGAAACACCCCCTCCTCCTCCCCCTCTCCCCACCACCACCACCACCATCATCATCTCCCACTTCCTTCGTCCTTCTTCCTCCTGACTTAAGCCACGAAACACGCTCCTTTCCTATAAGTGGTGTTTCGTGGCAATATTTGAAGGATTCGCTTCTAACAGGGTCCCTTAGTGAGTATACATCTATTCAGTTGTTAATTATAGACATATTATTACTGGCTTGGTGTTAGGAAGGGGAGAATACAAAACCCCTGTCTGTCTGTCTGTCGGTGTGTCTGTCTGTGATTGTGGTTATTTAAGCATTGTACTACCTAACTCTCCCTCCCCCCTCGGAGCAACACACACACACACACAGGCTGGACAAAGAACAGACACGCACACTCATTTTATGATTCTACGCCCTCACCCCTTTTAACATGATTATTTGCACAGTGGGTGTGTGTGGGTGTAAGTGGTGGTGATGTGGGTGAGAGTGGTGTACTGTAGGTGTAGCCGTGTGTGTGGGTGTGGGTGGCGGTGTGGGTGGGGGTCGGATAAAAAAACCATACACACACACCTACATACACAATAGCTAGCGACCGACCGATGCATGTATACGGAGGAAAACTTTGACGAACAACCGTAGGAGACTGATTCCTCCAAAGTGTGCCTATAAAAAACCCACTCAGAATATAGTTAATAATCCGTTCTGTAGCCTGGTTGGTGAAGGAATGTAGAGTTTTCAAGTGGTTGGGGGATGGGGAATGGTTGGAGGCGTTAGTTATAGGCAGAGTTTGGTGGCTGGGGAAGGTTGTATGCATGGTTGGTGAAGGAATGGAGAATGCTTAGATGATTGGTGAGGGAATGGTTGGAGAAGTCAGTGATGGGGGAGGGGGGCAGAGTTATAGGTGTATGTCTGGGGAGGGAAGGGATGGTTGAAGAAGAAGTGGGGAGAATTAAATGAGTGAATGTGTGAATGGATGATTGAGGAGGGTGAAGGTGGGAAGGTGATGATACATGGATGAAAAGATGGCTGTGGATGGAAAAGGTTAAATGGGATAGAGCACATAGAGAGTGGATGAAGGGATGGTTGAGAGAGGATGGGGAGAAATTATATGGTTAAGGAAAGGATGATTGAAGAGAACTTGGGCGATACTGAGACTTGGGAGTAATACGTGGTTGGGGATAAAATGACAGGGTAATGGTTAGTTGAGGAAGGGATGGGGAAGAGAGTAGAGATGGATATTGGTGATGTAAAATACGAATAATAATAATAATAATAATAATAATAATAATAATAATAATAATAATAATAATAATAAAGGGATGGGGAAGAGAATAGAGATGGATATTGGTGATGTAGAATACGAATAATAATAATAATAATAGAGGCTGAGAAGAAGACGAATGGGGAAAACTAACTTATAAACCGTCTGTCTGTTATGTTTTTTTTATATATATACCACATGAAAAAATCTCGTTGTTTGTGCAAGAGTTAATAATAAAATAGTTATTTCCATATACACGAGTCTGGGGGAAAATATCTCCAACTCTCCAGGGAATTAATTAGAAAGTAAGCTCGTGTTTCCCAGCTTTTTTCTACTACCAATACACACACACGCAAGTACACACACACACAAGTACATACACACACTAATTACACTCACAAACTTACACTCACAAACATACACACACTACTCTCTCTTTCTCTCTCTCTCTCTCTCTCTCTCTGCAACATCACCATCACCATACTCTCCAACATTCACCACCACTCCTACTCACCATAACACCATTTCAAGACCAACTTTCCTACCACCTCCACCACTCTCATATTAACTTTTCCGACAGTAACCACTCACCACCTAACCTACCTTAACTATCGTCACACTCAACACTACTATTAACTTTACTATCATTTACATTATCAAACTACTAACATCTACTCCTCCACATGAAAAGCAACAACTATTACTACTATTATTACTTCTACTACTTCCACTACTACTACTACTATTACTTCCACTACTACTACTACTATTAATTTCACTACTACTACTACTGGACTACTACTACTACTACTACTACTATTAATTTCACTACTACTACTACTGGACTAATACTACTACTACCACTACTACCAACACTATCACTTACACCACAACTTCAAGCACATACTCTACTCCTTTCCTCCACTCAGCTCTTCCCTACTTTAATCACCACCACCACCACCACCATCACCATCACCACCATCATTATTAAGTGGGTCTCATTAGCCCCACAAAGCTAATTAACAGTTCCTTGCTCATTAATACTTTCCCTCCTGCTTCCCTTCTCTCTCTCTCTCTCTCTCTCTCTCTCTCTCTCTCTCTCTCTCTCTCTCTCTCTCTCTCTCTCTCTCTCTCTCTCTCTCTCTCTCTCTCTCTCTCTTTGAATGGACAATAAGCGGAAATTACACAATATTCATGGACGATTTCGCTCGAGATACCTGAAAAATCTGAGAGAGAGAGAGAGAGAGAGAGAGAGAGAGAGAGAGAGAGAGAGAGAGAGAGATACTGACCTAACATTATAGAAGGTATGCCATGATAACGTGTGTGAGTGAGATTAATGTTCCTGGGGTCTCTCTCTCTCTCTCTCTCTCTCTCTCTCTCTCTCTCTCTCTCTCTCTCTCTCTCTCTCTCCACTTCCTAATCATCCTCCCACCGCCCCCCTTCGTCCCACCATCCCTGCCCCCCTCCCCCCCCTAGTATCGACCTAGCCTCGCCATCCCTCCCTGGTCCACAGACGCGTATGGACTAATACATACATACATACATACACACACAAACACACATAACTAAAAACGCACACACACATACACAAAACAAACACAGAGACCTACAAATTCTCTCTCTCTCTCTCACACACACACACACACAAGATCTACAAACGCACACACACACACACCGAGATCTACAAACCTCACACACACACCGAGATCTACAAACCTCACACACACACAAAAAAAAAAAAAAAAAAAAAAAAAACACACAGGAGGGAGGGAGTGAAGGTAATTAGAGTCCCCCCAGTGTCACTCAGCTTATAGTTCGTGTCTTCATCGTGGCTCACCATTAAACGTATCAAGAAATATATTAATAAATCATCAGTAAACGTATCAAGAAATATATTAATAAATCACCATTAAATGTATGAAGAAATATATTAATAAATCACCATTAAATGTATCAAGAAATATATTTATAAATCATCATTAAATGTATCAAGAAATATATTAATAAATCATCAGTAAACGTATGTAGGAATATATTTAGTTTATATATGAACATCAAATGCTTTTTAGGAATATGTTTAGTTTTTATATCCACATTAAACGTGATAGTGATGTGATGACGAGGGTGTAATCGGGGAATGGTATAACTAAAACAGGGTGTGTGAAGGTGAAGGTGAGGCAGGGTGAAGGTGAGGCAGGGTGAAGGTGAGGCAGGGTGACAATGAAGTAGGGTGACAATGAGGGCCAGAAAGGACACACACTCACAAGGTAAACACACAAGAGAGAGAGAGAGAGAGAGGTTATTGGCTCCACAACCAGACCTGAACATTTTCCTTCCAACTTTTCGGGTTTCTTTGACTTTGTGACATGGACGTTGTGGATATACTGTCTAAAAGTCCTTCCCTACACTCACTCACTCACTCACTCATTCACTCACTCATTCACTCACTCACCCTTTCACTCATTCACTCACTCACCCTTTCACTCATTCACTCATTCACCCTTTCACTCATTCACCCTTTCACTCACTCACCCTTTCACTCACTCACCCTTTCACTCACTCACCCTTTCACTCACTCACCCTTTCACTCACTCACCTTTTCACTCACTCACCTTTTCACTCACTCACCTTTTCACTCACTCACCTTTTCACTCACTCACCTTTTCACTCACTCACCTTTTCACTCACTCACCTTTTCACTCACTCACCTTTTCACTCACTCACCCTTTCACTCACTCACCCTTTCACTCACTCACCCTTTCACTCACTCACTCACCCTTTCACTCACTCACCCTTTCACTCACTCACCCTTTCACTCAACCCACCATTTTATATCCACCTCTCGCACCCTAGTTTCTCTCGCATTCCTCATGCTTCCTGTCTCACATTTTCTGTCATTATTTTTCGTACCCTTCATCCCTCTTTCACTCTTTCTTTTTCTCATTTCTCACGCACTTTATTTCCCTCATTCTTCACGCAATACATTTCCCTGATTCCATTTCTCTCACTCTTCACGCACTCTATACTCCTCTCCCTCATTCTTCACACACACACTCTCATTATTATTCACGCACTTTATCTCTACCTCCTACCTCAACACACACTATCTCCCACTCCTGCATCTTCTCTTATTCTCTCACAAACTGTCTCTTACTCTCACATTCTTCCGCATGCAGTCTCATCCTCTTCCCACATTCTGTCCCCTCATACCGAATTCTCACCCTTACTTCATGCTCTTCACTCACACCCCTTTCCTACACACACACACACACACACACACACACACACACACACACACACACACACACACACACACACACTACCATTTCATCCTCCTCCTCCTCATCTTCATCTGTTCCCTTACTCCTTCCCTACACACCCGGTCCTTTCCCTCTACACTATACATTTCTTCCCTTTTCATTGAACCCTTTCCACAATTGCTCCTCTCCCTCCACCACTACAATTCCCTCGTCACTACATGCACTCCCCACCCACCAATTCACTACACACGACCCCTTCCCACCACCACCACCTACACCACTACAACAACTACCACCACCACCTACACCACTACAACAACTACCACCCCCACTACCACCTACACCACCACCTCCATCTCCACCACAACACCTTACACCAACTCCCAAACCTCCACCATCACCACCCATGTATTTCCTCAGGGGTTGAGAATGAGTAAACCAAAGAGTAAACAACCAATCAGTAAACAACCAATGAGTAAACAACCAATAGCCTCCTCAACTCAGTGTGGGCCAAGGAACCAGCTGCATGGCCTTCCCTGTGTGTGTGTGTGTGTGTGTTTTCTGAAGGTGTCTTAACTCACCCTCATGGAACTGCTATTTAAAGTGGCCCTCTATAACCTCTAACAAGGATAGCATACTTTTATGGCTTTATGACCCCCAGGAGGCACTATATATGAGAGAGAGATAGAGATAGAGAGAGAGTGTATATGGAAATAAAGTAATGTATGAGGGAGTATGAAAAGAACTGAAGACATAGAAGGAGAATAAAATACACGTACAACTTCGAAGGCAAAATGACAGGGAAGTGAAAATATATTAAAGAAAAGAAAATATTCGATAGTGAGTGAGTGTCAGCATCCTCCCGAGACGATAGGGGCGTGGCAGGGGGTGGGGGGGGTGCCTGGGGGGTACGGGAGGGGTGGCGTGGCAGGGGGCGGGTGGGGGGGGAATGGGGGGTGCGGGAGGGCGTGGCGTAGCAGGAGTAAAATTGGTTGGGATGTGGTGGTGGAGGAGAGGGATGTACAGTAATGAGAACAAAGGTGTGTGTGTGTGTGTGTGTGTGTTAAAAGTGCGCTACGGGTGACAAGTGTAATGAGAGGGGAGGTAGGCGTGTTGGGTTAGTAACGGTGTATGTGTGTGTGTGTGTGTGTAACAGTATGTGTGTGTTAAAGAGGTGGCAACAATAAGCAGCATGGTGTGAAGTCTGTCTCTCTCTCTCTCTCTCTCTCTCTCTCTCTCTCTCTCTCTCTCTCTCTCTCTCTCTCTCTCTCTTAAATAACCCCCAACAGACCCATCTTCCCTATGCAATTTGACCTTTTCTTCGTTTCTTCACATCTGCTTTATTCTGTCCTCCTCCTCCTCTCTCTCTCTCCTGTCTGCCCATCTGCCCTATATCGTTATCATCTCTTCCTTCATCCTCCAACCTCCTGGCACCTTCCCAACACATTGGTCTTTGTCCTCCAGCTTCCCCTTCTCAATCTTGCCCCCCCCCCACCGCCCCCCTGATCTTACATTATTCCAATCCACCCATGACCACAACCCCCCTCTCTGGTGGTCCCTCCCTATCCTACCTCTAACCTAACCTCACCCCATTCTCTCGTACCTCCCTATTCTACCTCTAACCTAACCTCACCCCACTCTCTCGTACCTCCCTATCCTACCTCTAACCTAACCTCACCCCACTCTCTCGTACCTCCCTATCCTACCTCTATCCTCACCCCACTCAATAACTATCAACACTCCTTATCAAACTCAACCATTTAGTTCTTCAGCATCACTTAATTAACATATTACCATCCTTGTCCCACTCAAATCTTTCATCAAACTTCATCTCACCTCATTCGATCTTTTAATACCGTTCCGTCTCACTCAACTCAATTTTTAGTTTCTCTCCCACTGAACCGTTTAATCATCCCTCACCTCCCACACTCCATCACACAACCGTTCCCTTCTCTGTCCGTCCGGCCTCATTCACTCCAGCCCTCCCTCCTCTTTCACTTGTGTCGATAAAAGCGGCCACAATCTCATTTAGCAGAGGCAGGGCAGGCAGGCTTATCAGGTCATATTACTGCGGTGACCCAGCTGCTACCTGACCCTTCCTTTAACCCTGCTGTTGTTGTTGTTGTTTCTACTGTCCTTCCATCTCTTGCCACTATCCTGTCTCCTGCTGCTGCTGCTCCTCCTACGTACCATTCTCACCACACCTTCTTTCCATTCTGCCACTCCTCTCTCACATTCTCCTGCCAACTTCAACTCTCTTTCTCCTTAATATCCCTCACCTTCTTTTCATTTTATTTTTATCTTTTACACTACTCATCTGTCCTTCACTTTCCTACGCAAAAACACTTTTTCTTCCCTATCTTACACTTCTTTATATTCCTCTCTCATTTTTTTCCTCCACTTCAATAAATACCCTTTCTTTTCAAATTCTTTCTGCCTCTACATTTCCTCTCTGTTTACTTTCCCTCATCATCATTTCCAGGTCTCATTGCTTCCTCCACCAATCTCCTATTTCCTCCTCATCTATCTCTCCTTTCATCCCTGTTCTTCTTCTTCCCACATCCTCTCCTCTCTTAGTTCCTCCTTTACATCTCCTTTCATCCCTGTTCTTCTTCCCATTTTTCTCACATCCTTTCCTTTTCTCTCCTAGTTCCTCCTCCTTTATCTCTCCTTTCATCCCTGTTCTTCTTCCACACCCTCTCTTCCACCTCCTCCTCCACCTGCCACCAATCATGCCTCCACCCTGCCCCCTGGTCCAAACTCCACCTACACGACACATATACTTAACAATTCACCTCTCAACACCCCAGGGGGCAGCACCTTAACACACACACACACATACACACTTATAACACACACACACACACTTAAAACACACACACAGCCATAGTTTACACACATAAAACACACACACACACACAAAGTTACCGCTACACTTTCTTTTACGACAGTTCTTTCTGCTCTCTCTTTCTCTACTCCTACTGCCCCTCCTACATCTACTTCTGCAGGGAGCGGTAAGTGAAGCCGGTGCGGGTGTCCATTTCAGCCACACCCCGCCCACGGAAGCAATCAGCTGATGAGGTGGTGGTCCAGTGATTACCCCCGCCCACGCCCACACCCACACCCTAACCCACACCCCCGCCCACACCCATTCTCCCTCACACTCTTTCACTTTTCTTTTACATTCTCTGTTATCTTGTAACTGTGTATCTGCTTCCTTCCTTCCTTTAACACACACACAAACACACACAACCTTTCACTCGTCAAGGTATGTACAAAACTATCCCCCTCACCACCACCACCAGTTCAACAGTGTTCAGTAATAAGAGGTTCATTTTACTCACCACCTCTTTACCTCATTTCACTCACCACCTCTTTACCTCATCACCCGGTTTTTACTTTCATCTCTGTCAGTTTCATTTTGCTTGCTTGTTTGTACCTTCACTTTTTTTCCTTGCATTCATTTCACTCTCGTATCACCAAATTCACCTTCACTTTATATACAACCTCTACTTCAACTCACTCTAACTTTCACACTTTCTTCATACGTGCACCATTTCTATTTGATATTAAAATACACGATAAATCAAAATAACACACTTCCATTTCATATTAACATGTATCTAATCTCATATCTAATCTTTTATCTTAATCTTAATCTTGTATCTTGATCTTAATCTTAACTTGTATCTCGATCCTTCTCACTTTCCCATTTTTATCACCAGGTTGCTTTCATTTTAATTACACCCATTCCTTCAGACAAAAAATTCCCTCACACCTCGTCAATTACCCACCTTCAATCCTCTCACCATCATTATAATTACACCTTTAAATCTTCACTCCCTCAATCAATCACCACCTTCAACATTTCACCTTCATCCACCTAACTCCTATACAATTTCACTTCACCTAACCATCTCCCTCATTTTCATTTCACCTTCATCACCTTCAAATAACCTTTCTCTTCACCACCACCACCACCACCACCACCTTCATTTTACCTACTGTACAAACATCTTCACCTAACTGCCTCCTACGCTTAGATGGATCAGATAAGGGAATTGGGGTCACTGTGTAGGAGAGGTGATGGTCAGGTTAGGGTTAGGTGGTAGTGGTAGTGGTGGTGGTAGTGGTAGTAGTAGTGGTGGTAGTGGTAGTAGTAGTGGTGGTAGTGGTAGTGGTGGTAGTGGTAGTGGTGGTAGTGGTAGTAGTGGTGGTGGTGGTGGTGGTGGTAGTGGTGGTGTAGGTAGTGACATGGGGTGTGTGATTGAAGTGGTTGTAACAAACTAGTAGTAGTAGTAGTGTTAGTGGTAGTGGTTGGGTGATAGTTGTGGCAGGGTCATGTTAATTTAATGCTGACAGGGTCATTTTAATATCAGTATTGTAGTAACGGTGTGTGTGTGTGTTAGAGTGGCAGGGAGAGGCAGGGTTCCAGGGAGTGTAGGGTGAAAGGAACAAACAAGGTAACATTATAAAGTAGTCAGCCACACCCCTGTCCTCCACCCATCTCTCTCTCTCTCTCTCTCTCTCTCTATATATATATATATATATATATATATATATATATATATATATATATATATATATATATCATACTACGGTGAGGTTAGTCTGACAGATAAAAATTGACCATGTTTACAGAAAAATCTTGCACAAATCTAATCCGTAAATTCACTGGACACCAAGCAGCTCCACACAACACCTGTTTATCACTGCTTCCTTCACACCATCACGTAAACTAAACATCACACCACTCCACACATCACGTAAACACATCATGCCACTCCACACCATCACGTAAACACATCACACCACTCCACCACGCCATACACCATTAAAAAATATACGCACATCACAAACCACACACGAATTACTCCAAATCACAACACGACACAACTCCAGCCTAGACACACAACCACACAAAAATAACCCACTCCCCAAACTCTCACACAACTCCATCACCACCCCACACGACCCACTCCAGCAGACCACAACGCAACACTGAACCCATCACAACCCACTCCATTAATTCCACTCCCAGTTGTGCCACTCCTACGCCGAGTTTCCGCTCAGTTCACGACATCAAACACACACACGCAGAGCAGATGCCATGGACGAATTCCACGGCAGCAGTGTTTGTTGATATTTTTCCCTTGCCGAGATGAAACCTTTGGGTAAACGGGGCAGGCAAGTAAATAGTCCATTTGAGGAACCGTGACTCGGGGTCTGTTGAAAGAGTTGATGATGGCAGAATAAAATTAATGATGAATGAATCGTTGGCCACAAAAATATCTGAAGAATAATATTTTTTTCGCATGATACTTGCTGAAAATTCCACCATCATCACATCTACCAACACCATCACTCCACCACCACTTCTCTGACCTCCAACTCGACAAAACACCACCACCACCACCACCACCACCATTAACATGACCAGCACCACCAGTTCTCCACCACGCCTCCACTCCACCTACTTTCTCCCAGATAGATACCCTCGATTCCACATCCAATTGTGAAACGCACAGTCCATCCATTCTTGCTGGAATAATCAATAAACACACACACACACACACACACAATCTGGCCCCACAGTACTTGCAACACCCCAATGACGCACGTTTTACAGAGAGACATGGTGTGTAAAAGTGAGAGAGAGAGAGAGAGAGAGAGAGAGAGAGAGAGAGAGAGAGAGAGAGAGTCATAGCCATTCTAGCTCCATGGTCATAGCTAATATAATGAGTAAGGCGAGCAAGGGTCAATAGTCTCGTCTCTAATGAATTTCTCTCCAAATTACTACCTCTCTCTTTCTCTCTCTCTCTCTCTCTCCACCAGACTCGTATGCATATTTTCCCTTTCTATGATTCTATTGTGCCCCTTCCCCTGATTCCAACCCTTACCCTACCCTTAGGATTTATATCTAGTTCGTGCCCTTTCCTACTCGTACTGTATCCATCTACACACACACACACACACACACACACACACTACATCTCACTGACAGACAAACCTATCACGTTTTTCTAATCACTCTCACACATACACACACACACACACACACACACACACACACACACACACACACTAATATATAACACATGATGATTTTTCCCTACCCTGACTCCCTTTCCCCCTACAGTTAAAATCATTTCAATCACATTATAATTATCCGAGCATCAATTTTCCTCGTTTCATGGCCATTACACCCTCATTGAAATTTAACCCACGGTATAATTATATTCCAGTGTTTGTGTTAATTTATCTTTGCTGTCAATTTGTTTGCATACTAAATAGATTGTGTCCATATAATATTTACATACCAGTACAAAAGAGGTGAATATTACAGTATAATGACAATTTATTCCACCAAAATAAATAACATACACACACACACACACACACACACACAAACTCACTCTCTCTCTCACTTTCTCTCACACACACACACCCTATGACACATCCAAGGTCAGAGGGCAGGTACACCATATGCTTCTTTCTCTCTCTCTCTCTCTCTCTCTCTCTCTCTCTCTCTCTCTCTCTCTCTCTCTCTCTCTCTCTCTCTCTTACCTAACACCTGTCACTGAACACCTGTCAATCTCATATCTGCTGTCTATCCCACCTGTCCCTTTTACATCTGTCTCACTCCAGCATAGTCGTAATACTCGTCATAAAGAATTTCATATTGTATTTGTAATTTTAGTGTATGCATTACGACAATAAACTTATCTTACCTTATTCTCACATCATCCCTGTAATCACTTAAGGGTATGTGGGAGTAGGGGGGCAGGCTTGGGGGGTGTTTGGGGGGTGCGGGAATAGGGGGACAGGCTTGGGGTGGGTAGAAAGCCTGTCACCCTATTCCCGCACCCCCTTAACCCCCACAAGCTTGTCCTACTCCCACACACCCCAAAAAACCCTACCCCCCCCAAAGCCTGTCCCCCTATTCCCGCACCCCCCTCTCCTTCTCACACCTGTCACCCCGTCTGCTATCTGGGAAACACTGACACTTGCACTGAGGGAAATCTTCAACTACGTGACACCTGCCTTGGGGGGGGAGAGAAAGGAGGAGGAGAGGGGAGGGGGAAACGAGGGGAGAAACCGCTAGAGCTGAGGTGTGTTGTGTTGTGGAGATGAAGGAAGGGATGTGTGTTGGGGGAGATGAAGGGATGTGTGGAGGATACAAAATAAAGAGAAACTGGAGATGGAGAGATGAGATGTGATAAGAAAAAAAAATTGTGAAAGGAAATATATATATATACGGAAAATAGAAATGTATGAAAAAATAATAACCAATGTATAATTAAATTGGTTATGACAGACAGAATGGAAAAAGTGAAGATTGATATAGATTAGAAAATAAGAGGAGTAAATAATAGTGGTGCTGGGTAAATGAGATATAAAAAGAGAGAAGAGAGGGAAGGGGAAAATTCAGGAACACAAAACTTATTAAAAATATAAATAAATGGGAGAAAGTGAAGACAGATAAACGTAATCATGATAAAAGTCCAGTGAGGATGAGTGTAGGGGAAGGAAGGAAGGAAGGAAGGAAGGAAGGAAGGAAGGAAGGAAGGAAGGTAGGGAGGGGATGAGTGAGAGGCTGAAAGGACCAGAGTGGGGAAAAGTGGAAAAAAATAACTTCAAGTGTAAAGGACGAATGAATATAAAAGTAAATCGAAAGAGTCAAGTGACACCGAGTGAATGCAGAGGGAGGGAGGGAAGGAGAGATAATGGAAGGGAAGGAGGGTGGGAGGGAGAGAGGATGGGGCAGGGAGAGAAGATGGATGGAGGATGGGAGAGGGGGTGGGAAGGAGAGACAGAGGTAGGATGTGATATAGGGAGGGAGGGAGGGAGATAAGTGATGGGCAGAGGGAGGGAGAGAGAGGGGATGAGGGGATAGGATGGGAGGAAGGGAGGGATGAGTAACAGGGTGAAAGGACCATAGGATGGGAGGAAGGGAGGGATGAGTAACAGGGTGAAAGGACCAAGGTAGAGAAAAAGTTCCCCAGGGTGAGAGGTTAGTATGTCGTGTGGCACTCGGGTGGGGGGCAGGGAAGGGTGAGGATGATGGCAAGGGTGTATAAAGCAAAGCAGGAGGGTGTGTGTAAAGGAGAAAACGAGGTAAGGTAAGGTAGGGGAAGTGTGTGTGAGGTAGGTAGGATAGAAAGGAGGGTATAATTTGAGGCAAGAACTGAAATAGGTTTAAGGAATGAAATTAGTCTGATTAACGTGTGTGTGTGTGTGTGTGTGTTTGTGTGTGTCGCAGATTAGGGTGCAGAAAGGGAGACTGAATAAGTAAATGAGAGAGAGACGCAGAGGGAAATATGAGGAAGGAAAGAGGGAACCAAGAGATTAGTTACGTCGAGGGAAGAATGAGGGAGGCAGGGAAGGGATGAGGATGGAGGGGTTGAGGAAAGGAAGGAAGGGGGAGAATGGGAGGAAGGGGGAGAATGGGAGGAAGGGGGAGAATGGGAGGAAGGGGGAGAATGGGAGGAAAGGGGGAGAATGGGAGGAAAGGGGGAGAATGGGAGGAAAGGGGGAGAATGGGAGGAAAGGGGGAGAATGGGAGGAAAGGGGGAGAATGGGAGGAAAGGGGGAGAATGGGAGGAAAGGGGAGAATGGGAGGAAAGGGGGAGAATGGGAGGAAAGGGGGAGAATGGGAGGAAAGGGGGAGAATGGGAGGAAGGGGGAGAATGGGAGGGGGAGAGAGGCAGAGACCACGGCCAGCAGTTCCACAAAGGAAATAAAATATTGCTCCAATCATTGCAAATATTTGAAGAGGAGGAAGGAGGAGGAGAAAAACAAGGAGAGATGAGCAGAGGAGAGGGAGGAAGAGAGGAGAGGGAGGAAAGGAGAGGGAGGAAAGGAGAGTGAGAGGAAAGAATAGAGGGAGAGAAAGGAGAGAGTGGGAGAGAAAGGAGAGAGTGGGAGAGAAAGGAGAGAGTGGGAGAGAAAGGAGAGAGTGGGAGAGAAAGGAGAGAGTGGGAGAGAAAGGAGAGAGTGGGAGAGAAAGGAGAGAGTGGGAGAGAAAGGATAGAGGGAGGAAGAGGAGAGGGAGGAAGAGGAGAGGGAGGAAGAGGAGAGAGGGAGGAAGAGGAAAGTGAGAGAAAGGAGAGAGGGAGAGAAAGGAGAGAGTGGGAGAGAAAGGATAGAGGGAGAGAAAGGATAGAGATAGAGAGAGGAAGATGATAGAGGGGGGAAAAGAGATAAAAGAGAGAGGGGGAATAGCAGGGAATAAGAATAGAAGAGAATGAGAAACGGGTAATAAGAGGGAAGGAGAAAAGGGAGGAAAATAAAACCTGGGGGAAAGTGACGGAGTGGAGAGAATGTGTGGGTGGATGGGGGGGAAGGGGGTGGATGGGGGGAAGGGGGTGGATGGGGGGAAGGGGTTGGATGGGGGGAAAGGGGTGGATGGGGGGAAGGGGGTGGATGGGGGGGGTGAGATGAGAGTGGTTAGGAAGGATGAGCAGGATGTGAAGGAGGATGTGAAGTATAAATGGGAAAATTATACCCTTTTCAACATTTCCGAGTATACATTATTCACGACACACACAAACATACACATAATTTAAGGAACCCAGCATTGTGTTGTAGTAAAAAAAAAAAAAATTGAAGGTAAATGAGTCCTTCGAAATTAATATTGTCACCATGCTCGTAACACCGTCTATAGGGAAGGAGCGTGTTTCGTGGCATAGTCAGGAGGACTCAGACGCCTGTCCCCTATTCCCGCACCCACCCATAATCCCCCCAAGTCTGTCCGCCTACTCCCGCACCTCCCAAAACCCACCAAGCCTGTCCCCTACTCCCACACCCCCAAGTATATAATAATTTATATTCCAAGCAGAATGTAGATAGATAAATAAATAGATAAAAGTATGAGTCAATAAATATCTATTAATAAGAACGAGGTGAACAAGAATACAATTTAATAATGAAAACACAAAGTATAATATATTATAGTCCAAGCAGATTGTAGATAGATAAATAGATAAGAGTCAATAAATATCTATTAATAAAAACAAAAACAGATATAATGTACATAAACAATAAAATAAACAGATGCAAACGAATAACAGGTGACAAAAAAAAAAAAAAAAAAAAAAAAAAAAAAAAAAAAAAAAAATTAACACACACACAAGCAAGAAAAATACAACCTTCTGAAAATAATTATAAAACGGAGAAAATAATATTGTAACTAAGTATTATACCCGAAGACGAAGGAAACACGGAAAACAGAAGCAAAACATAAGTAGGTGTAAGTATTCATGAAGTTTGGGGTTTGAGAAGCAGCCCAGGTGTGTGTTGTTTGTGTTTGTTTTTGTTTGTGTGTATGTGTGTTTTGTGTGTGTGTTGTGTTTTGGTGGTTTGTGATGGTGGTAGTTGTGGTGTGATGGTAATGATGATGATGATGATGATGATGATGAAGGGAAGGGAAGAAAAGATATAGAATAGGAAGAATCTTATGAGAAGGAAGCAGGAAGGTCATATTATTTTAAAGAATGAACTCAGAACGTACGTGTGTCTGTGTTGTTATTGTTATGTAGTCAGTCTCTCTCTTTCTTTCTTTCTTTCTCTTTCTCTCTCTCTCTCTCTCACACACACACACACACACACACACACACACACACACAGGTGGCGCGAATCCATAGGCAGCCATGGTAACCGAAGCTGGTACCTGCTATGACGTCACTGGTCTTTTCTCCCTGCCTCCCTGCCTGCCTGCTTGTCCGACTCACTCAAAACTCCACCACACTAAACGCAAGCACGGAGGATGAAGGGATGAAAGCTGGGGGGGGAGGTGGTTGGGAGGGGAAGGGAGTTGTGGGATGAGGGTATAAGCTGCATGTTGGAGGGAGTGGAGAGGAGGGAAGGAGAGATAAGGGTTGAATAAGAGAAGAAACGAGACGAGGGATGTAGAGAAGAGAAGAGAGATCAAAAGATGGTGTGGAGAGAGAGGAAGAGAGATCAGAAGAGAGAGAGGAAGAGATCAGAAGAGAGAGAGAGAGAATGAAGGGAAGGATGGTGGAAGAGAGGAATGAAGATATGAAGAGGGAGAGAATGGAGGGTAGGACGGTGGAAGAGAAAGAGGAAAGAAAATAAGTAGAGGGAGAGAATGAAGGGAAGGATGGTGGAAGAGATGAATGAAGATATGAAAAGGGAGAGAATGGAGGGTAGGACGGTGGAAGAGAAAGAGGAAAGAAAATAAGTAGAGGGAGAGAATGAAGGGAAGGATGGTGGAAGAAAGATCAGAAGAGGGAGATAATGGAGGGAATGGAGGTGGGTGGATGCAGGAAGAGAAACATTAAAGAAGGAAAGAATGATGAGTGAAGGCTGCTACAATTTACATTACTAACAGTATGTGTGTGTAAGGAGACATGTAAAGAGAGTAAAGAGAATAATAAGTAAAGAGAGGATGAATTACAAGCAGGTTAAAGTAGGCACATACAGAAGAGAGAAGCACATACAGAAGAGAGAAGCACATACAACACCATAGAGATATTAAGTTGATCTTGTGATGTAGTAAAAAAATATTGGAGGTAAGCGAGTCGTTCAAATATTGCCACGAAACACCATCTATTGGGAAGGAGTGTGTTTCGGGGTATAGTCAGGTGGAATCAGAAGCCTCCAATTCTCATACACGATCACAGGGTCCTTGATGCAAATACAATGAAACATAGAAAAAGAAAAGCACGTCAAGGAAGAGAGAGAAGCACGTGTATATGTATGTAATGAGAAGCACGTATAGGTAAACAAAACACGTGCAGGGCCAAGCACGTGCAGGAAGACACACACATACACTAGACAAGGATTGAGACACGTGCATGCAAGGAGAGACGAGAAACGTGCAGGAAAAGAGAGAGAGAGACAGAGAAACGTGCACGAAAAGAGAGAGAGAGAGAGATAGATAGATAGAGAGAGAGAGAGAGAGAAACACGTGCAGCAAGGAGTGAGAGACAAGTGGATATAGAAGAAAAAATGCAGAGATAGGGAGGGAGATATATAGAGAGAGGACAATAGTTATGAGATACAATGCCTCCCCCCCAATCCCACTGAGGAATGAACAACTACTTCTTTTGTCCTCCCCACCGGTCGATCCTCACACACTTCTTTCCTCCTCCTCCACCACCACCACCACCACCACCACCTCCACCACCACCAACAACAACAACACCACATCTCCTCCTGAGGGCACAAACAACCTTTTTTTTTATATATATATTTCATTTCAACATAAGATCAACCTGTACAATTTTGTGTGTGTGTGTGTGTGTGTGTGTGTATACTTTTTTATTCCCTGATACCACCACCACGCCATATACGAACCCCCCCCCCCCCCCGCCTTCAGGAGATGTTTGAGGCAACGGAAATCAGTGAGGGCGAGGCGAGGCGAGGTGATGGGTAGAGAAGAGAAGTATGTCGCTGGGTACAAGGTCTTAGTCCCAACTCAACTCCACACACACAGTCCGAATACCACACACACACACACACACACACACACACACACACACACACACACACACACACAGTCCGATTCTCAAGGGGCGTGGGGACGTCTTCAGTAGCAGGACCCTCATAAAATACTGTACAATGCAGGATGTGAGAGCATGATAATATAATACTGCATAATTATCTTGAAAACATTATTAACACAGGCTCAATATAATACTGTATAATTATCTTGAAAATATTATTAACACTTACTCTATGTAAATCTACTTAAATATCTTGAAAGCATTTACATAGACTCAACAGAATTAACTTACAAATCTGCATAATTTTCTTGAAAGCATTAACACAGACTCAACACAAGCAACTTACAAATGATCAAGTGGGTCAGTCTCGAGAGAAAATAAATTTGGCTAATCATTTTTATATGTGTTCCACGATTGTCCTTCCGATTCTCAATTGTTAAAACTGAAAATCAAATTATTAGTGAGACATGGGACACTTCCTTTCCATTTCTCACTTACTTTTCAAGAACTGTAATTTAGAACTCATTGCTAATAACATGAGGAGTACTTGTATTAAAGGTGTTCTATCTTCTCCCAGGACATACAATACCGGTACAGTAAAGCCACAATGCAGGAACACTAAACTTTTTTACATTCATCTTTGCAGACTCTGTGGTTGGTTGCCCTGAACACGTGAGAGCAGATACATTCTAAATTTAGCAACAGTCACGTTCAGTTGCCACCCAAGTTAACATAATATCATAGCAAGTAGTTAAAACGCCCTTGATAAATCCCGTTACCGATGAGAAGGATGAGTATTATTCGTGTATGAACATTGGAACCGTATCAAAGCAATATAATATACAATGCTTATAATAGATCAATCTTTTCAAAGTAACTGATATTTACCATTTACTCTTTTCCCTGATTATTGGCAGATGATGATTATGTTTATTTGTCTGGGGGGAAGCACCACTTAATAATAATTAGGACAGTAGAGAAGAATGGTAGAATGGTAGAGAAGAACACATAATGGTTTGGACTTGGTAGAGTAGTTGTGTATGGTAGATCATGGAGGAACAGGGTGACTTAGGGTAGACCAGGGAGGAGTAGGGTGAGTTAGGGAAGATCAGGGAGAAGCAGGGTGAGTTAGGGTAGATCAAGGAGGAGTAGGGTGAGTTAGGGTAGATCGAAGAGGAGTAGGGTGAGTTAGGGTAGACCAGGGAGGAGTAGGGTGAGTTAGGGTAGACCAGGGAGGAGCAGGGTGAGTTAGGGTAGACCAGGGCAGGAGAGGGCAGAGGGTGTGTGAGTGTGAGAGAGAGAGGCCAACAAGGCTGCACCATCTGCCAACCAACCATACAGGATACTTCATTTCCTGCTATACCCACTCACTGACTGACTGACTGACTGACTCCCACTGTCTAGCTCACTGGTACATTAAGGGGAGAGTATACTTTTGGTACATTACAGTGCCTTGATGCCTCCAAAGTATGCCAGAAAACACACCCAGATAAAGAAATATAATGGTATCCTGTTGCCTGGAACAATAATTTGGAGGAATCATAATCTCCAAAAATCTCAGAACCATACCCTCCCCTTTAACTGCACCAGACAGACCTTCCCTTACATCTCCCTATTACCCATACGATTCACCAGACCTTCCCTTCCTTACATTCCCTTATATTACCTATACACTTCACTACATCATGTCCCTCACTTCCCATCACATATGTTTAGTACAACTCATTTCATCACTAACAAACACTTCATTTCACTCACCTCCCATCACATACCTACATTCCACTGTATCATGTATCATCTTCACCTCTACAATACTACATTCATATCTTTTTACTTTATCACAACTCCACCTTCACATATAATAAATCTTTTACCATCTTCACTTCTCAATGACCTCAATACATACATAGTTCGTTTGTACCGCAGCGGATGTCAATAAATCTCTACCTTCATCTTTTATTGTATCTCAACTTTCATCTCACTACACCTTTAACACACACAAACACACACACACACACTTCCTCTGACCACACACACACACACACACACACACACACACACACTTCCTCTGACCACACACACACAACACACACACACACAACCTCATGACAGTAGAGTAGAGAGTGAGGCAAATAGAGAGAAAGTTTGAGGTTTGTACCCCGACAGTCTAGGTTAGGTTCCCCTTCACCACAAACCCACAAGCACCTCCATTATACACCAGAGTTTAAAAGCAACACAATACGACTCTCGGAAAACCAATGCACAGTTTACAAATTTTAATTGTGACGAATCTTGATGAAACGTTAACTACCGGTACTCATTTAACTACTCATTTAACATAAACAATGCTAATCACTCTTAAAACTCATTATTCACTCTTATAAACTCTCTATTCACTCTTATAAACTCTCTATTCACTCTTATAAACTCTCTATTCACTCTTATAAACTCTCTATTCACTCTTATAAACTCTCTATTCACTCTTATAAACTCTCTATTCACTCTTATAAACTCTCTATTCACTCTTATAAACTCTCTATTCACTCTTATAAACTCTCTATTCACTCTTATAAACTCTCTATTCACTCTTAAAAACTATTAACCACCAAGAAGTATAGTTAAGCATTCACAGTCCATTATCGTATGCAAACTATCACTTGTACAACCACCCATAATACACATAAACTGTTTTCAGTACACATAAACATTAAATAAACTAAATCATCACCAACAGTATTCCAAGAAGATGCAAACAAACAAACAACATAAATCTCCCAGACACAGTACTCGCAAAACAACGTCTGAAAGTGTATACATGAGAGGAAAGAAAATACCAAAAACGCACGCACGCAAAACACAACAACAATCTCACGCAACACCAAAAGCAAACAAACAATCGCACTCAATCAAATCCCACACCTCGGGAAAACAACACCAACAACACACACACACACACACACACACACACACACACACACACACACACACACACACACAACCGTAAGAGACAACTGTGTGACTGATGATGAGTAACGTAACTTTCCCCTCCAGAAGACAGACACACAATAACAACACTTCCTCTGTGACAAGTTGTACGGTTGTGGGCAAAAGTTTCGATACACACGGGGGCTGGCTGGTGGCTTGGGTAAACACGGACGGTTCTGACAGCCATCACCTTCCCTCTTTATTTTCGTCGTAAAGTTTTTGATTGGGTTTCTCTTATTTCGTTTATATATTTAGCTGGAGTTTTCGAAGAGTTTTGTGAGCTGTTATTATTATTTATTTATTTATTATTTTATTGATCGATGCCAAATTGTTATTGAGAGAAGGTAAAAGGAATGTAGTTATAGGTTGTTTCTGTTTGAGTAATGTAATCGAAACTTTCGTCTTCAACTGTACGTCACTCCCAGTCACACATACAGACATACGTGCTATAAATAATATGCACATCTATATTTATAACACACACACACACACAGAAATACACCACTTGCATTAAACACCGATACACACATAATTATACAGTGACAACTCATATATAGTACCCAGTCACTAACATACACAAAAATACACCACACACATTATGTACTCAATATTCTCATACACCTATACACACATCATGAAATATACACACATACACACACCCCAAAAGTGATTCACATGCAAATATACACTCGCATACACCCCTCTCTGACTCTCTATCACACACACACACACACACACGAGGACATCATAAAAATATTCAGAGAGATGGAACATGCACTCACATATTAAACACGGTAGCTAATATATAAACAGTTTTACATGATAGTGCTCGTTATACTTCACCAGTCTACTAATTACACACATACACACACTACACGAAACAGGAATACTAATTACACACATACATGAATTCTAATTACACACATATACACACTACACGCAAACAGGAATACTAATTACACACATACATGAATTCAAATTACACACATACACACTACAAGCAAACAGGAATATTAATTACACACATACACACTACACACAAACAGGAATAAGAGCTGTTCAACCATAATTAACACTGAACACTGCGATACATTTCTCGTTACGTTTCATAGGCGCTCCTCAAAATGCCTGGTCTGTCGTGTAATAATAATAACAATAATAATAATAATCTTACACAAACGGCATCAAGATATTATAATTTTCAGAGTCCACGATGAAATTATTGAAAAGAGGAACCACATTTCCGTCACTATTATGCTTTCGCTTTATATATTTACATCATTTTCCTTTATGTGTCTTTCCCGAATTCTGTAAGTTCACGCAAACCTCGTCACCACAAAAAAAAAAAAAAAAAAAAAAAAAAACTATCTCCCACATTTCCTCGTAAAATTTCACCTCTCGCATCACCGACTTGTTTTTCCTTTCCAGAGTGTCGGGGCCAAGAGTGTGTGTGTGTGTGTTTGGGTGGTGACGCTACACACCACTCACTGCCGTATTCTTAGTCCTATTGGTCCCAACCTTACCCTACTACCACTTTAATATATAGGGATGGAACTGTGTAAGAGGGGGCTACTTATATATAGGGAGGGAACTGTGTTAAGGCTACTTATAAATAGGAAGGGAACTGTGTTAAAGGGGGGGGGGGGCTACTTATATATAGGGAGACAATAGTGTTAAGGTGGGGGGGGGGGGCTACTTATTCCTTCACACCATGTCAGGAAACGGACTCATTTCCCCAGGGTTGTGTCGATTTGGTAGTACAGTCGTGGTCAATAATATTCATCCATATATGGGTAACTCAAACAATTTGCTGTCTAATGTTTTCACGTTCACATTACGATTTTATTGTTTTGAATAATGAGTTTCAGCTTGAATTAAATTAGAAGATAGTATATAACCTATTTATGAGAAAGTTTATCAACTAAGGAACAGAGTGAAGCTGTTACAACTCTTACATGAGTCACCCCTATATTGAGGCTTAGTATTGACCACGACTGTACATATTGGAGGAACCAATGTCTTAAATCTCATATGTATTTACACCAAAACGTTATACAGATCAAATTGTACAGCCAAACAGAATGTTTTGGTTTGTTGCCTTGAGTTTCACCAACGATTCTCTAAAATATTGGGAATTCTTGTCACACAATGCAGTATACGTCTGTCAATGACTACGGAACACAATGCGACGCAGCAGGAGGCGATGCAGGTGGTGGTGGTAAGGGGGCGTTGCGTTGCACCACCATACGCCACAACACCAACCCTCCATTGTTGCAAAATTCACTTATATTTCATCCAACATCATTTCAGAAAAGTTCATAAGGGTACAAAACAACGAGGCAGAATACGATGTGGGTAAACAAACCACAACTTGTACTGTACTGTACTCTTCAAACAACAACACAACACCACACTATGTAACCTATTTTGCTATCACACACGGCACCAAAAACACCTCAGCCTCGTCCTCCTTTCAGAATTACCTAAAATGTCCACCACACAGGCCAGCTAGCACATCGGACAGTATCCAGTTGCTAGCGATTCTATGAGGGCGTGTGAGAGGTCCGCGGGAGGATGAGGAGGCCCTGGTGGTGGGATGTTGGGGCTCGTGATGTGTTGTGGGCGGCGCTGACGGTGAGGTGCCGAGGAGGCCGTGCTTGTCTGGCAGCGGGTGGGGGCAGACTAAAGCTGAGAGTGTGTGAGTGAGTTGCCACATACAGCACACAGCCACCCAGCCTTACCACACCACACCACACCACACCACCATACAATACTCAGCCACACCACCACATAGCACTACACAGCACCACTCTTTCAACTCACACATACACATACACACACACACACAGAAGCTAGCAATTTCACATATATTCACACTCACACACGACACCACACACCATCATAAAAACACACCACCATCCCACCACACACCACAATCTGTCACAGACCACCACACCCCACACGACACCACCACAACACCACACGTAGCATTCCACTAAACCCCTCCACACAGTAACAAATTTTCCCCCAACACACATCTGCCACACTAACACTTCATTGCACTTCTACCCAACACAAATGATGGTACGAATTCCCAAGCTAAATATTTCCTCCATTCCCTCTTGCTTCTTATGAAAAGTTTATACACACAAACACATGCACGTATGATGTATTAATGAAATTGTATTTGGGGGAGGATAAGGTGATGCTCATATAGTGAAATACAAATTATACTTACACCAAAGAATCCCACATAAGTTTACAAAACAAAACCAGAGGAAAATACAGTTTAATTCCAGACACTCGAGGAGATAAAACAAAATACAAGACGGAAACAAAAAATACAAAACATTATTAAAAGCCAGACGATTATAAAGTAAATACACGACAAAGGCTATAAAAACACAAGGTTCAAGGATAAATAATAATGACTAAAGATAAATGACTAAAGTGGTAGAGGAGGTAAAATTACAAAGAATTACCAGGTAACCTCAGGAAGCGTGTACAGAACCAGTTTGACAAGAACCAGAGAGAGAAGGGAATGACTGAAGTTACAAAGAAAGATAATTGTACTGTATTTAAGAGAGGAGTACAGTGTTGGTAAATCTGGAGCAACTGAATCCTCCACACTATCCAAGCAACAAACTACCATTCTTTTTGTTGATATGTTCCTGTTTCCTGGCATACTTTGGTGGAATTAAGATGTTCCAAAATACCACATGTATACTACTCCATTAAGTGTACATGAATACAAAGGTCCAATTTATTTATGCCTGGAGACACCTTTAATGTGTATCGAAACCTATGACAACAACTGTACATTCCACCGTGCATCACACCCCACACACCATGACAACACAACACACACCATGACACAACACACACCACATACCATGACAACACAACACACACCACACCATGACACAACACACACCACACCATGACACAACACACACCACACCATGACACAACACAAGTTACGTCCAACCTACAATAACAGGAGAATTCAATTACACTCCCCCTGTCACAAAATGAACACTATTGTTGCCTTCCATTAACTCTTCCTCTTAATATGAGGCTTGGTAGTCGCACGGGGATCCAGAATATAAATATGTATCTGTCAGCGACGCGATTTTAACATCATTATCTTCACGCACGAAAATTTAGATACAATTGAGAAAGGCGATTGAAGGCTCTAGTAATTTATAACCATGAAAATTAAGTTACCTATTAGCGGGAATATTACATAAATTAATAATAATAAAAAAAAAAATATATATATATATATATGTTTTGAATGGGGAGGGGAAAGAAAGAGGGAGAGGAGGGAAGGGGAGGTGGAAGGAGGAGGAAGGGGAGGAGGAAGGGGGAAGAGGAAGGGGAGGGGAAGGAGGGAGGGAAAGGGGAAGGAGGAAGAGGATGGTAGATGATGATAAGGGTTGGGGACTGGGACTGGGGAGGGGGTGGGGAAAGTGAGAGAGATAAGGGGAAGGGGAGGGGAAGGGGAGGGAGTGGAAGGAGAGGGAGAGGGGAAGGGGAGGGAGAGGAAGGAGAGGGAGAGGGGAAGGGGAGGGATAGGGGAAGGGGAAGGAGGGAGGCCCACATTCCGTAAATGGATGGATACCATTTAAGGACTCCACCCCCCCTCCCTCCCAGCATGACACACATATGCCTAACGCCCACACCTGCTATCACCCCCACACCTACTGTCACCCCCACACCTGCTGCTAAACCCACACACACACACACACACACACACACACACTTACACTCTCTCTACAAAACATAGACCACCGAAAAGATACCTACATAGGCTACATTCAACCCGTGACATTTACGCTGGTGTGTGTGTGTGTGTGTGTGTGTGTGTGTGTGTGTGTGTGTGTGTGTGTGTGTGTGTGTGTATCCTCCTCACTACCCCTATAATACCCTTCTATCACACACATACACACATTTTATATATACATCAGCAATCATCCGTATTTAAAACTTTACAAACCAAATATGAAAAGGTTCGATACAAAACAACAGTCAAAACTCCTCACGATTTTTGCACCAAACTTTGAACCGAGCAGGGAAAAAAAAAAGGCAATAAAAACTAATAAAATACTACTAATAATAATAGTACAATACCATTAGTTTATTTGTGCACCCAATTTTGAACAGGGTAGAGAAAAAGGAACATGATGTATACGAGATTCAGTGACGCATTTCAGTCAACCCCTCTGGTGAAATAAATCGGTGAAATCCTGCATCAAGTTCCAGTATCATATGAACAGAGTCATGGCCATCAACTCATCACATATTGCTGTACAAAAACTCATTAAGGCTTTTCAAACATTGCCACCACGGAACACCATCTATCTATACATGGAAGAATCTTGTTTCTTGGCGTAGTCATGAGGAATCAGAAGCTACCATATTTAAGGACCCTGTGATCGTGTATGAGACCTGGTGGTGGCTTCTGATTCCTCTTTACTATTCCATGAACTTAGCTTCTTACGTGTAGGTGATGTTTCGTGACAATGTTTGAAGGACTCGCTAACCTCCAATTTTCTGACTACATCACGGGGGTCCTTTTAATATTATACTCTTAAACATTATCATCATTCTGCCACTAACCCGACTATCATAGTATGGGAAAATCAATTACCCCCATTAGTGAGTTGACGTTATATATTAAAGAGACAAACAAACTTGGATTTTATTATGTTGTAACGTGTATTGAGGCGAGATTAGCTGCTTCTACTATTACTTCCCGTTGCTAGGAAACAGTGAGAGTTCTGACTGACGTGAGAGTAAGGCATCACATCGGCTTTATAAATTATGGAGATATCTTGCAGCCTGTGTGTGTGTTTGTATGCGATGGCTGTCTATCAGTATTTGGTGCATCTGCCTTGCTGTCTATCTGTCTGTCTGAATGTGTGTCTGTCTGTCTGTCTGTCTGAATGTGTGTCTGTCTGTCTGTGTGTGTCTGTCTGTGTGCCTGTCTAAGCACAACACTAACCATTCATCATACCATGAGTAAACCCTACAGATTCATCAGTGGGAGTAATTAATCGCTTCATTACCTGAACTATTTAATGGATTGGCATTAACAGTAATTGTTTTATAGACGAACTGAACGATTTCCAATAATAACTACATCCGCCACGCAACGGGGCAACACAACCAGACAACAACAACAATAACAATAACAACAACACACACAATGGTCTCTATTGTAATGCAAATAAGATAACATGTTGGGATATGCAGGATGTTGTTTGTGTGTGTGTGTGTGTGTGTGTGTGTGTGTGTGTGTGTGTGTTGAAGTAAAAGTCCTCTTGTATAAATACGTCAACATCAGGGAAATTACCATAAACAAGTAATATATGAGAAAGAAGACATACAGATTTACTTACGTGAGTCCCTCTAAGCAGGAATGGCGATGAGGTTACTTACTGTACAGCCAACCAACCAGACAGACACATGATGATGAGACACACAGATCACCTTCACTCGACACTTACCTGTAAAATAAAAACAACAACACAAAACATTAGCTTTACTGTAACACTTAACTAAAACATATTATTCCTCACACCTTTATAATTATACATTTTGACTGTCAGTGCTTTTTCCCCTCATATTAGTCAGTCTACGGAGCGAACACATCAACCAATCAGTCCTCATCGTTGCCAACTCAAAACCATGATCTTGTTTATATTCAGCCTGGTATCCTGTAAGTGGGTACATACATAAATCAAAGGCCACAACAACATCATCATTATCCTCCGTCTGTGTTTGGTCATACTGAGGGGGTTCATCCGTCCTCCAATTAGTTCTAGGCAGGGGATTAGGGACGGAGCAAACTTGTATATAGAAAGGGGATGGTGGACTGAGGATGAAGAAAGATATTTAGTCAGAGGCGACCCGTGTGTCTAAAGGAAGTAAAGTTGACTGAGAATTAAAGGATGATAAAAGGAAGACGAACAAAGGAAATTATACAGAGACCAAAAACGAATCAAACTGAAGCAAAAATTGACCCGAGAATGAAGGAAGGACGAAGGAAATCATAGGCAACCCGGGAATCTGAAAAGTACATATTTGGTCTGAGATTTAGGGGTGGAAAATGAGATCATGTGACACTCCATTGAGTTTGGAAGATTTGCAAGAAAACCCGAGAATTGAAATTTGTCATGCACCAACTGAGGGGTTACTGGGAGGAGGTATGATGGGAGAGAGAGTTGGAGTGGGAGTGGGATAGGGAGTGGGAGTGGGATAGGGAGTGGGAGTGGGATAGGGAGTGGGAGGGAGGGAGAGAGTGGGAGAGGGAGGGAGAGAGTGGGAGAGGGAGGGAGAGAGTGGGAGAGGGAGAGAGAGGGAAGGAAGAATAGAGGGAACGATGATGGTTGGGAAAAAGGAAGGAACGGACTAAAGAAAGAAGGAAGGGAGGAAGGAAATAAGTAGGAAGGAAGGAAGGAAATAAGTAAGGAAGGAAGGAAATAAGTAAGGAAGGAAGGAAATAAGTAGGAAGGAAGGAAGGAAGGAAGGAAGTGGAGGGAGGGGAGGGGAGGGGAGGGGAGGGGAGGGAGTGTGGTATGTAAATCAGAGTGGAATAATGCATGACCCCTTGAATGCATGACCCTCTCCCCCATCACTCTGCCCGCTCTCTCTCTCTCTCTCTCTCTCTCTCTCATATATCCTGGTAAACGTATCCTCCTCCATTTCCAGTAAACGTTTCTATATCCTCACTAAAGCTGTTCCTGCATAATTATCCAGTAAAGTGTCTTAGAGTAAAGTTTCTTTAAATTTTTATGTCTCCTTCATACGCATTGTGTCCATAACTATTTTATATATATATAAATATATATATATATATATATATATATATATATATATATATATATATATATATATATATATATATATATATATATTCCTAAAACGTTTTATATTTGCAACCACCAACTTTTACATTAATCTACACACAATACTTTAAGTTTCTTGTATAACGCTGTTTAAACTCTTTACACATTTCTTGCATAGTCCATTAATGTTTTCTCTATCCTTACGAATGTTTTCCCAATCTCCAGGCCAAGAGTTCTTTCTCCCTTTTCCCCCACAATAAATCTCCTTCCTTTCTCTCTATCTCTTTCTCTTTCTCTTCACAGGAAACATTCAGTCTTTTCCTCTCGAGAAAACACCCTCTTCTCTTTCTCTCAAAAATTAATGACCATCTTTCCTATCCTCAGCAACCGTAGCTCTCTCTCTCTCTCTCTGTGTGTGTGTCTCTCTCTCTCCTTTTCTTACCACCACTTTTCCGTGACTCCCCCAGTCCCAAACAAACATCAACTCTCATCTTCCACCACAAACGCTCACCAAACTTTCCGCTGCCCTCTGAATTGTGCATCACCGACAGTGTTTTCATTCTTCGTCTTTCTTTTTATAATATTGTGTAATCAGAGTTAGCTCGTAGCCTTCCCAAGTGAGTGTGGTCGTTTTGAGAGAAAGTCTTGACGATGGTTCCACTGACACTATGTGAAGCCATCGTCTAGGTCATTGTCTTTAAAGGAGGAAGTGCAGTGTTGGTAAATCCGGGAGCAAATGATTCCTCCAAACTATTCCAAGCAACAAGAGCACCATTATTTTCGTTCATCTGGTCCTGTTTCTTGGCTTACTTTGGAGGAATCAAGGCGCTCCAATGTAATCAGTTGCTCCATATTTGCCAACACTGTACTTTCCCCTTAAAATATTCTCACAATGGTCAGTTAGAATCGTTCAGCCGTCCGAATCTTGAATATACTGAATATAAGCAAAGCTGACTGATATCAACTGAACTTAACCTTTCGCTGAATTAACCTGGATATAAACTACACCATCCAATACAAAACCTAATTCAATCTAACCAAACAATCCTGGATACAAACCAATACCAATCAACCCAACACAGTTTAACCTACATGCAATCCGGAAACTAAAATGCTGAGCCAATTTGAGGGATGTTTTTGTCAGGGTGCTTCTACATCCTCGTGGACAGGCAGAGATTTCACACACCTGCACTCCACTTTCACTAATTGGAGAAGGTTGAATGCCTCGAGTGTAAAACAGTGGGAGAGGGAGCATGTGTATGTGTGTATGTATGTATGAATGACAGGATGCATGGATGGATAGGTAAATAGATGGATAGGTAAATAGATGCAGAGATACAGGTAGATAGATAGATAGACTGTAACATCAACAGCCTATCCCATCTCACCACATCATGACAACATCAAACGACACACACAGCAACATACAAACATTCCACATCACAACAATTAACCATGATGACTACACCTAACCACACATTCCACATAAACAAGACCCACTACTCCATTCCACACCACACCACACTACAACACCACCACTCCACAACAACAACAACAACAACAACAACAACAACAACAACAACAACAACAGAGGGCCCCGTATACAGTAACGTGACTCGACTTAAGCTTAATACATTCCCCGACAAACACACGGGTAATTATGCAAATGAACACATCTACCACCCACCACCACCACGAGATGCCACACTCCCTCTGCCATTCCAACACTGACAACACCAACCAGCGGTACGAGATTAACACAACCTGGCGACAACGAAGAGGCTCAGTGGTTATGATTTAAAGTCTTGTATTATGTATGTACTCACAAACATGCCAACACATACACGCAATTGTAGGCAAGATTGGCATTTATTGCGTGATCCCGCGACATGAAACAGAATATCACTAGCAAACAATATCCGTTTTTAAGTTCAATCTTCAACTAAAATACAGCTAGAAAAAAAAAAAAAAAAAAAAAAAAAAAAAAAAAAAAAAAAAGTCCGATATAAGTCTACGGAAATCCAACGCCTGGTTTCAGTACTTCCGTCTTTATTCACCCCAGGAGAAATTCGTCCCCCCCGTCAAACTACATGGCAAACTTTAATCTGCCTGAGAGCTCGGTTACATCCTCACCATTCTTGAAGGGTACTGACTCTCCTCTCTCTCTCTCTCTCTCTCACTTTCACATTCACTTAACTTTAACTGGGTGTGTCTGTACTACTTTCCGTCTCTGGTTGTCTCGACATTCTTTTCTACAGCCATTTTTAATACTTTCAACTTTGTTCCCTCTCAATCTTTTACTTTATTGAGGAAGAGATGGACTAAATCACTTACGTAGAAGCAAAAAGAAGTCCGTAAAACTACTACTACTACTATTACTACTACTAATAATAATAACAACAACAACAATATAAGTTTGCCAGATGAATCCTTTTACTTGATTGGTGAAGGAGAATAATTCTATGCCTACTGAAGGAGTTTTATATCAGAAAAGAAGGGAGAGAAAGAATTTGGAGTATTATGAAGGAAGGAGGAGGAGTCTGGAACGAATCAAGAGGAAGGGAGAGGAAGGAGGAGAATATAAAAGAAGAGGAGGAAGAGGAAGGAAGAGAATATAAAAGAAGAGGAGGGAGAATAAGGAAGACAATATAAAATAAGAGGAGGGAACTAATCAAGAGGAAGGGAGGGGAAGGAGAAGGAATCTGTATATAGAAAAAATTAAAGAGTGAGGGCCCAGTCATGGAGGAGGAGGAGGAGGAAGAGTCTGGAGCTGGTGAAGGAGGAGGTAATGTGTCTCCTGCTGGCGACGAAGGAGGGTGTGTTGGCCCACTGCCCGCCGCCTTACTGGAGCCCGACGCCCTACACTAACCCCTCCCATCCACCCCACCCACCCCAAATACCCGGAAACTATCACCCAACCCACCCAGCAAGGAACCCCCACCCCACCCAACACACAACCCCCACCACTCAACAAGGAACCCCCACCCCACCCAACAAGGAACCCCCACCCCAACCCATCCACCAGGAAAGTATCCCCTAACCCAGCCAACAAGGAACCCCACCTCACCCAACACATCCAACTCGTCCCATCAACCCCACCCAAAACATCAGGTAAAGTTACATTGTTTTGATTATATCAGGTAAAGCAATGTTAGGGTTTCGTCTGCTATATACGGTTATGTTATGCTGCGTTATGTTGCTATGTTATATTTCACTATATGTTAATGATATGGTAAGCTGATGTATGCCATTCTACTATAGTATACTTTGATAATATATTTTTCCTTTACAAATATTGGTGCATGTCACGTAACGTCACACTGTTACATTAAGGTACAACAGTACTATGATATAAAAAAAAATCCTCTCTCCCCTAATTTCTCCTCCTCCTCTTTCCTTCTTCCTCAGTTCCATTTACACTTTGTCACCTCATCATATCCCTCACACCTTCTATAATACAACCTTCCTCTCACTACGTTCCGGCCACACATCACTTACTTCCTTCCACCAATGTCAAATTCCCCTTCACTCCCTCCCACCACCCGCCCAATGTGTGTGTGTGTGTGTGTGTGTGATGCTGTCTCTATCTCTGATATTGTTTGGGTCTCTCCGCCGTTGCTTTTGTTTATGTATGCGCCTCTTTGTTTGTCTGTCTGTCAGTCTGTCTCGCCTTGCCTACTTCATTGCCACGCTACAGCCTGTCTCGTTGTCTGTCTGCCTACCTCACTAACCCTCCCTGTCTTTGTATTCTTCTATACCACGTAATTGTCATTTCTCTGTCTCACTGTCGCTCCACGGATCCACCTGTCTGTTTCACTTTCTTCTCGTCTCATTATCACCAACCATCTCTTATCTTCCTCTTCGTTTCTCGCCTTTCTTTCTCACACCGCCAGCTCTTTGTCCCTTGTCTGCGAGCATGAAAACTGACTCAGCTACATGTACCCTAAGAAAAAAAAAAACCTACAAAATGTATTGGATTTTGGGTACGATGGCAGAATGTACACCACCTCCTCTTGAGTGACAGATACATGACACAATTCTGACACGTCTTCATAGCGTTCATATTCATCACATCATTTTTATATCCATCTCTACCACTCCTCATTTCATACCTCACTTTCACCGCCACGTTCACCATTATTGCGTCCATCTTTACAATTCTTCTCACTTTCATCTCTACCAATCCTCATTTACACATCCACTTTACCCATTATTTCGCCCATTTTTACAATTTTTCTCACATTCATCTCTACCACTCGTCATTCTATACCTCATTTTCACCGCCACTTTACCCTCTCACCATTATTGCGTTGATCAAAGTAATCCCACTCCATGGACGTGTCGCTCTGGTCACCATCCATCTGTTGTTCCAGGTTTACCTTCAGCTTCAATGTCACGTTCTTGCTTCTGTTTCCACCCGACCCGGAATCACTATCGGGTTCTTCCAGCAGCAGACTCTGACTCAGTTCGCGGCACAGTGGCGTCAGGGCCTCCTTCAGGTGTTGACTGTGTTTGTAGGGCAGCTCCATCACGTGCCCTTCCACCTCCAGTTCAGGGTGATCGTACGTGATATCCCCATGATGGAGATGTTGGAGGTGAGATGGAACAGAGGTGGTTTGGTCCCAGTGTCCCATGAACCCAACCACCGTCTGTTCTGTGATCGAGTCCAGGTCGGCGAAGGACACAGCAGCGCTCACCCTGGAGGAGCGACGGCTGCTGTGGAATCCAGGGGGCACCAGGTCGTCCCCCAGCAGGTCCTGGCAACTGTAACTATACGTGTGTTTTTTCTTTTTCAGGCTCATTAGGTCGAGGGTGGAGGGTCGCTTGGGGCCCAAACGAGTGCCTGGGTGTGTATCCTGGGGAGTGTCATACCACTCATCATCCTCTCTCATTAGACGGCGTGACTCTGAAGTGCTCCTGACCAGACTGGAGCAGGAGGTGGAAGTCTCCCTCGCCACCAGTCCTGTCCTCTTGTGTAGCTCAGCTGCTATCTCACTGGTGCTGGTCTGAAGACACTGACGTACCTGACGACTCACCTCAGACGCCACCATCTCCGGCAGGCGCTGCAGGCTGTCTACCAGGGAGTGTTCAATGGCCTGCCGTAGGAGTATGGTGGAGGGTGGAGTGGGCAGTGGGTGCTGATAATGCTCGGCAGGAGGGACATTTTCGGTGCTCTCATCTGTCGAAAAGTAGGCTGAGTCACGGTGTCTGTCGCCCCCCTGGCCATGACCCCGTGCTGGGGGGCTGTGGGCCCTGAAATTGTTCAGGAAGTCTTGACCAAAAAAAACATTGTGGTTAAGTGCGGCATCAGAGTTGTTTTGTTCCTGCTGCTGTTGAGGTCTGACTGGCTCTGGAGACAGTGGCAGAGTAGGGGTGAGGGAGTACATATGTCTGAAGGGAGTGGTGTAGGAAGGGGTACGAACCACTGGTCCCGGTGAGGAAGCATACGGCTGAGCATATATTGGTGACCCGAGGGTGGGCGTGTTTGCCTTGGCTCCCTCTTCCTCCTGCATCGCCTTCGACAAGTCTATAGTAAGGGGAGATATCTTCGTTCCCTTCCGCCTCAGTGCTATGTTCCTCGGCCTTTCAACGTGATTTCCTGGGGTGACCTGAATCTTAGGTATCTTTGACTGACTTGGGGTGATGGGTGAGCGGGGTGAAGGTGTTGGATCAGAAAGTGTCACCTTCAACTCAGACACGTGTTTATTTGGGTGACAGACAGATACACGAGGAGACTGTGGTCTTGAGAACAAATAGGGTGTCGGTGAGTGTGGACGGTGGGGGGACAGTAAAGGGACTGGGGAATGTAGTGGAGGGTAAAGGTCGGCAGGGTGAGGCATGGCAGGGTGTGGTGAGCGACACAACGGTGAACAAGGCATGGAACGGAAACCACGACACCTTTTAGGATAGGGAGAGTCTTTACGAGACTGACAACCAGCACCTGAGTCACTTCGCTCCAACATATTCTCAGGTAAGGTAAGGAGTGTGGAGGTATGGGCAACACGTGCTAGCTGTGGGATTCTTAAGTGGTGCTGTTTGAGTTCCCGTCCCTGCATGCCATCACTTCCAACACCAACACATCCCTCACTCTCATCACTCCCCAGTTCCCTCCCCAGGTGTGACTCTGTATCTGTGTTACTGTAGCAGACATCCTCGTATATGTGCTCCACTTTACCAGTGTTGGTGAGCCAGGGCCGTGGAGTGTGGATGGGTGTGTCGGAGCTCTGACCACCAACACGTGACACGTCACTGGAGGAGTCCCCGGCGCGGGACAGATCACTGACGGAGTCCTCAGGGGCAGGAGTATGACACTTGTCTTCCTTCTCAAAACTCCTTCGCTGGCCAGTATCTTCTGGTGACAGGTTCCACACAACACACAACGACTTCTGTTCTGGTATGGATGATCTTCGTTCCTCCAACTTTGAGTCTAGAGAGTGACCGAATTTATCCAGCAGCTGCTCAGGTTCAGGCAACTCATCAGCTCCTGTGAGGTAGTAAGTGGGTACATACTTCTTAGTGAGGCGAATAGAAGAAGACACAGCTCTGAAGGACTTAAGGAGGAAGTTTGAAGCTCTCCTGGCCACTGTGGGTCTGGGTGATGATGGCATACTATCCTGTGTGAAGACACTACTATGACTGGTGTCCTCTGACCGTCGCTCCACCATCCGCATGTGGTCTCTCCACTGATGTCGTTGACGTATGTAGGCAGTGAATTCCCCGGAGTCATCGTCCGTGTCCGTCACCACGTCCTGCCTTCGTCTGTCTCGACGCCGGGGGTAAGCTGGAGGTCGACCTCCAAAACCCTCACGGCCTCTACCTCGCTCTCTCACTGACCTCTCACGACTTGTCTTCTTATCTTCAAGTATCTTAGTCACAGCCTCCCTTATAACATCCCTGGAGCTGCGTCGTCGTCTGTCCGCCCTTTGTATCACACCGTTATCCAACTCTCCGTCAGTAGCAGGTCTAGTGTCTGGTGGTGAACAGGTGGGGAGGAACAACACTGGGCTGGGCGGCTCAGTCTCGTCCCACGACCCACTCGCCGTCAGGGACTTGGGCAACTCATTGATGTCAGAACCTCTACTGAGGGGGCGTGGGCGTGGTGGGGACCAGTGACGGGGGCGGGGGCTGAGTATCTTAGGTAGCGGGGAGTGAGGTGGAGGGTGAGGGTTGTGTGTAGAAGAAGCACCACGGCCGCCCTGGTCACTACACACACCACTACTGACAACACCCTCACCTCGACCACCTCCCCCACTGAAGATACTAAGAAACCCGAGCCTGGGCATGGTACCTCAATACCCCAGCGATGGACCAGGAGGTTCTTACACAACAGTCCCAACACAGTAGCAGATGAGGAAATCAGAAGGGGAGAGAGGCACGTCACTTCCTTACACACACTCTAGGAACAAATGTCGTAGAAGATGCTATTAGACTTCACAGTTCGCTCACACGTCGGTTTGAGTGTATTCGTCTACTGTGTGTGTGTGTGTGTGTGTGTGTGTGTGTGTGTGTGTGTGTGTGTGTGTGTGTGTGTGTGTGTGTGTGTGTGTGTCTGTGTGTGTGTATAAAGGGGTACTATACAAAGTCTTTCACTGCTTCACTTTACGGTGCTATTTCTTCTTCACTTCGATTTGAGGATATAATCAGTCAATCCCGAAGAACTATTATTACAAAGGAGTTCCAGCAGCAACACCCAACTTGTCCACACTTTCATCTATCGAGTCACACACCAAACACAAGATCCCTGGCAGTAACTTCACCCAATTGTCTTTTGTCACTAAGCTTACGAACACGATCCCGAAGGACTTACAAAAAATAAACACGACTTACATATTTACAGTAAGTTAAGAAAAATATGTATGTTAAGTAAATTATATACCAATACCACTGGTCCAACTTTAGTACACACAACGAGACAGACACTCATCACCGATCCTTGTCATATCCCAGTCTCTTGTGGACTGACTGACTGACTGACACACACACACACACACACACACACACACACACACACACTCACTCAGTCACTCTCTCGTCAGGCAAGTGTCGACTGTTCTGCGGTTGAGTCCTGAAGAAATCCCTACCTGGGTATCAGGCTTCATATATGTCTCTCTCTCCTTCATCCATCGCCCGCGTTCACAATTCTTCGCTCGTCCTTCCCTCCACAGTCCAACTTGTTGATAATAAACACAGAGGACGGAGGAAGTGTTTGGTTGTTGGATAGAAGTGGAGTATGAGACCGAGATGATGAGGTACTAAAGTAATGGAAGGTGTTGTTGTGGTGGGGATTAATGTGTTCCTCCTACAGCCGGTGTTATTGATGGTGTTGGTGGTGTTGGAAGAAAGGAGTGAAGTAATATTCTGCCAATGAAGGATGGACTCACCCTCAAGTCACACTCAAGCCAGGTAAGACTATTCGTTCACGTCTGACTCACACATATATTATATTCAAACACATATATATATATATATATATATATATATATATATATATATATATATATATATATATATATATATATATATATATATATATATATATATATATATATATATATATATATATATATTCATACACATTCATCCATACATCAATAAATGCATTATAATAATAAAAAATACATGCATACTTTTCATACATACATACAGTCCATACAAGTGGATATCGATATAAAATAACAAATATATTATAGACACACAAACACAAAAGAAACTCCTCCCACATATAAAATGAAACCACTGTTTGAAAAAAATAACTGATACAATATCATTACAATTACATACATAAAAAAAACAATACCTGGTACACACAATTTTACAACAACTTCAATAAAAAATTAATATTGCAATAAACAGGACAGGGAGTGTGGTGAAGGTGAGGGCAGGGAGAGTGTGTGTGTGTGTGTGTGTGAAGGCAGGGAGTGTGTGTGTGTGTGGTGAAGGGAGTGTGGCTAAGGATAGAGCCCTCCACTTCAGGTCAGATTACATGAGGGTCGGGGTATTACTAAGATAAGGGGAGTCATGGATGGTGGAGTCATGGATGGTGGAGTCAAGTAGGAAGGGAACCCACTACACACAGCCTAGGAAAACACAACAACAACAACAACAATCCATACCAAGATCATCACACCAGGTACCAGCAAAACAATCCTTAGTAAAACACGACACCAGTTACCAATAAAAAAAAAATATATATATGAACTAAAATAAACCCCATCTATTCTAGTCGGACACCACATATTCCAGAGTCGCACTTCATAATCTACCATAACGACAACACAATTATTTTAAAGTGTTCGTATAATTTCCACCTTGAACACCATTAAGATGAATGAATTTATTTAGAAACAGTGTGGCACCTCCTGATTCAGCCCATCTTACCTGTCATACACCAGTGAGGAAGCCATACAATATACACTACTTCCAAGACCATAACGAGGCAGACGCAGGCACAGACGAGGAGAAGGCACGGCAGCATGATGATGTCTCCAGGGCGGCATGCAACAGGAGCGAGGTGCCCTTTGTGTGCTAGGCGGCTGGCTGTCACCCACCCATCCACCCACGCCTCCCCGTGACCTGGCTGTCAATCCTTGATGATGGGTGTTGGGTGACGGGGGCAAGGACTGGTTTAAGCTTGGAACTCGCTCTAGCTGGGAAAGACTGTTTATGACCGATATAACAGGTCCAGCCCGCCTTGCCTGCCTTAAGGGGGTAATTCGCTTTTGTTACATTGGAGTCCCTTGATTCCTCCAAAGTAAGCTAGGAAACAGGAGCAAAAATAATGGTGTTCTGTTGGTTGGAATAGTTTGGAGGGTTCAGTTGCTGCAGAATTACCAACACAAAACTTCCCCCTTAATCCACACTCTTCCCTTACACTTACAAACATAATATTATGTACACACACTCTTACAGTACACACATTAACACGTTCTTGTTCACCCTATTTTCTCCAGACATATAAATATTTACTCATATCTGTTACACACTCATTGCCTACAAAAACACAGACATGCATACATACACACACATCTATACACACACTTGCTCTACAAACAAACAAACAACACACGCACCCACAATTAGGTAACCAGACAATGAATGGTAATGAATGAACGGTTTACATGAATGAATGAATGAATGAATAACGAGACAAAACCCACCTTCCTTCCTTTCACCTCACCTCACCTCATGACTCCCAAACCTACAGACAACGTACAAGAAACATGATCCTGGGAACGAACATGCAATTGGCCAGCCCCAGACACGACCCCCTCCAACAACAACCACCGCCTCCCCCGGAAACGTTCAGTCGATGGGAATAACTAACTGACTTGGGGTTTACCGACCGATCGACCGACCGACTCAAACAGCAAATAACAGTTGACGACTTTTCTCTTCTTCCCGGACAAATGCCGATTGATTTCTCTTTATAGGACTCGATCCCTAACAACGTCCAAAGGTTTAACACATTTGCAAGAAAATCTAAATTATAGACTTGATTTTTAAATACCATAATTATCTAAACAAAAAAATAGAGAATCGATTTTTAAATACCATAATAATCGGAACAAACATTTGAGATCCAGGATACATACATACTAAAAATAGACAGAAGGACAAAAACGAACGAGAGAAAGACAGAGGAGGGCTGGAGAGGGCCGTCAGCATCGACCACAGGGTAGGAGGTGGTCACTTACGTCAGTCCTTCGCCTCATCTGATACCCGGCCTCACCACAGATCCCCTCCAACCCTCTACCCCCATATTCCCCTCTCCCTTCATGTCCCAATCTCTGTACTCTGGCCTATGTCTGTATGCCCGTTTGTTTTCCTTCTTTCCAATATCCACTTCTCCAATAATTGTCCCTGTCCCATTCCTACTGTGTGTGTCTGTGTGTGTGTGTGTGTGTGTGTGTGTGTGTGTGTGTGCGTGTGTGTGTGTGCGTGTGCGTGTGTGTGTGTGCGTGTGTGTGTGTATGTGCGCGTGTGTGTGAGTGCTTCCCTCTTCCCTTTTCCACCATTCCAGTACCCTTCCCCTCTCTCTCCATCCCTTTCTCATTTCCTTCACTGCCCATACCACCTTCCTATACCCCTTCCTAACCACATGCCAAGGGTCGGGTTACACTTTTGTTTTGATCATGTGATAAGATCTCCACATTATATAACTTGTGTGTGCCAGAAATATGATGCTAATCTACTTTTGCCTCCTGAGTTTAAAAGTCAAGAGAGAGGACACAACAGCAGCGGAGAGAGAAAGAGAGAGATAGAGAGAGATAGCGAGATAGAGAAAAAGATAGAGATAGAGAGAAAGATAGAGAGAGAGAGATAGAGAGAATAAAATAGTAATAATATCCTCCTGAAAGTCGAATTGCATTGCCATTAGACTACTCCGGGGACACCCACTGTTTTCTTCCCATTTGCAGTTATCAGGACACACACACACACACACACACACACACACACACACACACACACACACACATTTTCGACCTCATGTGGCAATATCTCCCCTCTTAATTTCCTACTCCTTCCCCTCATTCCTTTCTTAATTTCCTACTCCTTCCCCTCATCCCTTTCTTAATTTCCTACTCCTTCCCCTCATCCCCTCTTAATTTCCTACTCCTTTCCCTCATTCCCTTTCTTAATTTCCTACTCCTTTCCCTCATTCCCTTAATTTCCTACTCCTTTCCCTCATTCCCTTTCTTAATTTCCTACTCCTTCCCCTCATTCCCTACTCCTTCCTCTCATCCCCATTTTTTTCCTCCTCCCCTCACTCTCTTTCTCCTCCCACACCATTATCTCCATCCCTACTCCTCTCCTCACTCTCTTTCTCCTCCCATCCTCCCACACCATTTTCTCCATCCCTCCTCCTCCTCCTCCCACACCACCATCTCCATCCCTCCTCCTCCTCCTCCCACACCATTTTCTCCATCCCTCCTCCTCCTCCTCCCACACCACCATCTCCATCCCTCCTCCTCCTCCACCTTTCCACCTCTACCTCCTTCACCTTTAAGCCAGTACTCTCTTAACCAACCAACAGTTTCAACCCAACTCTCTCTCTACCACTGGGTTCCGTTCCATTGCAGCACACACACACACCCTCTCTCTCTCTCTCTCTCTCTAAATTTCATACCAAAATTATCTATCACATATACGAGTTCAGTAGCTACACTTGTCAACCTTTAACACAAGAGGACTAATTAAATTACCTTTCATGGAGTTTTAAGAAGGAATGCAATAGAGATAAATACATTCCATAATAATATTGTAGTGTAATAATATAAATGCCTTTTTTTGTTATTTTTACTTACCATTGGATACTCTTAACACTATGGGGTAAAATAATAATAATAATAATAATAATAATAATAGTAATAGTAATAATAGTAATAATACTAATAATAATAATAATAGTAATAGTAGTAGTAGTAGTAATAATAATACTAATAAT
>JAWZYT010001118.1:77500-152500 GCA_034508575.1 Petrolisthes manimaculis
AGGTAATAAGGGAAATTCTGATGTTGAAGTTATAGGGAAATTTCGTCTAGCACTGCCAAACAGACCTGGCAACACTGAAGACAACAGTTTCAAACATGGCGGCCTATATATTCAGCCAATCAGCGAGCAGCACAAAATTTAGGTGTCCAGTCTCTCTAACCTACACTACCACAACCACCATCACTCACACCAATATCACCACCTACACCCTTCTATCACTAATACATACACACACACACACACACACATTACAATCACTCCAGCTACCCTATCACCCCCGATAAGAGATAAGCATGATACAAATTAAAGGTCAAATTGGATGGAAATGGATAATGCAATTGACAGATTTAAGTAAACCCTGTGATATATATAGTCAGAAAATTCCACTCGCAATTATTGGCAAAATGTAAATAATCATACCTTAGGTTAATAACCACATTTAAATACTTAATCCTACCTTATATTAATAACAGGTAAATACTTAATCCTAACTTAACTTAATAACATGTAAATACTTAATCCTACCTTAAATTAATAACAACATGTAAATACTTAATCATACCTTGACTAATAACAACATGTAACTGCTTAATCATACAACATGTAAATGCTTAATCATACCTTAATAACACCTATAACTGCCTACTCCTACCTTAACAACAACACAGGCAGGGCACAGGAGGACTACACTTAACACCAACCGTCCAGTCCGGGTGTCAGACCGACTCTACCCTCCCGGCCCCCGGGGCCTCCTCTAGCCGGCTTTCCACACATCGGTTCGCATTTCCCCAAATAGACAGTTTGACAGTTTAACAGTTAACAGTTAACCATAAACCCATCTCGAAACCCTAACTAATCCCTCAACTTGACTTTACCTTCCTTTCGAACCATATTGTCAATTTTCTTGACACAAATATACAAACAGATTCTAGGCCAACCTAAAGCCACACGCATCATTACTCACTCATATACACACATACATACATACTGTACATACATCATTCCACTATTACTTCTTTCTTTCTGTTTTTTTTATTACACACACACACACACACACACATCATTCCACTATTACTTTTTCTGTTTTTTTCGTTCTTACACACACACACACACACACACACAGTCATGTATTACCAACATATATATATATAAGTTATTTAATTGCATTTCTATAATTTCCTGCTTATCTATTTATTTACCTGTAACATCAAATAACATAGGCCTATCCTGGTTACAAAAAAAATCTTAATTCTATCTAAACATCATATGGTTCCAGTTAGTTGAGGGTAAAATTGAGCAATGAAAATAATTCCTTCTTTCCACTAACACAAACAGGCATGGAGATAGAAAGTACAAATATGGAGGGACCTCAGACAGACAAACAAACAAACAAATAAACAAACAGGCACTTACGTCATCACAAACACACAACAGTCATTATCACAACAAGCACAAATACTAGTCAATGTTTGTGTTTGTGTTTCTCTCTCTCTCTCTCTCTCTCTCTCTCTCTGGGGCAGGGACAGAGACACACATACAGACGCACATAGACGTCCAGGGTGGTGGTGGTGCGTGATGGGAATGTGGGTCAGAGAGAGGCCAACACCGCTCATCTTAATTCCACTGCCACCATCACGCCACCTCTACTTCAATCACTACTTCCACACTGCTACCTCTATTCAATTCTACCTTGTTCACCACACTAACTATACATTCAGTGTGCTATTTTCACCTTTACTAGTTCCTACCTTCAGCACGCCACCTCTACTTCAATCACTACTTCCACACTTCTACCTCTATTCAATTCTACCTCTTCCAGGGCTCTGCATTTACCTCCAGAACACTACCTCAAAATGCAGTGTGCAATCTTCACCTCCACTACACATTCAACACGCCAACTTTATTATGCTTACATCAACAACCTCAACCACTACACTACCCTCAATTGTAGCTCTCTTCATCCCACCCACTCTTTCCTTATTCACAACACTAATTTAATCCAATAAGCCTTCTTTCTACCTTCTCCACCACCACTACAATCATCACTACTACCAACACCACCTCCACTATCACTACCAACACCACCACTACCATCACTAACACCACCACCACAACCACCATCACCACTTGTCCCCCAATATGGGTTCACCAATTAAAGGGTCTAATATTATTTGGTCAGGGGTTAAGTGGTCATTCATTAAACCTTTCTGAGTGAGGCAACAAATTCTCTCACCACAGTCTCAGTTTACTTAGCATTGGGTGGAATCAGTAGCCTTATATTCACCCCTTATATTTACTCTTCCTGTGACCCTCTCTCTCATTTTCATCCATTCGTTCTTTCATCTTTATTCATTTTATCTCTTCCCTTCACTCTTATCTCTCTACTTTTCCTCCCTTCGTCCTCCATTCGTTCTTTCATCTTTACTCATTTTATCTTCACTCTTTTATCTCTCCACTTTTCCTCCCTCCCTGTCCTCGTTCACACCCACTAAACGGCCCGAGGCGACTGACTCATGGTGACTCTCTCGAATTCCATTATAGAAAACCCGTCAGAGAAGACTTACAGGGAACACTTAAAGAAAATAAACTGCACATTAATTCCAAAACAATACACAATACGTTATCTTATATTTCATGGCCTTACTTTTGTGTCAATGACCTCTAGTGATATTGGTATTTATACGAGCATCATTATTATATATGGAACTTAATAAATCATTGTAAAGTAGAAAGATTATTTTACTTATTGTCGAGCAGAAGTTTGAAGCTAAAAAAAAAAAAAAAAAAAAAAAAAAAAAAAAATTCTAGTGCAGCAGATTCGAATCCTGATAAACTGAGAAAATATAATAGCAAGGACAATACTCTCTCTCTTTCTCTCTCTCTCTCTCTCTCTCTATCGTGGTTTGAGGGCAGCACTGTGGTGGAGATAGCTGTGGTCACCAACGTGTTTATAGTTGACCTTGTGTTCTTGTGTTGTGTTGTGTTGTAGGTGAGAAACTCGTAGGGTAACCAGTTGGTGTATAAATTTAGCACAATAAACAATATTTCACGAAAGAATTAAAAGAAATCTCTCTCTATCTCTTTCTCTTTCTCTCTGCCTCTCATTTTACACTTCTCAACTCTGCACACACACACACACACACACACACACACACACACACATTACTCCTCTCTCTCTCCTACCAGTCAAGTCACATTGCTTTAGGTCAAATAATATGCTAAGAGGGGCCGAGTCAGACCAAGTTTGTTTACATATTAGGTCATGTCGAGTTGGTTGGTTGGTTGGTTGGGTCAGGTTAGGACAAGCTACTTCAAACCGGTTCCAGGGTTAGGTCAGATTAAAGTAAGTCAGGTCAAATAAATTCACGACTTTTTTTTTTTATAATCAGACCAAGTTAAATTAGGTGAGATTAGGTCATTACTAAACCTAATCGAGAAAGGTCAGATCACACCAACTGTAGAAAGCTTAATTAAGGGGGTGTGGGAATAGGGGGACAGGCATGGGGTGGATAGAAAGTATGTCCCCTTATTCCCGCACCTCTCTAACCCCCTACTCCCTGACCCCCCTAAATCACCACCACCCCCAAGCCTGTCCCCTTATATATTCCCGCACCCCCTTAATTAAAACGCCACAAATTTGGTTATATTACATCATAATTATAAAATCAAGACTGTTTAAATCACATCAAACTCAGGGGATAATTTTGTGTTGGTAAATCTGAAACGATATTAAACTATTCCAAGCAACAAATAGAACATCATTATTTTTGTTCACATGGTCCCTTTTCCTGACATACTTTGGAGGAATCAAGGCAGTCTAATATCAAAATATCTCAAGTTGGGTCGAAAGTGTACAGTACATACATACATACATACATACTTACATTCTGTACAAACACACACACATACATTCTGCACAAACACACACACTTACATTCTGCACAAACACACACACTTACATTCTGTACAAACACACACACATACACACTGTACACACACACACACATACACACTGTACATACATACATACATACATACATACATATACATACATACATACATACACACACATATCTTGGATACAGATGGCAATAAATAATGGTGATAAGGTTAGAGGGCTGCAGTGTATAGTTGATAAGAGAGATAAGGGGTTTAATTACAATATATACACTGAAAGGAAACATGATAAGGCTTCGATCACTCAAAGGGCAACATAGGATTTATAGTTGGTGATATGAAGGTCACTGATTGGGGTGCGGGAGTAGGGGACAGCCTTATGTTATTGTTATTATCATCATTATTGTTATTATTATTAGTATTGTTATTATTAGTATTGTTATTATTGTTATTATTATTATTAGTTATTACTATTATTATTAGTTATTACTATTATTATTGTTATTATTACTATTATTATTATTATTGTTACTGTTATTATTATTATTTCTTTTTCTACATATCCGTGCCACTGGAGCAGCACAAACCATTCCCCCGTGACACCCCAGGCCAATATTACGAAACCTACAACCACACGACACCCCCAGTGGCTTCCCCGACCTACACACACACACACACACACACACACACACACACTGGATGCAACAACTTTCACTGACCACCATGATGCCTAATGTCACCACCTACACTATTTTCACCATAATTTTGATGTCAGTACTCATCACAATACCCAAACTAATAACACATAAACAAACACACACACACACAGACACATACATGGTTGGTTGGTGGGACTTCTTATTAATTTAACTAAACACTAATGTAACATAATTTTACACGATGTCTGTTCATGACCTATACTCACTCTTCTTACACCATCACACTGCACCACCACCACCACACACACACACACACACACACACACTATAATCACACTTTTAACCACTAGGCTATGTACACTGTTAAGGGTGAAATAGTTTTTTTTGTATAAGTAAAGTAATCTGGAGCAACTGAATCCTCCAAACTATCAAAATCCACACACACACAGACTATAGAACTCAAACCTACACATGAAATCACTACACACACACACACACACACACACACACACACACACACCACGCCCTCCCGATTCTCCCACTATGACATCACCCAACATAAAAAGAAGTCCCGGCTACTCTAACTTATAAGGGTGACATCATTAGACCAAGACACAGTACAATAACATCATCACACGTTATAGATAGACACAAACATGTCACACCTTCACAAAAATAAAAGAGTATCATATAAAAGAAATGGGATGGGTTTTATTTTCTATTTTTCATTTGTGTATTTATTACTTTATTACTTTATTTTATGCATTTATTAATTTTTTTTACTTTTTTTTTTTTTTTTTTTTTTCCTGTAACTCTCAATCACTGTACTATTTCTGTCTGTAGATATGAATGTCCTCGTGCAGGGAATTTAATTATTAAGCACCTCGACCCTGACACACCCCGCTGCTAGAATCAATACCCAATACCAACACCATCATAGTTACACACAGAGTAATGCATAGCAACACAAAAATGTACAGATTTACTCCACAACACAATACATTATTATTATACATACGACTGCAAATTACACCTTTAAAGCAAAGTATGTCACGATTCACACGACTTCAAATTAAATAAATCAAAGCCATGCAGGAAGAGTGATAAAAACATTGCTTCTGTAGCCAATAAACTGAATCACACCGTACAACAAACGAGAGGCCTACATTCTAAAATCTGTAGGCCTATATAGGGAAGGGAGGGAGGGGACTGTGTGTGTGTGTGTGGTGGCACTAAGTATGACAAAGCGAGATGGAACACGAGGAACAAACGATGTGAAAGTCATATAATCCCACGCCAGGCACCAAGGTCACACACAACAGAGGGGGAGGACAAGTGTGTGTGTGTGTGTGTGTGTGTGTGTGTGTGTGTGTGTGTGTGTGTGTGTGCGAGAGGGTAAGAGAGTCAGGGAAGGAATGGAGTGAATTTGGGGAGAATGGCAGGCAGAAAGAATGTGAGTGATTGAAATGTGAGTGAAGGAGAGATGTGGGACTGAAGTTAATAATTATTGTAAGGGAAGGGAGATTACCGTGAACAAAATGAAGGGAGTATTGGAGGCAAAATCTATAGTGAAAGTAAGATTAGCAATGCCAGAAATGAGGAACGGGAGGAGCATGAATGAAACCGATTGTATTTGAATGGGGCTAAGGTGTATTCGAGTGGGGCTAGGCAGAGTTTGAATGTATGGAGTACAAAAATGAAAGTGGAGAGAATAATGAAGCGAGACGAAGAATTTTAGGATCTCAGGGACAGGGAGAAGGATGAGTTTGAATGAGTATAAATGCGAGTCATCATATTATGGAGAACTGGGATGGCAGAAACGAGGAACACAGGCAGGGAATGAGAGAATCAGAAAGGTTGCATATTTGAGGAAGGTTTTAGAATATAAGGGAAGGGATAAACGGGAACTGAGGGAACAGGGAAATGAGATAGGAGAAAAAAGACTCGAGAAAATAGGGATGGAAAAGAAGGAAAGCTTGAGAGAACTAGGAATTGGGGAAGGAAATGTTGAGAGAACTAGGAATAGGAGGAAGGAAAAAGTTTGAGAAAATGTGGAATGTGGAAGGGTGCCTGAGAGAATATGGAATTGGAAGCGACGGATGCTTTGATTCCAAGGAGGAGAATTCACGAAGAGGGAAATGTAAATATGAACCTTTGAGTGGAAGAATTTGAGGAAGTGTGAAGGTGGAGGAGGATTATGAAAAGAGGAAAGGGGAGACTTAATGTAGGTGTGAGATATGGTGTGAGGAGGTGAGGAAAGAAATGGGGGTGAAGATGAGAGGTGGGGGAATATGGTGAAGGAGGTGGGGGGGAATGTGGTGAATGAGGTGGAGGTAAAGGGTGAGTAAGGGACAGAGGTGAGTGACGTTAAGGTGTGGAGAGGTGATGAGGTGAAGGTTTAGGAATATGGGAAAGGATTGAGTGAGGTGAAGGTGAGAGAAGACATGAGATGAGGGAAGGAAGTGAGTGAGACAAAGGTAAGGTGAGGTGAGGAAATAATAATAAATGTGAGTTACACGTGTGACATGAAGGAGTTTAAAAATAGAGGTGAGTTAAATACTGGTGATGAGATGAAGGAAGGAAGTGAATAAAGCGAAGATGAAATGAGAAAATAAAAAATATAGGTATGTGAGATACAGGTGTGACCATGAAGGAAAATGATGAAAGAAGATGAGTGGTGAAGTGGAGGGATGACGTGACAAACTTCAGTCACGTATATTACCGGAGGAAACAGCTGGTAAATGTGGGGTGTGGCAGCTTCCCTCTCTCCCTCTCACTTCCACCAGCATCTTTTTTTCACCATCCTTCAATTATCACGCCACAACCTCCTCCTACGTCCTTACCTCCACCACCACCACCACCTTCTCTCCCTCTCTCTCTCTCTCTCTCTCTCTCTCTCTCTCTCTCTCTCTCTCAGCTTCCTCTTGCCATCATCTCTTCTGTAAATTCTCCAAAATAAAGCCCTCATCTGTTTCATTTCTGTCAACATCTTCACTACATCGTCTCAACTTCTCCCTTACATCCATCTACACCATCTTTCTACATCCTCTACTCTTTCTCATCTTTATAATCTCACTTCCACCAATACTATCTACTCTCCACTTACACACATTCTCCACTTACGTCTACCTGCTGATCTCATCCACCTCCACATCTACCTACACCTACTATCAAAATAACCATCTACTTTCCACTCCCTCTACCTTATCTTTATTTTCACCAACACTCTCATCTCCAACACACACATACAAACGTTCACCAAGGTTCTACTGCATTCTGGTATTATTCAAAGGGTTATGCAGTGTGTGTGTGTGTGTGTGTGTGTGTGTGTGTGTGTTTGTAATACAGTACTTGTGACCGCTCCTACCACCCATGACAACCATTACAGTACAGTACACTCCACCCATAACAAGCGACACCCTTTTATACTCTATTTTTTTTTCCCCAACACTACAGCGAGCTTAACACAACACTATACATACTATAATACAAACTATAGCACATGTATCAAACACTATACACACTAGGGTAAACTATACACACTACATACATCACCGAACACATTAAAACAGAACATAAAAGACATTAAAGGGGCAATAGTGTTGGTAAATCTGGAGCAAATGATTCCTCCAAACTATTCTAAGCAACAGAACACCATTATTATTGTTCATGTGGTCCTGTTTCCTGGCATATACTGTATACTATGAAGGAATCAAGGCACTCCAATGTAAAAAAAAAAAAAAAAAAGTGAATTGATTACCCCCTCAACGCCACAATTTACGAACACTATGTAATCGCGATCATCCTCTTCCACCCACACCCACACCCACATCCTTTATCCTCTTCCACCCACACCCACATCCTTTTCACACCCATGCACACACACACATATTTACATACAAGTATACATACATAATTATTCACAATATATACTATAAATGCACACTAGGGGACTTTCTCTATACAAACTCCATTATATACTAACTCCATTAAATACTAACTCCATTAAATACTAACTCCATCAAATACTAACTCCATCATCATTTTGTACATAACAGTTAAACCCTCTAAATAAATGCCCCTTGAAACACACTACTTACTTACCCAACCCTGGTATTTCACTCTCACACCTCTTCCTCACCTGTCACACCTCTCCCTCACCTCTCACACCTCTCCCTCACCTCTCACACCTCTTCTTCACCTCTCACACCTCTTCTTCACCTCTACATATAGCCCAGGGAGAGAAAGATTTTTAGTGCCACTGTACACGTGTGGAGGGGAGTAAGTTTTTCCCCTCTCTCTCTCTCTCTCTCTCTCTCTCTCTCTCTACTCTCTCTCTCTCTCTTCTAGTAGTCCACCTACTTCTAATATATAACTGGTTAATAACTCCTTCTCTCTCTCTCTCTCTCTCCTCTCTCTCTCTCTCTCTAAAAGGAGAGAGGAGGAGGAGCAGGAGGAGGAAGGGATGGAGGGGGGAGAGGAATGGGAGAGGAAAAACAAAGGAAGGAAAATGAGGTCAGGGAGAGGGAAAAGAGAAATAAAAAGAATAACAATACGAATGGTAATAGGAGAGAGAGAAGGAGGAAGTAGGGAGAGAGAGAGAGAGAGAAGAGAGAGAGAGGAGAGAGAGAGAGTAGAGGAGCGATGAGAGAGAGAGAGAGAGAGAGGAGAAGAGAGAGAGAGAGAGAGAGAGACAGGAGAGAGAGAGAGAGAGAGAGAGAGAGAGATGAAAGACACCAATATAAAATGTAGAAAATAAATAAAACAGACAGACATACATACATACAGACAGAGCCAAAGTCAACTGTCATCGTTTCTAGTTAAGATGCCAGAGAGCTAAGAATGAATTCCCCCCCCCCCTCTCTCTCTCTCTCTCTCTACATTCTAAAATATAATCTGGTACCAAACTCTATCTATCAATCTCTATCTCTCTCTCTACAGTTCATCATCTCTCTCTCCTCTCTCTCTCTCTCTCTCTCTCAACCAGTTCACTCTACCTCTGCATCTCTCTCTCTCTCTCTCTCAACCAGTTCACTCTACCTCTCATCTCTCTCTCTCTCTCTCTCTCTCTCTCTCTCTCTCTCTCCTCTCTCTCTCTTCTCTCTACTTATTCTTCCTCCTCACGCCCCTAGCCTCTGCCAGCCTCCCATGCACAGACAACATTATACTGGATGGTGTCGTCATCCTCCCCATTACCCCCTACCCCATTAAACCACTACCCTATTTACCCATACCTTAAAACACTAACCCTATTTACCCCCTACCTTAAATAGCTACCCCATTCCACACTCAATTTCCACCCTTTCCACACTCAATTTTCCACACTTTCCACACTCAATTTTTCACCCCATTCCACTTTCCATTTTCCCCACTTCCTTCCACACTCAATTTCTCACCCTTTCCACTTTCCCATTTCCTCCCTTCCACACTCAATTTTTCACCCCCCCATTCCACTTTCCATTTTTCCCCTCCTTTCCACACGACCAGGCTTCAATCATAAATATAGGATGCTACTGCTGTCACAACCATTAACACCAACACCACCCATTATTTTTACCACCTACAATTACTACCAAAACAATAACCACGAGTCCATTATCACCACCACCACTACCACCATCACCTCCACCACCACCACTACCACTATCACCACCATTACCAACTACCACCATCATCACCATCACCACCACCATCACCACCATCACTATACACTGCAACACAATCATCATCATGCACACACATACACTACAACACACATCCTTCTAAGGTGTATTCCTCCATTTGTATGTAGTGTGAGGTACGGGAATGTAGGATATATTAATTTGCTATGTAATGTATATCCGGAAAATGATACTGAATACATATAAATCTATAATATATAAATAAATAAATACTTTTCAGCATCACACAACACAGAGCGGCATCATCATATCATCATTTGCATACCCGTGAAAATATGCAATTATATTCCATGTACCTATAATGTGTTAGATTGTAGAATTAAATGCACTAATATTAATTTGTACATTCACTTGGTTCCTGAAATACCAATAAAAGGTATCATGGTATTTTACCGTTTCAGGTGCACATGTAAGGGAGTAATTCACTTTTGTTACGTTGGAGTGGCATGATTCCTCCATAGTATGCCAGGAAACGGGACCAAATGAACAAAAATTAATGGTGTTCAATTGCTTGGAATAGTTTGGAGGAATAGGTTGTTCCAGATTTACCAACACAGTCTTATAAAATGGTCCTATAAGAGTGAACCGACCACCTCACCTCCCCTCACCCTCCCCACTCATCTACATTACCATACATTACATCCTATTGTTATCATTGTGAGTGTTGGGGTATGTTGAGTGGTAAAGTGCTCTTGTGTGTGTGTGTGTGTGTGCTGGTTGTTGAGGTGCTGTTGTTTATTTGTGTGTGTGTGTGTGTGTGTGTGTGTGTGTGTGTGTGTGTGTGTGTGTGTGTGTGTTGTTGTTGTTGTTGTGGTTGTTGGATGTTATGTTATGGTGTGTGGAAGAGTTGATGTGTTCATTTAATTCTTGCCTGTAATTCTGTAACATGGTTGTTGTGTTGATGTTAATGTAAAGGTGGTGGTTGTATATTTGTAATGCTCTGCTGATTGATGAACAAAATATGATGTGGTTGTTGATCTATTACATGACGTGGTTAAGTAATAATTGCTATGGTTCTTAGTTTATATGTAGATTATTGTTTATGTGATTCTGTGAGTATTATTTACAAGCTGATTATGTGTTGCTGTACATTGTTAAGTAAATGATTCATCCAAACACGACAACGAAAGATAAACTCTAACCACACTTTAAATACAACTCCCATGGTTTCTGGCAATGGAAGGAGTAAGTCGTTCTATATATCTGACCGACAACAGATGCTCCCTGAATACCACATACAACATACAGTATTATTGGACACAAACCTACATCATCGTGTGTGTTACAATTATACTGATGGTGTAAGATGCACATAAACTGCTGTTACGTAAATATTGGTGTGGCTACTGATTTCTCCTGACTGTAACGCTAAACTAATACCTTCTACGAGTTAACTTTAGTGATGTTTGGTATTTAGTTGTTTCGTGGTATATCTTGAAGGGATCATTAACCTAAAATTCGTTGATGATATCTTGTGGTGTTATTGTTTCAGCTGCTGGTTCACGTTCATTGTTTTGTTTTGTGTTGTTTGTTTGTTTGTTTACATGCATCTTCAAGTATGGTGCAGCTGGGTAACCAAGGTGCGATAAAAACGGTCATGTGCTTTATGGAAACAAAGCAGGTTTTTTAACACACACACACACACACACACACACCTCTATATTTACCTTCTACTGTTGATGGCAGCGCCTACCGTGCCAAGTTTAGTTGTGGCATCATACATTTTTAACAATCCTATCTAACCATGTCTTACCTATTTGCCTATCATCTACCAATCAACATGTCTACCCATCCATCAATAAACCTACAATATATATTTCTATTTGTCCAACAACAGGGTCTATTATTATACACATCTATGTTCTGTTTTACACCTAATCACACTAACGGTGGTATTAATAGTCGTTGAAGCAGATAACAACTAGGCTACTGAAGACGTATATTGTAGTAACCTGTACAGACACGAGAAACGACTAACGACGTAGAGGCCCGTTGGCAAGGTACTCAACACCGTCGTTGTTAGTCTGCCAAGCTGCCCACGTGGCCCTCTGACCCATGGCGGGGGGGAGGGGGTTAGGGGGGATAGAGAACATAGGTAGGGTAAGGTAGGGGGGGGGGGAGAACATAGGTAGGGTAAGGTAGGGAGGGGAGAGAACATAGGTAGGGAAGGGTAAGGGTGGAGCTCCTCGTACTATTGATATGCGTTACGTGGTGTGTAGAGGATGGGGTTGGGTGAAGGTGGGGACAAGGTTGGGGCAAGGGGGCGACTCCTACACTATGAAGACGAGCAGGGAAGGATGGAAGGTTTATGGTGTTATGGATGTGGCCAGACTGTGAGGTATGGAAGGTCAGGACGAAGGGAGTGAGAGGTATAGGAAGACACACACACACAAGAGAAAGAGTGGGTGGGGCAGGAGAACAGAGAAAGACATTTATACAGACAGAGGGAGGTGCAAGAGAGAAGGAGACGGTCCGAGAGAAGAATGGGAGGGACACAGGATGGAATGGAGACTATAATGTGGGAGGGAAACAGTCACAGGAAGAGAGAGATTGAGGGGAGGGGAGGGGAAGGATACACCACCACAACCACCACCACCACCACCATGACACACCACCATCCTCAGGGCACCAACCAACACACTGACGCAACACGTGTCCTACTCAGGGTGACGTCACATTCCCTTGTAATGCTACAAAAAATTAAAAAATATAAAATAATTACCCTTCCCTCTCAACACCAACAGCTGTAAGTTTTCCAGTGCAGGCGTACCCTTGTGTTTATACATATACACGACACGTACAGCAACTATAAGCAGGAGTCGTGTTATCAGATCATAAAGGGCGATATTAGGGTTTGTGTTGTAACATTTGTCTTCCACTTTTGATTAAGCTATACATACATGGCTTTGTGGAATCATGTGTCTTGGTTTATCAGAGAGCAATGTATAAATAAGGTTATGAAAAGTGCATGAATATCTATCTCACAATAAGCCAAGTGATTACAGTGATACTCTTGACAGCAGGGAAGGAAGGAAGGTGAGATGGGTTAATGATGGGGGTTGAGAAAAGGTAAGGAAAAAATAAAAGTTGGGATAGAGGTGAAAAGGGCGAGGGAGGGAAGGAAGGAAGGGTAATGGAAAGAGGCGGTGAGATCGGTTAGGGGAAAAGGAAAATGAGTAGGGAAGGAATAGTGGGGTTGAAAACCATTACGTAGAAGGATAAGTAAAGGGGAGATAGTGGTGGAGGAAGCGAGGGTTAAGAAAGAGAGGTTTGGGAGCCGCCAAAGAAAAAAAAAAGTAGATAACAGAGTGGTGGAGGGAGCCGGGGTTAGGGAAAGAGGATAAGGGGCCGCTAAGAAAAGGGAAGAGAGAAGAAAGTGTTGGAGGAAGGAAGAGGAGGAGGAGGAGAAGTTAAATACAGCCTGCAGGGAGGGAAACGGTGAACTGGGGTATGGGGGTGGAGAGAATGATTAGGGAGGGGGGAGGGAAGGGGGAATGAGAGGTTGTGGAGGAAGAAAGGAAGGGAGGGATTGAGTGGGTGGGGAGTGTGATAAAGAAATGAATAAGATAATGTGAAGATAATAAATAATAAAGGACTGATGAGTGCATGGGGAAGAGAGGGACTAAATGTGTAAGAGGATGGGATAATGAGGAGAGAGAGTGAAGGAAGGATTGTGTAAAGAATGAGGAAAGAAGGATATAACTGGCTGAGGGATGAGAATGACGATGAGGAAATGAGTGAAGGACTGAAGGAAAGAAGGATGGGATTATGGAGAGAATAATGAAGGAATGAGTGTGTGTGTGTGTGTAAGCGTTTTGGCTGGGTCGTGAGGGAGTGATGAATAACTTGGAAGGAGTGGTTAGGATTTATGAGCAAGGCAGATAAGGAGGGTGAGGAAGAAGGAGTTTTAGGAGGGAGGGTTAGGAGGGAGGGAAGGAGAGGAGGGAGGGAAGGAGGGAGATGTGGGAAGGGTCAAAGTGGGAGTGGATGGAGGGATAGGGGGACCAAAGAGAAGGGAAAAAACATGTAAAAAAAGGTGACCACGAAGTTACCTCTCTCTCTCTCTCTCTCTCTCTCTCTCTCTCTCTCTCTCTCTCTCTCTCTCTCTCTCTCTCTCTCTCTCTGTATATGTGTATGTGTTTGTGTGTGTGAGGGAATAGTGAGCACGTGTGGGAGTGATGGTGGATGATGTACGATGAGTCAGATGAGGCAGCAGCAGCCGGTGTGGGGTGTGAGTCAGCGACCTTAAAACTCACTGGATGGTAAGATGAGTCAGTCCATACGTACACACCATATGTCACACCACCTATACCAGTACACAATTACAGCATATAGTAGTCACGTCATTACACATTAGTCACACCATTACACACTAGTCACACCACTACACAATTACAGCACATACTAGTCACTTCATTACACATTAGTCACACCACAACACACCATTACACACTAGTCACACCACTACAAAATTACACACTAGTCACACCACAACATAATTACAGTAACCAGTATACATTATTTACACTACAACACACCATCTCCACACACCATGACACACTGATAACACCACAACCAAAATAAAACAAAACCCAAACACTTGAAGTAACTAGAAAAAAAAAAGTATATTCATGCAAGATATTTTTCAAGAGGACATTTCTGTACTCCTGCATCTTCGTGTTGATAGAAAGTCCTTTGACCTGAAGCAAAGGCGACGAGTTAAGAGAACAAAAAATACACTCTCCAAAAATGGTGCTTTCATCCTCATTCTGTCTAGCCGTGGAACACACACACACACACACACACACACATCATGAGCGTCTGTATACAATTACTGGCACTTATAAACACATGCGCTCACACACACATACATACACACACACATACATACACGTGAATATTTAAACATTAGATCTAGTTTAAGATCTCTCTCACACACACATATGTTGGTATATTTAAACACACACACACACACACACACACATATATGTTGGTATATTTAAACACACACACACACACACATACATACATACACACATTCGCTCCTATTCGTACTCGTAACACCCACATATTTGCTCCTATTCTTACTCGTAACACACACACACACATTTACTTCTATTCTTATTCGTAACACACACACACAGACAGACTTTAGACGATGCATGATTAACCAGAGTAAAGAGGGTGGAGTGAGGGAGGATGTGAGGGTGGGGTGTGGTTGTGTGTGGTCCGTTTGGGTGTGGTTGGGGGGTAGTGGGTGGTGATAGGGAAGGGAGGGGTATAGTCGATGAAAAGGGTAAATAGTAGATGGGAAAAGGAGTAGAAGGGGTTGTGGAATGGTGAGTGAGGGGGGTGATGTGGAGTGGGGGAGGTTGTGGAGTGGGGTGGTGATGTGGAGTGGGGAGGATGGTAAGTGAGGGGGGTGATGTGGAGTGGGGAGGTTGTGCAGTGGGGTGAGGTGGTGTGGTGAGAGGTATGGGGAGTATAGAGGGTGTGGTGAGTGGAGGAGATGACTCACCACCATATCATCTCCCGGCATCAGCACACCGTGAAGGATCTACACATTACTGGCATCATCACTACCACCATCACCACTAATATCACCATCACCAGTAAACACCACCACTGTAATCACCATCACTACCACCATCGTTATAACTTCTATCACTACCAGCATCAAACAACACCATTATAACTACCATCACTACCACCATCACCAGCAAACATCACAGCTGTAACCACCATCACCATTATAACTACCATCACTATCACCATAACACCACAACTGTAACTACCATCACTATAACATCACCATATCACATCATTACACTATACCTTCATTGTCACCATCACCAAAACCACCACTAAATAATTACAACAACAACAACTACTATAATCACCACAAAAAATAAATATATATATAAAAACAATCTACTTTCACCACCACCACCACCACCAACAACAACAACAACAACACCAAAACCACTGACGGAGTTCTATCAATAATAAGTTATCAATTTCTCCAACCACCAGAGCATCTAATTACCAAAAATAGATTGTTTCTGGTCTAGCCTAATAATGGACTGTCAGGGTGAGTTGAGTTGAGGTGGCTTGATGTGGGTTGAAGTGGGTTGAAGTGGGGTGGGTTGGGTTGATGTGGGGTGGGGTGATGTGGGTTGGGTTGTTGTGGGGTGGGTTGGGGTGAGGGTGAAGTGAGATGAGGTGGGTTGGGTTGGGTTGGGGTGAGGTGGGTTGGGATGGGTTGATGTGGGGTGGGTTGGGTTGATGTGGGTCGAGGTTGGATGAGTTGAGGTGAGGTGAGGTAGGGAGTTAAAGGCTAGAGAGAGATATACGGTAGAGATGGGATGGAATGGGATGGAGTGGGATGGTATGGTTAAAGTGGGGATGGGGGATGGGGGGGTTTGGGGGTTGTCATGGTAATTGTTGCCCCGTTGGTGGTGGCATCTCGGGGTGAGGCACTAGGGGAGGGAGGGGGGAGGCACTAGGGGGGAGGGGGGAGAAGGGGGGCACTGTGGCACTTTAAGAGCTTCGTGGACCGTGACGTCATCCTGTGGGGAGTGCAGTGGGGTGGGGGGGGAGGGGGGAGGAGGGAGGGGGAGGAGGGAGGGAGGGAGAGAGAAGGGGGGGGGGAGTCGGTACGGTAAGGGGACGACAGAGCAGATGAGATAAACAAAGACTAACCAACTTACTAACTTACATCTTATTAACTAACTAACCAACTTACTAACTTACATCTTATTAACTAACTAACTAACTAACTAACTTACAACTTATTCCATACATCTTAAAAGCCATCTCTCTCTCTCTACACTCATAATGCACCTTATCTACTAATCCATCTTCCTCCCTTCTGTCTTTAATTATTATATCTTCATGAGGTGGTGACGAGAGAAGGGAAAAGAGAGCAGGTGGTGGTGGTGGTGGTGGATGGTAAGGAAAGACTGGGAAGGCAGGAGGTGGTGGGTGGAGACAGCAGGGGTTAAGTGGAGGGCAAAGACAGGAGGAGTGGAGAAAGAGAGACAGGAGACTAAGAGGAGAGAGTAAGACGTGGGAGAACAAAGTAAGAAAGGGAAGAGGTAAAGAGAAATGTATAAGGAACAGAGGTGAGAGGAATATAAGAGATAGGAATGAGATCAATTAAACATAAAGCTAAAGACAAGATGAAGTACAGAAAAAAAAAAGATATCCTAAATTCGTAGTAAATACTTGTGTGGGAGTGAGAGGAATGGATGAGAATTCATTTGTCAAGGACGAAGATAAATGGGATGGCAAGAGAAAGTGACGGTGCAGAAAAGGGTGGAAAGGAAGGAGAAAAGAAGTGGAAAGGAAGGAGAAAAGAAGTGGAAAGGAAGGAGAAAAGGGGTGGAAAGGAAGGAGAAAAGAAGTGGAAAGGAAGGAGAAAAAGGGTGGATAGGAAGGAGAAAAGGGGTGGAAAGGAAGGAGAAAAGGGGTGGAAAGGAAGGAGAAAAAGTATTAATGGAAGAGAGAGGAAGCAGGGCGATTGAGGTGACCTAATGGATGTGATGGAAAGGAAAGGAAGAGAAGCGAGTGGAGAGGAAGAATGGAGGGAAAGGGTGAGTGAAATAACAACCTTCGACACACAACTAACTACACATTGCACACATATACAAACACACAAGCAGAGACCTCGCAAAATAATCATACTGAGCCTCCCACACATACACACAAACATCTCTCTCTCTCTCTCTCTCTCTCTCTCTCTCTCTCTCTCTCTCTCTCTCTCTCTCACACACACACACAGAAGGACGGACTGGTGCTGGGATGGGGAAGGCTACCGAAGCAGTCAGCCCTCCTCGAACCATCTCTGTGCTGCTGGGTCAAAAGAGGCGAGAGAAAGACGAGGAACACAATAGCCAACTCGTAAATAAAACCTTCTGCTGTGTGGCCTGACCGATATGTTTTCGACAATACGTGGATTCTAGTGTTGGTGGTGGTGGTGATGGTAAGGGAAGGTGTGGTCATTTGGTTATAGTGTGGTGTGGTGTGATGGTGTGGTGTTTTGTGGTGGTGCTCATCATGGTGACAGTGGTGTGGTGTGGCAAGGAGCTCTGGAATATGGTGTTGGTTATCATGGTGTGGTGTTGGTGTGGTGTGGTGTGGTATGGTGTGGTGCAGTCAAAGTAACGATCAGACCGGAGGAGTGTGTGGGCGTGGCGGTTTGTGAGCTTGTGTGGGCGTGGCTAGACTGTGTGTGTGTGTGTGTGTGTGTGTGTGTGTGTGTGTGTGTGTGTGTGTGTGTGACCATGGATTTTAGTGCACATCACCGTAGTATAACGGAGTGTAGGTCGTGCGTGTAGGAGTGTATTCGTGTATTCTATATATACCCTACATGTATCTATATGTGTATTATATATAACAACCAATCCGATTTTTTGACCACCACAAAACAACAACACAAAGGCGATTTAAGGGGGAAGTATACAGTGTTGGTAAATCTGGAGGAACTGAATCCTCCAAACTATTCCAAGCAACAAAACACCATTATTTTTGTTAACTTGGTACTGTTTCTTGGCATACTTTGGAGGATTCAAGGGACTCCAATGTATCTAAAGTGTATCCTCTCCTTAAATGACTACTTTCACCACAACACAAACACCACAACCACTGGAGGAGTCGACTATATGTGATGAAAGATGAAGTCACAGCACGTACCAGGTCTGCTTAACTTCACTCCACAGTATGAACGGGTCTTAATGTGTGTGTGTCTGGCTGGCTGGCTGGCTGGTGTGGGATGGGTTGGATGTGGAGTGCAGTTGAGAAGTAGTTGTAGTGTAGCGTTGTTTGGTTCCAAGTTATAGTATTAGTTGTAGTGTGTTTGTAATTTAGCTTTATGTAGTGTAATGTAGTGTAGCAGAGTGTGGCTTAGACTAGCTGAGTGGAGTGAGGTGAAGTGGTGTGTGTTGTGTTGTGATGTGTTAAGTTATATTGTGTTGTGGTTTGGTTTGGTGTGCAGTGGACCGATAGTGTATCTGTAAATATGATGTATAGTGTGATGAGTGTGGTGACAAAATATGGTGTGACAAGATGTGATGAGATGGCATCATGTCCTGGCGGCGTGTGGTGTGTCATGAAGGCACACACACACACACTCAACACAACATGACATTTTACTTTTTGGTTTGTTTTTGTTTATGCGTTCTTTCCTTACCACGTCATACACCTACTGGTTGATAATCCGACCAGCGATGGGGATCAAACTCACAACACCCAATCAATTGAGACACTACCGGTACTAACCAAAACACGATCACTCCTACAATTATAACACTCAGGTAATATTAACGCCGACACATTTACCTTCATCCTCTGGTTATATTCAGGTTTCCCACGTCCTCGAGCATGTTTTGGGCGGATAAAAAAAAAAAAGTGAATATAACCAAAGTGCGGCGGATGAAAGACAAGAGACGAAGAAACTAAGAAAAGAGTTAGTTGGACTTGGACATATCTCAAGCTACACAAAGACACCACAGTCCAACCCTCACGTACACCCTGGTCACATTTGGCTTGTCACAAACACAACTCTATGTTCATTAATGGGCGCGTGATGTTGTAAGCGAAATGAAGATTAATGATCCCTCCAAACAGAGAAAGAAAGCATACTACCTCTGGATATGTTATGTGGTATGTTTTCTGGCATAACATGAATTAATTAGTAGTCTGTAATTCACCAACATAGTCTTACCTCCCTTATAAACCTACGTAGTGATGTAGATGATTTTGAAGTTACAAATTCGTCCAAACGATGCCACAAAATACATCAATCTAACTAAACTTTGGATATTTGTTCTCTGTTACAGTTTGGATGAATAAAGTATCAGATTCACCAACGATACCACGGCTCCCTTAACTTTCTAAATGTGTAGTTGGTGTTGTCCTTCCTAACACCTCCCACGGCGTCTTACTCCCCCCCTCCCCCCCCCCCCCCCCCGGCTTCACCCTCGCCTCCCCCTCGCTCCAAAAATACTCATGAATGGTGATGTGCCGTTCCTGTCCCACCCCACCCTACCTTACTCTAACCCTAACCACACCCTTCTCTGTTCAACCCTACCCCTAACCACACCTTTCTCTACCACACCCTGCCCCTACCACACCCTTCTCTACCCTACCTTAATTAACCACACCTTACTGTCCCATCCTAACCCACTATTCCTCAATCCTTCTAGTTCCCCTACACTTCCTCACCTCATACTCCATCGTGGTCTGGTCCCCTTCATTCCTTGTCTCCCCCTCTACCTTAATATATTCGTTCTGCTGCTTCTTTCCTTTCACACTTCCTCCTTTCCTCCCTCCCTCCCTCCCTTCCTCCCCACTTCCTTCTCACCGACCTATTTCTATCTCAGTTCCCCTCATGCCAGTATCCCTCCCTCCCTCCCTTCATTTTTGTTGTTCCTTTCGTCCCCTAACATCCTCTACTCTCCCTCTTTTTACACTGTTCGACTCTTTCCCTTCTGTTCCTATCATCTGCTGTCCAATTCCTCACCACACATACACACACACACACACACACACACACACACATACAGTAAGGCCTGTTTCTACCGCCCTACCTTTCCATCACACAAACACACACACACAAGAAAAGCACAGGGCCCCAGAAAAGGGAGAAGGGACACTGATAAGTCCTGAGATAAGACCATACATACATACAGACAGACATACATACAGACAGACATACAGACAACCTTCTATGGAGTTAGGGGTGAAGGGGTAGACACGTGGTGGTGGTGGTTTAGGCGTATACCCTTTCTTTTATGTATGTATTTTAATTAAGGGGGGGGGGGTTCATTTTTATTACACTGGAGTGCCTTGATTCCTCCAAAATATGCCAGGATACAGACAGGACCACATGGATAAAAAAAATAATGGTGTTCTGTTGCTTGGAAAAATAGTTTGGAGGATTCATATCACCTACTCTCTTACTAATCAACTTTCCACAACACCATCCACTCTACATTTACCTCCACTTCTTGTAAGACTATAGCCCTCTCTCCCTCTCCATCACTCCCATATCAAACAACACCCAGTGGCCCTCTCTCCCCATACGAGCTTGCATTTGGGTGTACTAATAGGTAGTGAGTGATTCCTCTAATTTATACTGTACTAGGAAACAAACAATCGACGAAGATGGTCTCTGCTTCTCACCACAGTAAGGTAGAATTGGCAGTATTCGATTCGCTGGCAATACCTTGACCTCCATAAAATTAAATGTAGGGTGGAGGAGGGAGGAAATGAGATAGGGGAAGGGAGGGTGTGGCTGACATGGGATAAGATATTGAAGGGCTAAGTCAGGGAGTGATAAGGGAAGGATGGTGTGTGTGTGTGTGTGTGTGTGTGTGTTGAAGGGAGAGCATGATGATAAAGAGTCCAGAGGGAGGAGAGGAGGCAGGAAAATATGCACATATGAAGCACCTTCTTGTTACATAAAACATCACCCGGGTGTCCTTCCTCCTCCTTCACCCACTGTGTCCTCTTCTATTCTAACATTCTTCCCTTTTCACAACACCATACCACTAACACGACACCATACACTGACACAACAGCATACCAATTAAAACACCATACACACACAACATACACTTATACACACACAACATACACTGACAAAACACCATAAACTGACATAACACTATACCATTGGCGACATCATACAGACACAACACAACACCATACATTGACACATCCCCATTCTCCACTCAACTGAAAATATGATGGAAGGAATGTGAGCGTGTTGAGGGTGGTGAAGGGGAGGGTGTGACCGTGCCGTGTAACCCAGCCAGCTATCACTCTCACAACTCGACCCCTTCCTGGATCCAGAGTCTGATAACACGAGTCTACCTTCACTCAGACCTTATCACTGCTATTTTTTACCCTATATAAATATCTATCATGCCAGTGACAACCCTAACTTATCATACAACTTCTTGTTTAATTAAATGATCATACACAATAAAGTCAAGGGTTAGATTGCGTCGTCTTGAATATGACTCGATATATCTGTGTGTGATATATTGCATGTGAGTGATGTACCGTTGAAGAAGACGAAGTGAAATTAATTAAAAGTGATGAAGTGAAGTATATACAGTATGGTAAAGTAAACAGAACAGCATATGGTTGGTGTATGTATGTATATGTTAGTGTATGTGGTGAATCCAATGGTGTGTTTGCATGGTAATAAAGGTAAAGGTGAAGGCTGTGCATATATACAGTAAAATTTTATATACAGTAGGATTTTATATACAGTAGAATTTTATATACAGTAGAGTGGAATATACAGTAGAGTGGAATATACAGTAGAGTGTTATATACAGTAGAGTGTTATATACAGTAGAGTGTTGGTATATATTGTATGGTGATATATACTGTATGGTGATATATACTGTATGGTGATATATACTGTATGGTGATATATACTGTATGTTGGTATATACTGTATGGTGGTATAGGAGGCGGGGGTGACTCGTCCTCATTCAGCTGGCAGCCATATTTCACTGACGGTGGGGAGCCAGGGGGTGTAACCTGACCCTGGGGGCACGACGCGAGGTTCTGGCACGCACCCCCTACACCCACAGCAGTCCCAACACACACCCGGAGGAGGATTGTATACCCCTACCTAACCCCCCTGATGAAGTAGGGTTTGGGGGGGGGGGTAGAAAGGATGGGGATGTAGGGAAAGAGGAGGTGGCAAATCAGGAAGATATAGGGGCAGGGCAAAGCAGGGAAGGGAAGGGAAGGGAAGGGAAGGGAATGGAATGGAATGGAATGGAATGGAAGGGAAGGGAAGGGCAGGGCAAGAATCCCAGTTCTAGGAATAATACGACATAGGGGAAAACCGAGAAAAAGGGAGTAATGTTAGTTATGCATGTGTGTGTCAGTGTCTAAAGAGAACGAGTGGGAAGGTCTGACAGAGTATAAGGAATCAGACTGTGAATGTGGGTGTGTAGGCGTATGTACAGGAGGTGAAACATGGGTGTAGGTGGTGGTCAAAACACACACACACACACACACACAGAGACATACAACCCCTGGCGGACATCAAGTGAAATTAGGTTAGTTGAAACGTGGGCGGGGGAGGCAATCCCTCTCTCTGGGAATGGACATAATATTAAGGGAGATATGGACCAGCAGTGAGTGTCTAGATATGTGTGTGTGTGTGTGTGTGTGTGTGTGTGTGTGTGTGTGTATGCGTGTGTGTGTGACTAAACAGTGACTAAACCAAGTATCAACATTAGAACAAAAAATAAATATAACGATGCCCAACAAAAACCGAATGATGATGATTGATGCCAGAACTCACTGTGAAACGAACAAGACTGAAAACTGACACTGTAAAAAGGGAAACGGATACAACCAGGAATGAGGGAGTTAGTTAAAGATGATGCTGGACTTGAATGAAAGGGGATGTAGAGTAGGACATGGAGTGGGTGGTTACGTCAAGGGGAAGGGGTGGAGTGTAGTGGTGTATGTGTGTGGATGAGTGAATTATTGAGTGCGTGGAGTGAGTAGAACTATAGGCTATGTACGATGTTGTGAGTGGGACAGGGAGTGAGTGATTGAGTACATGGAGTGGTGGGACGAACTGAGTGTGTAGTTTGAGTGAGACAAGCGAAGTTAAATAATTTGGGTGAGTGTGTGAGTGAGTGAGTGGAAAGACCTATACGTGGGTGGAGGTGAGTAAGTAAATAAGTAGGTGAGTAAGTAAGTAAATGGAATGGATGGAGTGGTGTGCGTCACTTGTTCTGGGTGGGTGGGTGGGTGGGTAGGGCAAAGGTCAAACTGCTGGCCTACACTTGACCTGGGACCCTTCTCCACTCACAGCAGCATATGACCCCATCCCTCCCCTCCCTCCATCTGATACTCCCATGCACAACAAACACTCCAGTCGTCTCTCCCTTCTCTTGTCCAGTCGTCTCTTCCTTCTCTTGTACAGTCGTCTCTCCCTTCTCTTGTACAGCTAAGGGTTGGTTATAATTATAGTGGGTGATCTGTTGTCGGTAATTGGAGACCTACTGACACTTCCAATTTATACCAGGAGACGTGTTTTCCACTCGTTTCTTGTAGGTGAATCCTAGTAAGGGCCAAGGATTCTTCTAAATTATCCACCAATACCCACAGAGCATAATAATCCACGTAGGAGGAGGTTGGGGGAGGTGAGGGGCGGGTGGCTACTGTCCGATACCTTTATATTAGGTTACAACCCAGTTCCCATACTCTCAAAATGAAGTACAACAAGTCTCTTCCCTGGAGCTCTAGTACTTTGGAGGAATCAGTAGGCTTTCAATTCGCTCACAACATATGACTGACCCCCTTCACGATAACAACAGCCTTATTCGTCTCACCAACAAGACATAAATAATTAATTATCATGAAAACCTACAAATTAGTGAGAGGGGAATTCTGTCGAGTGGGTGTAGGAGGAAGGGAAGCTCACCAACTGCAGACACACACACACACACACACACTGTCCAACACTTAGGTAGGTAGGTAGGTGCACTACTACACTCTCTTACTGTACTGAACTCACGACACCAAGTAGAAGTAGATTTTTAGTCCAGGGTGACATGACATGACGTGTGTGTGTGTGTGTGTGTGTACAAAACTGGACAAGAATAACACGCGAGCACCAACACACACACACACACACACACACACACACATACACACACACACACACACACACACACACACACACACACACACACACACACACACACACACACCATGTTACATTATTGACAATCATCCTAACTACTACTCCTCCAGACGAAGGAGGAAGACCGTAAGAGACCTGAACCCAAACAACCCATACAGACCAGACCAGACTGACTGACTGGCCCAGCCCTCCTAGACTAACCCAAACATGTGATGCAATATTCAGAGAAAGAGGCGGAGGGGAGGGAGGGACGAAAGAAAGTGGGGGCAGAGAGACGGAGGAACGGACTGAGAGAGAGGAGAATGGGACAGAGAGAGGGGAGAGACGGAGGGAGAGAGAAGGAGAGGAAGGGACGTAGAGAGAAAGGGACGTAGAGAGAAAGGGACGTAGAGAGAAAGGGACGTAGAGAGAAAGGGACGTAGAGAGGAAGGGACGTAGAGAGGAAGGAAAGAGAGGGAGAGAGAGGGAGAGAGAGGGAGAGAGAGGGAGAGAGAGGGAGAGAGAGGGGAGGGAGGGAGGGAGGGAGGGAGAGAAAGAAAGGAGAGGTAGCAGGAAGGGACGTAGAGAGGAGAGGGAAGGAGAGAAAGAGAGAGAGAGGAGGATCTGGCAACACTGCGGCCTCGACCACACCTGTCTCACCCTCCCTTATGTAAGTTAAGTACAGTATGGTATGTAACTTTAGGCCTGGACACCTTAATTAATATTTCTACCTACATCTTTAGTATATGTATGTTATTCTAGCCTTATTTATCATCATCATCATCAATATCATCATTATCATTGTCATTATAAACGTATCTACTTCCACTACCATCATCACCATCATCATCACCACCATCACCACAACCACACCACAAAAAATACCATCAGAGAAATCGTACAGACAGACATCGCTCAAATTACAGTAGGAATATCACAGTTAAGGGACCATGACTGTGATGTAGTCAATAAATTAATCGGAGGTAAATCGAGTCCTTCAAATATTGCCACGAAACACACACACACACACACACACCTACAGTATATGGAAGGAGCTTGTTTCGTGGCATAGTCAGTAAGAATCAGTAGAAGCCTCCAATACCCAAACACAATTCACAGAGTTCTTAAAATGATCATAATAATACTAAAAAAACTGACTATAATATTTACGACAAATAACTGAGAATCGATTCCTATATGGACCAGCAGGATTGACGAAAGGGCCGCTCGCTGTTCATATTAATACACAATGTTATTAGTTTATATTCTATACTAAATTGATATATTCTTCATTACCCTGCCGGTATAACAATAATTCAAAGGCGTAGGTATAAATTTAAATGTTTTCAGACTCCATAATTTAAACTTTAATGTCTCCCTGTGCCCGCCCGACCACCTCATTGGTTAGTTATTAATTCAGACAATACACCCGCCGTAATAATAAATAATAATAAATAATAACTTTCATCCATAATTTTTATTCTTGCAATTAATAATGTCCAGAACATCATTAAACCTTTTCTCAATTATTTGTCTTTTCTGTTGTTCACTTCAGTGTTATTTATTTACCCAATTATGTTGATTATATGTATTATGATCTTATGACATTTGGCTAAATTATCATGAATATGTTTGTCTCAGTCTTACACAATTCTCTTTCTTCAGAGCTGCATGGTACTGCCTCATATGTCAACAAATGAAAGGGTCACCATCAGTAAATATGAATTACAGAAAACAGTAAACTCTCGACTTACTACATAAATATTACCTTATACACTATACGTAGACTAGGAGGGGGAGGAGGGGGGGAGGGAGGAAGAGGGTGAGGGGTGAGAAAGGAAGAGTGGGAGGAGGGGGTGAGGGAGGAAGAATGGTGTGAAGGGGGTGAGGAAGGAAGAAGGGGGAGGGGGAATGCTAACAACTACATCTGAATGACAAAAGAAGTGACAAGATAAAAATGTAATGTGGGGCCTAATTATCCTTCATCGGGTGTTCCTTCCTTCGTCTCATAACAAGACATCAAAAAATACACTTAAAATACACAATACACTTCAAACTACTGTATAACTACCGAATACAGTATGCCCATGTAAGAAGCATGTATAGTGAAGGAATATACACCATACACATCCATCTACTGTATATACAAAGGCATTCATTCTGGTACACAAACACACAAACAATGACTCACATGTAAGATATCACAAACACATTATCTACCTCTCTCTCTCTCTCTCTCTCTCTCTCTCTCTCTCTCTCTCTCTGTCTATCTTTAAATGGAAGCAAGGACGGCAAGGATGCATGACGTGAGCTAAATTTCTGTGGTTTACTGCTGTGGCGAGAGCGCGCGCGTGTGTACAGTATGCGTGTGAAGAGTATCTGAAGAAGTTAGGTGGAGGACGATATGATGTAGAAAAAAAAAGACATAAGGATGGGAAGGATTTTGTGTATGTGTTGGAGAGAGGATTAAAAGGTACGAGTGGATGACTGTGGGTGGAGGAGTGGATGACTGTGGGTGGTGACTGGGTGGAGGAGTGGGTGACTCTGGGTTGTGGTGGTGGTGGTGGTGGTGGGGGTGTAAAAATGTGGGAAGGATAATAATAAGTGTATGTGTTGTATAAATAAAGTGGGAAAAGAATAGTTCAGAAAGCTGAGGGGTTTAATGTGACGGGAATGTACATGTGATTGTCAGTGGGTTGGATTGGGTTGGATGGGGACAAGATCTTAGTAATAATAAGCGACATCCTGGAGAGACGAACACAGAGGAGATGACAGCAGCTGTAGACGTGAACATATATAACATCTGGCCTCTAGCATAACAACACGTGACCAGACACAGTACACAAACTCAGTCCAGACCAGACCAACCACCATGACGATCTGGAAAATGGCCACCTCATCCATACAAACAGTTACCTTACTTTGTCTCACATTTTGCTACAGTTATTCTATTTTCTCTCACATTTTGGTACTACATTCAATTAATATCTCATCTTAACCCACCACCCACCCACACAGTCAAGCAGAGAGCGTGGGCGGGTGGTTCTCATCACAGGAAGTGACTGGGAGGGGAGGGAAAGGGAATGGAAGGGAAGGGAGAGAGTAGTGGTGGTGGTGGAGGGGGATTGCTGGAGCGGGGAAGGTCGTTCGTCTCGCACTAGTTGTCACACCACAACCACCATCACCGCTACCAACAGTCAACACACACACACACACACACACACACACACAAGTACATGATGAGTAGGCACTATACGTATAATATTAGCTATATTTGGCATAAAACGTCGTATCTTCCGACACCAATCGAGTATCATAATTTCACGTGAGTCAATAATGAACAGTACTATATAGACTTACAATGTATACTTATATGAAGTCGAGTACAAACAGCCCAAGATAATTATATAACAAATTTTGAAGTATGAAACTGAATCTACATCATGTACTTTCCATACAAACCAATGCAACTGAAAGGAGAGATGGAATTTGAGACATAGTTATACACACACAGACTACACCGAGTCTAACTGTGGCGGAGAGATCAGAGTGGCTGTGCAAAAACAAAAACCAACTTGGCTTCCGATGGGGGGAAAATCATGCTCTGGTTGAGAGGACGTGGCAAAGGTGAATAGAAGAACCCCGAGCACACACACACACACACACACACACACACACACACACACACACACACACACACACACACACACACACACACACACACACACACACACACACACACACACACACAGCCTGGGGGGGGGGGGGGACTAATAAGGGGGGTAACACCTCTTTCTGGTAAATTGGAGGGCTACTGATTCCTCCAAACAAACCATCCTAGGAAACAAATCACTCCAATGTTACTAACTAATAGGGGATTTGTTTGTTGTTTCGTGACATGGTTTGGAGGATTCAGTAAACCTTCAAAAAAAAAAAAAAAAAAAAAAATCCCCCCCACTTAAGGGACCCTGTGATTGTGTACGAGACCAAATGGTGGCTTCTGATTCCTCCAGACTATGCCACGAAACAATCTCCTTTAATGTAAGTGGTGTTTCGTGGCAGTATCTGAAGGACTCACTCACTTCCAATATTCTGACTACAGCCTGGGGGAGATTAAACAGGCTGGGAGAGAGAGAGAGAGAGAGAGAGAGAGAGAGAGAGAGAGAGAGAGAGAGAGAGAGAGAGAGAGAGAGAGAGAGAGAGAGAGAGAGAGAGAGAGAGAGAGAGAGAGAGAGAGAGAGGATATTGAGGTTGTGGGTGAGAACGTGTGAACTGAATAGAGAACGTAAAGGCTGCATTAAGAACACGTTTGGCGAGAGAACACAAAGCCTGATGAGAAAACAAGAGGAACACTGAAAGAACAAAGAACACACGAATTGAAAGAAAGAACACACACCTTAAAAGCAGCACAGAACACAACCAAGGGAGACACAGAAAACTAAGAACACAATTAAAGGAAAGAACACACACACACACCATAAGGAAAGAACACACACACAAACACACCATAAGGAAAGAACACACACACACAGGCAGGGGTGAGAAAAATACCCCCAGCATCGTAAACATCATGGGGCCACAAGTTAAGGGATATGGGACGATAAATTGGATGGTACGTACGATGATAGGGTGGGGGGAGGGGGAGAGGTGTGTGTCCATGCATATTCATTGGTGGTGGTGATGATGGTGGTGGTATTGGTGGTCAGTGGTAGTGGTAGTGGTGGGTGGTGATGGGAATGATGGTGGTGGTGGTGAGTGGTGATGGGAATGATGGTGGTGGTGGTGATGAATGGGATTGTGTGTGATTGTGATGAATGGGATTGTGAGTGATTGTGATGAATGGGATAGTGATGGTGATGAATGGAATTGTGATAGTAGTAGTAGTAGTATAGTGGTGGAAATAGTACTGTAGCTCTCCAATATCCCTTCAAACGTTTCAATATCAACACCAGTCATTGCTATGGATAAGATCAGTGTTGGTGAGAGAGAGAGAGAAACTTTACAATACCACAAGGTCTTTCAAAGGTCAGGTAGGCAGGCAGTACAGTTAACATTACGCTTCATATCCCATTGGAAGGGATATATACCTTTCACCTTTGTAATTAGTAGGCTTATGGCTCGTAATTAACACGTAGGCAAGCATTAACATTTGCCTGTGTGCCTGCCTTCTTGTCTGTTTATATGTGTTTGTGTGTCTGTCTGTCTGTGTGTCTGTCTGTGTGTCTGTCTGTGTGTGTGCGTGTGTGCGTGTGTGTGTGTGTGTGTGTGCGTGTGTGTGTGTGTGTGTGTGTGTGTGTGTGTGTGTGTGTGTGTGTGTGTGTGTGTGTGTGTGTGTGTGTGTGTGTGTGTCGTACTCTTTCTTTCTCACCCCTCATCCAACGTTCAATAAATCCATTTGAAATTTGAAACAAAGTACACACACACACACACACACACACACACACACACACACACACAAGATGAAAAACAAATCTCAAACAAATCAAAGTGACACGATACCAGGCAACTCCGTGACGTGACCTTGGTGTGTGTGTGACAAGGAATGATGACCCGGTGAGACAGACGTCATTCTTACCTGTGAGGAGAGAGAAAGAGACAAATAATTAGAGAAAGGATTAGTCAAGGATACGAGATTATACATTCCAATTCAATCGTGATCCGTCTTGGATATAATATTACTTACTGGATTAACATTTCGCGACTTTTAACCATCACGAAAAATATAAATAAGTCTGCAGTTCCAGGATTAAAAAAATAAAAATAAAAATACAAAATGACACCAACTCTGGGGGTCATTAATGTAGAAAAATTGTATAGAGGTAAATTTGAATGGTTGGTGGTGGAAATGAAAAGTGGTGGTAGTGGTGGTAGTGGTGGTGGTGGTAGTGGTGGTGGTGGTAGTGGTGGTGGTAGTGGTAGTGGTGGAGTGGCTGGGTTTTATTTGAGATTATTTCTGATGTATTAGTGATGAAAATGGTTAGGAAAAAATTGAAAGTGATGTGCAGTTGTAGATATTATGGTGGAGGTTGTGGTTGTGGTAGTAAAGATGGTATTATTGTTCTTGTGGTTGTGGTAGTAAAGATGGTGGGTGTCAGTGGTGATGGAGGTTGTGGTGGTAGAGAGGATGGTTGTGGTTGTGGTTGTAAAGATGGTGGTGATAGTGGTGATGGTGGTGGTGATAGTGGTAAAGATTGTGATAGTGGTGGTGGTAAAGATGGTGATGGTGGTAGAGATGGTGATGGTGGAGGTATCAGACAGTGAACCCGGAGTTACATCACAGACCACACTTACCTACTGACTCCTCCTTGACGTGACACTACCACCACCACCACTACCACTACCCTGCCAACCAACCATCCTACCTACCAACCAGTCCAACTACCTACCCAACCAACCTACATACCAACCAGCATCCCAAGTACCTAGCCAAACAACTTACTACCTACCAAGCAACCAACCAGGAAAGTCAGTCAGTCACACAACCAAAGAAAAAAGTAAATATAAACCAGGCAACCAACCAACCAACCAACTAACTAACAATTCAAACAACTACCCACCCACACAACCAACCAACCAACCAACCAAACACCTAACCATTCATCCTCTCATCCAACCACCTTACATACTCCAGTAACCAAGCCACGTCCTCTGTGTACCCTTCCTACTCAGCTACCCTACCACTTTACTTTTGGTTGGTTACAAGTTGAGGATTTACACAAGAGTCAGTCACTGCACAAAGGCACATAAACTTCATCTGGGTCTTCATATTAATAACGGGAATGAAGCAAAGAATATTATTATACTTATACATTAATACACTAATATATTTATACCGTATTACTGTACATATTTATACATGCACCTATTTGTTTGTTTGATTCTAATGTATGTATTGCTGTCTATTGTACTTTGACTGTAAACAAAGTGATGCCTGCTCTTATCGACGTCATGGGTACTAACAACAGAAACTTATACTTCCAAGTCACGAATTAAGACCTGTTTCTCAGCTGCAGGAACAAGAATACTGAAGGAATAACCTGACCACAGCAACTGAAAGAGAGGAAGCAGACACACTCCTCCTCCTCCTCCTACTCCTGACTCCTCCTCCTGCTGCAGACACTCCCGGCCCCCTCCAGCCAGGGGCCCCTCGCCGGCACCTCGTCTGCACCACCACCCACCAATCGATACCAGCGCCACACACACACACACACACACACACACACACAATCTACAGCAGCATATATGGTGTACATTTAATCAACACGTTTGTACATGTTCCTCTTTACTTGCAATATGTACACGTATACAGTATGGGAGGATATACTGTGCACGAAGTATAAGTATAGTAACCTACTTCTTCACTGTCTCACACATGATCATCACTAATCATATACACCACCTCAGGTCACACGTACATACATACCCATTACAACCTGACACACACACACACCTTTTACCACCTCCCATCACCACTCCATCACCAATGACACACATCTCACATCATCTCACGTACCACCACCATGACCAACAACAACAACAACAACAACCACCACCACCACCATGAGTCATATACCATCATAACCTCAATCATAGACCCTTCCTCTACAACACTATCACTCATTATGGGATTAATTTTCTATATGAAGATTGTGAAGGTGACATTATAATCTCTTTATCTCCTTGAGTTGACCATCCTGACCGTCTTATCTAATCTGTTGCTAAGTGTATTGAAATGGATGAAGGAAAAAACGAGAGTGGAATAGCAAGAGAAAAAAAATGGGGAGAATCAAGGAGTGAACGGCTGGCGAAGAGAATGAAAGGAAAATCGAGACAATGAAGGAGGGAGGAAGGGAGGGAGGAAGGGAGGGAAGGAGGAAGGTGGAAAGGAATGAGGAAGACTTGAGACTCAGAAGAAAAGAAAATGAGAAGAAATGAGAGTGGATGGTCGAGCCAAAATGAGAATGAGGGAGAAGGAAGGGAGAAAGAACAGCACAGAGGGGAAGGGGAGAATAACGTCAGTCAAAGAGAAAGAAAATCAATGGAGAAGGAAGGAAGGAAGGAAGGAATGAAGGAGGGAATAATGTCAAAGAGAAAGAAAATCAATCGAGAAGGAAAGGAAAGAATGAAGGAGGGAATAATGTCAGAGAAAGAAAATCAATGGAGAAGGAAGAAAGGAAGGAAGGAAAGAATGAAGGAGGGAATAATGTCAAAGAGAAAGAAAATCAATGAAGAAGGAAAGAAAGGAAAGCATGAAGGATGGAATATGTCTGAGGTTGGCTTTAGGCTGCTAACGTATACTGTACCAGAGAACCATCGACAAGACTCATCAAAAACCCGAGGGACGAAATGTGGACGAGGTTATTTCAGATTACGTGAACGGATTATAGTACCCTAGTCTAGTCAGGATGTGGGTTGAGGGTGGGGGTGGGGGGGGGACACTGGGTGGAGAGGGGGCTAAATATGGGGGTACTACCAGATGGGGTTGACGATATACAAGGACTGGGGTACTAGGGTTGAGGGGCAGGTAATGTACGTACGAGGAACAATGAAAGGAGTTTAGGAAGGACAGAGGCAGAGGGTACTAGGGTAAGAGTACTAGGAAAAGGTAGGAAGTAATAGGGCACTAGGTGATTTTAAAGGTCTAGAGTGAAACTAGGACAAGGAGTAGGAAAGTATCGTGTATGACAGCAGGAGGTATATTGGTAAGGGGGTAGTAGGAGGGGAAGGAAGTAGTAGTTGGCAGAGAATATAGAGTAAAGGCTGTGAGGTGTGTTGTTGGCAAAGGGGTACCATGGAGGGTAGAGAGTACATCCAGGTCTATACATAATAAAGCAATGGTGGTGGTGGTGGTGGTGGTGGTGTTGTTAATAGGGGGTAAGGAGAGGGGGGGCATCACTGGGTTATAAAAGGGGTCTGGTATGAACAATGCAGAGATGGTCCCACACAAAACAGGTTCTCCTACAAACAAAGATTGCTAAAGACCTGCTATAACCCACGTGTCTGTCTGAGAGAGTGAGGAGGAGTGAGTGGGTTGTCCTGCTACTCTCTTACACACACACACACACACACACACACACACACACACACACACACAAGCTGTATAAGGACAATTCTGGACAAAGCGAGGAGAGCTGTGAGGGTGAGGAAGGAGGGGGCGACTGGTGAGGAAGTGAAAAGGAAGGAAGAAAAGGTTAGGGAGGAGGAGGAGAAGGATGGGTAAGGTAGTAGTAGGATGAACAGAGAGGGAGAAGGGCAGGATGAAAGGAGGGGAGGGGAGGGGAGGGGAGAGGGTCAAGGTGAGTAAAGGGGAGAGGTTAGAGAGGAGTAAAGGAGACAGGACGCGGTAGAAAGAGGGAGGGAGGGAGAGGGAGGGAGGGAGGAGTGAGAGAAATGGGAAGGAGAGCGTGAGGGAGGAATAAGAATCAGATTAAATTCAATTTTTTTTCATTTTACAATACATTACCAACAAATGACGTTAGAGACAGAGAGACAGCGAGAGCGAGAGCAGCTGTAACAGAACAATAAGGTATACACACACACACACACAAAGTTTACTACAACCTTTTAAGTCAGGGTCTCCAGTGATTCCTGAACTAACCACGAGCTACAAACAAAAGCCGGTTGTGTGTGTGGTTACAAGTAGAGAGCCACCGGAGTCAATCTCACTACACAAACCTCACTCCCTTCCCAATCCTCACTAACCTTCCTAACCTCACTCGCTTTTCTAACCTCACTCGCTTCCCTATCTTCACTCACTTCCCTATCCTCACTCACTTTTCTATCCTCACTCACTTTTCTATCCTCACTCACTTTTCTATCCTCACTCACTTTTCTATCCTCACTCACTTCCCTATCCTCACTCCCTTACCATTCCTCACTCCCTTCCCCACCCTCGCTAACTTTCCAAAATTCCCTCCCTTCTCTATCCTCATTCGCTTTCCTAACCTCATTCGCTTCCCTAACCTAACTCGCTTCCCATTCCTCACTCGTTTCTAAATCCTCACTCGCTTCCCAATTCTAACTCACTCCAACTTCACTAACCAAACCAAACGTCACTCATTACTCTTACCTGCAGTCTTACATCTTCACTGCTTCACTATACTCTACTTCCCCAGTTCATTCTTACACTTCATCAAGCACAAAGAATAAACTACTTCAACCTCATTACTGGAAACTTACATTTTTAATCTTTACTCTGGTACACTTCACTATTAATTAATTTACTTTACTACTAATTACTTTACTTCAATACTAATTACTTCACTCCCATTATCTCACTACAGGGACCTCATTACCTTGTTGTCCATTTTTTATCCTTCTCACGGTGACACTCTGCTTGTGTAGCCATGGAAGGGAAGACCATGCAGGGTAGGATTGGGTAAGGCAGGGATGTGAAGGAAAGGGTAGGACAAACAGGAAAGGGAAAGACAAACTAGGTCAAGGACAATAAAAGACAGGAGAGAGAAGGGCAGTGCAGTACAGGGCAAGGAAAGGCAGGTCAGGACAGAGGAGGGCAATGTGGTGCAGGGAAAAACAAGGAAGGGCAGGACAGAAGAAGGCAATGTGGTGCAGGGATAAGCAGGGAAGGGCAGGGAAGGTCGTGATTTTAACCAGCTGGTCATTATTGCTATAATTACCGGTGGAAGCGGAACTCAGCCTGCTTCCTCACATGAACCTTCCTTGTACCCACACCTAACAAGCACCTCACACTACACCTCTCCTCACCTCACACCACACCTCACACCACCTTCCTTGTACCTCCACCTCACATGCATCTTACACCACACCTCCCACCACCTTCCTTTTCACTTCCCATCACCTCACATCGGGTTTATATTTGTAATACTGAGAAAGACACTCAAAATAGGTACTACACTTCATGATCCAAGGCATTTCTTCTGCATGAGTATAGGGTACAACGGTTTTTTTCCACTTCTATCCATACTGCATACATACATAGTCTACACAGCACCTCGTACTGCACAATCTAATATACACTCTAATATCCACATTACAACACATTTCAATACCTATATACAGTCACCAAGGTATCATTAACAACCACAATCACCATGGCTTACTTACCACTCCTGGACACATCTGGCAACTGTTAATCCTTGTGTTTACTATATATAGTTCGTGGTATAATAATCTTGGAATGAGGGAGAAATTCTGTACCTTAACAAAATAACCTACAGTACAGTAAACCAAACAAACATTCTCTCTCTCTTTCATTCAGGGATTTTTACTCAATAATGTACAGTAATTATTCTTAACATACAGTCAGTCACCATCACTTCTACACATACATACACACATACAGTACAATACATAATTATGAAACACATACTGAACATATACTATACTCCTGACACACCAACATTATATTAGGGACACTGTGCTGCCATCAACTTTTCACAGTGTTATGTCAGGACGTCAATATTTTCGACAGCAGAGTATAGACAGACACAGTTATATTTATTCGGGTCTCGTCTGGTTCCGGTTCAAGGTCAGGTTTCAGGGAAGGGTTTGAAAGTCTATGTGTCCTTCCAACCATGTCTTTCTCATTACTAAATTATGATTCCTCCTGACTATGCCACGAAACAAGCTCCTTCAATATAAAGAGGGTTTGTTTCGTGGCAATGTTTGTAGGACTCACTCACCCCCAATATTCTGACCACACACACACACACACACACACCTTTTCTGTCTCTTGTTTCTCTCTCTTTCTCTCTCTCTCTCTCTCTCTCTCTCTCTCTCTCTCTCTCTTCTGTGTGTGTGTGTGTGTCTCAGTGTTGCCAGACGTCACCATGCAGCAGTGTTCAGAAAGAAGAAGAAGGAAGGGGGGAGGCAAATGTCTTTCCCGGGCAAAACCACCAAGTAACGCCCAAACACCGGAGGTTAAAATTATCCCTGACCTTGGGAGGGGTGAGCTGGGGTGGTGTGTGTGTGTGTGTGTGTGTATAGAGATAGACAGAGAGAGAAAGTGTGTTAAGTTGAGTTGTGTTGTGTTGTATGTAGAGAGAGAGAGAAAGTGTGTGTGTGTGTGAGAGAGAGAAAGAAAGAGAAACAAAAGACAGAAAAGGTGTGTGTGTGTGTGTGTGTCTTTTTAACTAACTCTCTCTACAGCATACCATCTCTCTCTCTCTCTCTCTTTCTCTCTCAAACGGAAACCTGGAGAGTAAAGTAGTCTGTCGGTGAGCGGATGTCACCTCTTATTGAACATCCTGCCCCACAAGTAAATTAAACAAGCTCTCATCGTTATCATATATAGTCGTATTAATGCATCTGTCTTAGAGAGAGAGAGAGAGAGAGAGAGAGAGAGAGAGAGAGAGAGAGAGAGAGAGAGAGAGAGAGAGAGAATGGTATGCTGTAGAGTTATAGTTGAATAGACACACACATATACACACAGTAAGAGTGCCAACCTAAGCATGTGAGTACCAGTATGTTGGCACCTGGGAACAGTGCCAACACACCCCCTACTCCAACGACACGAGAAACAGTATTAACGGGATCACTGCTAAAGTATCAGTGCCAACCACGAGGTCAGTGCTACTATATTGTCCACCTATGGCACTCTTAGGCACTGTTATTACTATTTATTATTATTATTTATTATTTATATGCCCACCCCGAGATCAGTGCTACTATATTGTCCACCTTTGGCACTCTTAGGCACCATTAGGCACTGTTATTACTATTTATTATTATTATTTTTCCATGTGGTGGTGGAGGTGGTTAGTTCCTCTATACATGTTTTCACGTAGACAGGGATTAAGGAGAGATTCCCTTGTTGGTAATTTAGGATGTCTCTGATTCCTCCAAACTACTACAGATGCCTCGATACAGATCCATTATTTGTACTGTACCAATGAGGGCGTCTGTTTTCTGGCACAGTTAGGAGGAATCGGTAACTCTCCCAATCACCAACAAGAGAATCTCCATTAAAAGATTAGTGTATCTGGAAAAAATAAAAAAGATCAACATATATACAGAAAAAAATGAAGTACTATTTTCTTATTCTTTATCATCGTCGACTCCATTCCATTTTACGCCAAATTATTTTTACTCGTTATTGGAGAGATTCATGATCTTTACGTCTATTCGTAGTTCTTTGTAACATTTCTGAATATCTTGTACCCACAGAGACATGAAAAGGCAAATAGCTTTTTAATCCCTTAATTAAACTTACATGCTGATGAAAACAACACCTTGGAAGCGGTAGTGAAAAATCGGTATAAATGGTTTCTCATCCTATGATTCTTTGCCAAAAACTTAAAAAATTCAGTTAGCAACAATAGGCCTACCTACATTCTGTCAGATAAACTACATTACACGTCATTCCATATATGTATAAAAATGTACTAAAAATGTACTTAGATGTACTCAACGTGTATGTTTATAGTTAATATACATGTGGGGTCAGGTTGGTTAAGCTAGGGACTCTGTGATCATGTAGGAGACCTGATGGAGGCTTCTGATTCCTCCTGACTATGCCACGAAACAAGCTCCTTCCATATAGGTGGTGTTTAGTGACAATATTTGAAGGACTTATTTACCTCCAATTTTCTGACTACATAACAGGGTCCCATAAGGAGACAACAAAACTCACCGTGTGCGTTGGGTTGGTGGTTGGTTTGGTTGTGGTGTAGTATGGCGTCCATATGGCCTGTAGGTGGTGTGGTGGTGATGGTGTTGGTGGTGGTGATGATGTTGTTGGTGATGGCAGCTGTGGTGGTGGTAGTGGTGGTGAGCAGGGATGGAGTTTGGGCCACGGGGGACATATCCTACCTTGCTGCTCACCTCCCTCTCCTTTCTCTTCGTTTCTCTCCTCCCTCTTTTCTCTTCGTTTCTCTCCTCCCTCTTTTCTCTTCTTTTCTCTCCTCCCTCTTTTCTCTTCTCTCCTCCCTCTTTTCTCTTCTCTCCTCCCTCTTTTCTCTCTCACCCTTAATTAATTCCTTCGTTGCTTCCTTCACTTGCTAAAGCTAACTTGGGCTAGCTTTGCAAGTGGTTCACTCACTTACGTAAACCTTTTTCACAAACACTGACTCGTCAATTCTCCCATAAACACTGGGTAACTTTTGGTCAGGAATAAAACACCAACACTTTATATTTTTCTTTCTTTCTTTCTATATTTTCTTAGGTGTTAATTAAGCACAATAATAAATTTTCTACAGCCAATTATATTATTTTGCTTCGAATATAATATATATACAAACTTTTGGTACCGACGGATGGTGGGAATCACATCAACAAAATAAATAAAAAATAGTAACTTATTGATTTTCACTGATTGGTTTCAAATTTCATTTTTTTCAGTCATGTGAATATCCATGACTTCTGGAAAATAAAGAACATCATGAGTGGGGAACGAACGAACGAACGAGACCTCACTACGTACACACAATATAAATATATATATATATATATATAAATCGGTGCAATTCTCGTGTGAAAAATTTCCGACACCTCAGACGAGGGATGGTGAAAAAATTATTTGTTTATTTCCGAGGCATCATGACCAAGCTGTGCCCATCAGTACTTACAAACCCATCAGATCTACTTACCTACCTACCTGTCTCTGTCTCTATCTCTCTCTCTCTCTCTCTCCAAACTGGACTCGACAGTAATCCGTGTATCAAATAAAACTGACTAAAGTACTTTCAGTTTGTTTACGTTTCAGCCGAGAAAATATTATCTACTCATAATAATTTCCAACTGGGATATATATATTTTCATTATCAAAGTGTGCTTCTTTTGACAATTATTTCTCTGGTCACCTTTGTAATATGTATGGAATATTTTCAATATATTTACCATCATACTTTTCGTTCTATCTTTAAAATATTTAATGGCATTCCTTCCCCTCCCAGTCAGTCACAGGAACGCTTGGCAATATAAAGACTGTATGACTGTTAGCTTGTTGTGTATATATGTTAACTGTACAGGTGTGTGTGTGTGTGTAGTAGTGGAATGCTAGTACCCGTATGTGACAACAGATGTGGGGACAAGTGTGCCCTGTGGAGGTGTATAAAATATATGTCTGTACAGGTGTGTGTGTGTGTGTGTGTGTGTGTGTGTGTGTGTGTGTGTGTGTGTAATAACGTTAGCAGATCTAATTACATAACAAAGCTTCCCCAGCATCACAGGAATGAGGTTAAACATATATAAAGGAAAGGACGACACACAGAGATAAAATTATAGAGATACATTAAAAAATAAATATATATATATAGTAGGTAAAAACAACAACAAAATAGATAAGACAGAAAGAGAAAGGAAAGATCAAGGGAAAGAATAAAGACAAAACCAAAGAGAGAGGGGAGATAAAGGATGGAGAGAAAGAAAAGAACAACACAGAAGAGAGAAAGGGAGGAGATAAAGGATGGGAGGGAGGGAAGGAAGGGACGAGGGTTGCAGGAAAGATGGAGAGATGATTTACCCAAAATATGATGGCTGTTACGACACTAAGGAGAGAAGTCGATGGGAGGAGAGAGAGGAGGAGAGGGCCCGAGAGAGAATGGAGAGGAAGGGAGAGTTGGTGGAGGCTGTGGGGGAAGGAAAGTGAGGAGAGAAGATAATGAGAATGTGGAGAAAGGGAGAGAATGGGGAGGAAGAAAATGGAGGAAACATGTGAGAAAAGAATGCAGAGAGAGAGTAAGATACATAACACACACATAAAACTTTACTCTTAGAATTTTATATCTTCCATTTCAGAGTAGTGGCCTGTGAGCGACGAAGGGGAAGAAGATGAAGGCAATGAGTAAAAAGACAGACAGAGAGAGACAGAGATTGATGCAGAGTAAATACAAAACTTTACTCTTATAATTTATTCCCTGTGCTAAATCATCATCATCAACATCATCATCATCATCATCATCACTCCAGCCAACCAACGAGCCACACTTGGTACGAATGCTTACTAGGAAATTACTGCACCACCACCACTACCATCACCACCACCAACAACTAAGACATTATTATTATTACTGCACCAACCAAACATTCTTAGATAAATATTTCATGCTCAGACGCCTTACTTCCGGCTGACTCAGTCCTTGTTGGAGAGAGAGAGAGAGAGAGTGTGCTTGCTGATGCTGTTTGTACCACTTCTATCTATCTATCTATCTCTCTCTCTCTCTCTCTCTCTCTCGTGTCTTTTTAACTATAACTCTACAGCAAACCATCTCTCTCTCGGTCTCTCTCTCTCTCTCTCTCTCTCTCTCTCTCTCTCTCTCTCTCTCTCTCTCTCTCTCTCTTCGCCTAATGTTCCCTGGAGAAAATATTTATCCTGATCATTATTTCTGGGTTGTTTAAAATTTACCAGGTGGTGAGAGGAACAACCAACTTAAGGAAACATATATTATTAGAGTGCACCTTTGGTAAATTGGAGCACCTAGACTCCTCCAAAGTATGCCACGAAACAAAACCAGATGGACGAAAATAATGGTAGTCTGTTGCCTGGAAGAGTTTGGAGGAATAATGCTCTCCAGATTTACCAACACTGACATAAAAAATAAAAAAAATAAAAATAAAAAAGTGATCATCGTATCCTAACAAAATTGGAACTAAACACAACACATTTTTTTAGGTATTACAAACTTACTTTTATTTACTTTATCATCTTATTCTCTGGTTCATAAATATCTACAGGTGATAAACACACTTTGCAGGAATTAAAACATTACAGATATCGCCAACTGCATGGTAGCAAAATATATAATAAACAAACTCCAAGAACACACACACACACACAGTCATACACAACAACAACAACAACAAATACAAAACATGCAGTAAGTGACGTGTTCAGGAATGTAGACGGAAGCTGTGAAGTGAGGTGTGTGTGTGTGTGTGTGTGTGTGTGTGTGTGTGTGTGTGTGTGTGTCCTTGGGGCTTCCTTCACCAGTACGTGCCTTATTCCATCATTGGTAAACACACACACACACACACACACACACACACACACAGAGCTGACATCATCATAAGGAAGGAGGGTTATGTTGTGGTGTAAAGGAATGTCAAGCCTCACCAATCAAACCACTTTGTAATTAAGTAAACACATATATTACAGGAAGTACAGTCAGTCAGTCTCTGTGTATAGTTTTAACTCACCCTCTGGAACATCAGGCACCCAGCAGAGTTAAGAATAGAGTGTCTCAAACAGTTAGGCAATTCATTCATTTAATTTATAATTGTCTGTATCATTCACCTATTGAAAACAACTGTACGAAAGTTTTATATTGTTCCACAGAATTCAAATATTCCCCATATTACAAAATCTCGTCATAATATTATCCACCTATTTTTGTACTCCATCTTCAGTAATGCCATCAGCATGAAAAGCAATATTCACTATATTATTAAATCAGTATTCACTATATTATTAAATCAGTATTCACTATATTATTAAATCAGTATTCACTATATTATTCACTATATTATTAAATCAGTAGCTCTCTGCAATTTTACCATTTGTTAAAGCATGTTTGCCAAAAATCTTAATAGTGTTTGTATTGTAATGTTACAACTTTTGAAAACAATGCTCTCCCAAAACTTATGACTACTTGGTGTTGTGTAATGCTACAACACTTGTAAGATTATAGTTGGCTCAGGAGAGAAACCCTTAAGTGTCGAAGGTATGTGAGAATCATTTAGGAGGAAAACCTGGGTTACTTTAAATTATGGAAAGATGTGAGGATGAATGGATGAGAGATGAATATTAAAAGAGCTGCATGAAGTGGACGGAGAAATAGAAGGAGAGGAATACAGGGATGAATAGGGGCAGAGGTAGGGAGAGAAAAAACAACGGGTAGAGAGAGTGAAAACATGAGGTGGAAAGAACAGCAATAAGAGGTAAAAGAGAAGAGGTGAGGTGGGGAATGGAGTATGGGAAGAAGCAAGGAGAGGAAAGGAGGGATGAAGGGTGTGGCAGAGAAGTGGCAGAGGAGGGGAGGGGGAGGAAATGGAGAGAGAGAACTGCGGTTAAATGGGAATGAAGGAGTGGAAGGAAATAAAGGTAATAATTATTGTGACAGGGAAGGGGGGACAAAAACACACGTGACGAAGGAAGTGGGAGGAAAGTGAAGAACAACGAATGAAAGGAGCAACAGAAGAGAAGAACGAATATAGTAACTGGGAAGGGGATGAGAAACGGGGATGAACAGAGAGATAGAAAGGGGAAGGAAGAGAACAGCGGGTGGGGAGTAAGGGGGAGAGGGAGAAGGAGAAAGAGAATGTGGGTGGAGAGGGAGGGAGAGAGAGGTGGAGAGAGAGGGAGGGAGAGAGAGGGGAGGAGAGGGAGAGGGAGGGAGGGAGAGAGGGGAGGAGAGGGAGAGAGAGTGAGAGAGGAAGCCAGGAAGGTGAGGTAGGAAGAGAATCAGTGGGTGACGTCAGACCAGATGGTGAGGCTGAGTTGTGATCATTTGGTCCAGGTGGCCAGTCTCCCAGGTGTGTGTGTGTGTGTGTGTGTGTGTGTGTGTGTGTGTGTGTGTGTGTGTGTTTGTGTTTGTGTGTGTGCGTGTGTCTCTCTCTCTCTCTCTCTCTCATGCCCAATCCCCCTTCCTCCCTCTCAAATGTGCCCATCCCACTTTCCCTCTCACAATATCATGCAATATCTCCTCTCTCCATCTCTTTCTTTCACACACACACACACACACACACCAAAGACGTAGCCTCCCTCTTCCCCCTCTCCTATATCATACCTCACACGCCACGCCCAACTCTCCCTACCCTACTCTCACACAACACCCTACCCTACTCTCACACAACACCCTACCCTACTCTCACACAACACCCTACCCTACTCTTAAACTACACCCTACCCTACTCTCTTAAACTACACCCTACTCGTACAACACCCTTCTCTTTGTGTGTGTGTGTGTGTGTGTAAATATGTGAATATGTATGGATGAATATGCATGTGTGTATAAGCATAACGTGAGTGAGATGGCAGGTGTGTATGTATGTATGTATGTATATGTGTGTGTGTGTGTGTGTGTGTAACCGATAAATGACCATGCCTCCGTGACGCTTCAACCGCCAACCACTTTCCTCCAACTTCCGCGTCTCCGTCTCCTCCTCCACCGTCAGTGTTGGTAAATCTGGAGCAACCGATTCCTCCACACTACTCCAAGCAACAGGACACCATTAGTTTTGTCAATGTGGTCCTGTTTCCTGGCCTATAGGAGGAGGAATCAATTCACTCCATCATACCAAACGTGTATTATAGAGAGAATATAATTTAGGGATGAACTGATTAGGCTACTGATTAACGATTGATGGTGCCACAACAGCGAGGTCATATACCGCCAGAAGAAGGTGGTGATAAGAGAGGTGAGACAGCAAAGGAAAACACTGACAACTTTACTATTCCATATCTTTCATAAAAAAAAAAAAAAATACTTAAATCTTGGATACTCTTTAAAATGTCACCCAAAAACCTTCACGGTCCAAGAATTGTCATAATGGTAATATTTTATAGCGTGTCGTATATATTTTTTTATTGAGGCTATAAAAAATAATTATATTCAATATATCTACACAACGGAAACGACCCAAAAAAAAACTAAAAATAAAAACAGCAACAACAATAACAGTAATAACAATGACAATAATAATAATATAAATAATAATAATAATTTTTTTTTTCTTCAGAATTACGATAATAAATCACTTCCTCGATATTGTTCACCGAAATTTGTAAGTCTATGTTGCTCCATTATTTGTTTAGCATTGTGAAGAGGCACATTGTTAATATAAGGTGATGCCAACCAAGTACACACAGCTGTTGCTTCCTTGTTATTTCTACAATCAGTGTATTAGAATAACCTCTGTATGCACCACGTCTCAATCGCTCATGTGTGTGTGTGTGTGTGTGTGTGTGTGTGTGTGTGTGTGTGTGTGTGTGTAAATGATGTATACGGTATATATATATATGCCTATAAATATCTGTGTGTGTGTGTGTGTGTGTGTTGTATACGGTATATATATATGCCTATAAATATCTGTGTGTGTTTGTGTGTGTGTTAATACTATATACGGTATATATGACTATAAATATCTATCAATGTATGTGTGTGTGTGTGTGTAAATACTGTATACAATTAAATATGTGTATAAATATCAATGTGTGTGTATGCATGTGTGTATCTATACATATACAACAAAGGTCACATAAAGGAATCAACTCTTTTCTTTCAGAGGCGATAACGAAGACCGGATTTCCCTCCAGTATTTATATATACAATATTATCTATTATATATACAATATTATCTATTCCTAACTTCCTCTGATACACTCACACTGGCACACATTTAAAGGGGTTGTTATTTTTATTATTTTTTTTTACATTGGAGTGCCTTGATTCCTCCAGTGTATGCCAGGAAACAGGACCAGATGAACAAATGTAATGGTGTTGTGTTGCTGGGAAGAGTTTGGAGGATTCAGTTGCTCCAGATTGACCAACACAAACTTTCCCCTAGCTTAATTTAAGGGACCCTGCTGTGATGTAGTCAGAAAATTGGAGGTAAACGAGTCCTTCAAATAGTGCCACGAAACACTATACCTATATTGAAGGAGCTTGTTTCGTGGCATAGTCAGGAGGAATCAGAAGCCTCCATCTCTCATTTACGACCACAGAGTCCTAAATCAACACAAATATATACTAATGTTCACCTCACTTTTGTATCCTGTATAAATAACTCTGGGTTCACATTAATTAAACCATTCATACAGAAATCCATATAATATCAACATTCAGCATAGTCTTGGTTATAATATTTATCCTCAGTACTAATTAAACTCATTGCACCGAACTTATTAATTTATACGTGGCAATAATTCATGGAGTGGATGGAAGGGAATAGAAAATAAAAAGGATAAGGGATGGAAGGCAATATTGGGTGGGCTGGAAGGGGGTCGAGTTGTGTGCTAGAAAGAGTGATATGGGTGGGCTGGAAGGGGGTTAATTTGTGTGTATTGGGTGGGCTGGAAAGGGGTTATAGAGTGTTCTGGAAGGGGGTTATTTTGTGTGCTGGAAGGGGGTCAATTTGTGTGCTGGAAGGGGGATATTTGGTGGACTGGAAGGGGGATATTTTGTGTGCTGGAAGGGGGTCAATTTATGTTCTGGAAGGGGGTCAATTTGTGTGCTGGAAGGGGGTTATTTTGTGTGCTGGAAGGGGGTTATTTTGTGTGCTGGAAGGGGGTCAATTTGTGTGCTGGAAGGGGGTCAAGTTGTGTGCTAGAAGGGGGATATTTGGTGAGCTGGAAGGAGGAAGTAAGGCAGACTGAGGTGAGGTGAGGGTTGAAAGGTTGGGTTGTGGTGAGGTGGGGTGTAGCGGGGGGTGAAGAGGAGGTTGAGGTGATGTGGGGTGTAGCGGGGGGTGAAAAGGAGGTTGAGGTGAGGTGAAGTGTGGAGGAAAGACAGTGGTGAACCGTGACTCCTTGTATGTGTGTGTGTGTGTGTGTGTGTGTGTGTGTGTGTGTGTGTGTGTGTGTGTGTGTGTGTGTGTGTGTGTGTGTGTGTGTGTGTGTGTGTGTGTGTGGTGTCCGGATGAGTATATATGTATGTATGTGTGTGTGTGTGTGTATTCGAATGAGTAGGATATGTGTGTGTGTGTGGATGTATCTGTATGTGTATGTGTGCGTGTCCGAATGAGCATGTATGTATGTATGTATGTGTGTGTGTGTGTTGAGGAGTAACAGGCTGTCAATGACCCCAGCAGTTGTTCGTTGCTGTCAGTCTAGTGTCACTTTAATTCTCGTCACAATGTCTCCCGTGACCCTCTCTTGTCTCACTTTCTATTTGTCATTCACTGCACCACTGAATTTTATAAGGGAGGATTACACCAATAAAATCCCTCCCCGTGACGACTGTGGAAGGATCGTGTCAAGAAGCGATGATAGGCAAGTGGTAAGATGATAGGTAAGTGATTCAGATGATAGGTAAGTGGTACAGATGATAGGCAAGTGGTACAGATGATAGGTAAGTGATTCAGATTGATAGGTAAGTGATACAGATGATAGGCAAGTGATACAGATGATAGGTAAGTGGTACAGATTGATAGGTAAGTGATATAGATGATAGGCAAGTGATACAGATTGATAGGTAAGTGGTACAGATGATAGGTAAGTGATACAGATGATAGGCAAGTGGTACAGATGATAGGTAAGTGGTACAGATGATAGGTAAGTGGTACAGATGATAGGTAAGTGATACAGATGATAGGTAAGTGATACAGATGATAGGTAAGTGGTACAGATGATAGGCAAGTGGTACAGATGATAGGCAAGTGGTACAGATGATAGGTAAGTGGTACAGATGATAGGTAAGTGATTCAGATGATAGGTAAGTGATACAGATGATAGGTAAGTGATTCAGATGATAGGTAAGTGATACAGATTGATAGGTAAGTGGTACAGATGATAGGTAAGTGATATAGATGATAGGTAAATATCTGGGTGTTATCAACTTTTATATTATATCTACCATGTCTTATATCAGTTACTGTTAGCCATAGTCTGGGGTTACACACACAACCACGCAAAAACTAAATTCACTCGAACCATTTTTTTCTTACGTTTGGAAAAAATGTACCGACTGATTTCCTCGCCCCATTCCTTATATATTTTTTTTTCTTCCAGTAAATGCAGAGTAAACCATGAAAAACTACACTAGGCACGTACACGGGTAATTAATTTCGTGTAATGTATGTACAGACTCTGGAATCCACTAAAAAAAAAAAAAAAAAAAAAAAAAAAACATGTAAGGTATTTAGTGGACCCTGTGATGTAGTCAGCAGAAAATTGGAGGTGTACGAGTCCTTCAAATATAGCCACGAAACACACACACCTATAGGGAAGGAGGATGTTTCGTGGCATGGTCAGGAGGAATCAGAAGTTTCCAATTTTTCTGATGTGGGGTTCAGTGAGGTTAATGATTAGGAAGGAAGAAAGGAGAGAATAAAATAAGGAAAGAGAGGAAAGGAGAGGAAGAAAGGGAGGGGAGAAAGGAGAGGAAGAAAGGGAGGGGAAGCAAGGAGAGGAGGAAATGGAGGGGAAGCAAGGAGAGGAGGAAATGGAGGGGAGAAAGGAGAGGAAGAAATGGAGGGGAAGTAAGGAGATGGAAGAAAGCAGAGAATAAAGTAAGGGAAGGAGAGGAAGAAAGGAAGGAGAAGTAAGGAGAAGGAAGAAAGGGAAGAGAAGTAAGGAAACAGAAGAAAGGGAAGGGAAGTAAGGAAATGGAAGAAAGGGAGAAGTAAAGAGTGGAGGGATGGGATAGGATGGAAATGAGGGGTGAGAGAAAAGGAAAGAAAGGTATAAGGACTAAAGAGAGGAATAATAGAAAGAAAAAATAAGGAAGGGTGGATGGTACAATAGTGTGATAATGGAAGTCTGGGATAGAGAAGGAATAAAAGGAAGGAAGGATAATGATGATAAGACGAATGTGCGAGACGAAGGAAAATCAGACAAAGAAGGAAGGAAGGAAGAAAGGAGAAGTATTAAAGGAGGTGGACAAGAAAGGAGAGAAGGATAATGATGTGGAAACGAATGTGAAGGAAGAGAGGAGAAAGAGAGGCTTTTATGCAGCTAGCTAGGAAGGAAGGAAGGAAGGAAGGAAGGAAGGAAGGAAGGAAGGAAGGAAGGAAGGAAGGAAAGGGAAGGAAGGAAGGAAGGAAGGAAAGAAGGAAGGAAGGAAGGAAGGAAGGAAGGAAGGGAGGGAGGGAGGGAGGGAGGGAGGGAAGGGAAGGGAAGGGAAGGGAAGGGAAGGGAAGGGAAGGGAAGGGAAGGGAAGGGAAGGGAAGGGAAGGAAGGAAGGAAAGGAAGATGTGTGTGTTTTATGTAGCTAGGAAAGAAGGAAGGAAGGAAGGGAAGGAAGAGAGGTAGAAGTGGAATAGAATGAATATTGGATGAATGAGGGAGGGAAGGTAGAAAGTAATTAGATTAGGAAAGAAGGGGGAGGAGGGGGGGAAGTTGGTTGGTAAGGAAGGAAAGAAGCTATGAGAGAAAGAAGTAATTTCGGGATGAGGGAGTGAAGAATGAATGAATGGAGAGAGGGAGGAGAAAGGGAGAGAATAATAAATGAATAAATGAAGGAAAACAGAATGACCTGAAGAAAAAAATGAATGTGTGAGAATAAGAGGCTGAAGAAAGAGAAAAGGGAAGAACGGAGATAAGATGATAATAACCCAGAGAAAGAGGTAATGAGGAAGAATGGAAGAAAAAAGGACAGGGAATGGAGAAGAGGAGGAGAAAGCGATAATAAACTGAAAGAAAATAAAATGAGGAATAAAATTGTAAAAAGGGAGAAGGAAGGGCTAAAGGAAGAAAAAAAGAGGGAGCAAGAAGACGAGAATGGAGAGAAAAGGAAAAGGAGAGGAGAAAAGGAAAAGGAGAGGAGAAAGGAGGGAAAAGGAGAGAAGACAAGAGAGGAGGGAAAAGGAGACAAGAGAGGAGGGAAAAGGAGAAAAGGAGAGGAGAGAAGAGGAGAAAGGAGGGAAAAGGAAAAGGAGAGAAGAGGAGAAAGGAGAGAAGAGGAGAGAGAAGGAGGAGGAGGAGAACGGAAGTCAGACTGTGAGAATTACCGAGATACCACCAGAGAGAGAGAGAGAGAGAAGTTCATGTGTGTGTGTGTGTACGAACGCCAACACACACTCACACTCAACCAGGTAGACACATTTACAGAAAAAAAAAACATTACATAAGCCTTTTTTTGTCTACCCATCTCGATCATGTTCCTCTTCCTTCTTCTATCACAACACAACACAACACAACACAACACAGGTCACATCAAAACAATCCACTATAAACTTAATTATTTCCTCCCAGTGTTAACCTCGACCCTCAAACCGCTGGATGATACATTGTCACACCACACGATCCAATTTTACCTATCTATAAATCTCTATATTCCACTCCATTATATGAAATACATATATATATATACACATACACGAGTATATGGTTATCTATTAATCTCTATATTTTCTCTCTGCGTAAAAGTTGAGAACATTTTATAATTTATATCTTAAAAGTCCAGTCTAGAAAAATATATTGGGATTATAGATTTTTTTTTTTTATTTATTGACATTTCTAGATATTATTTCGCATCCTCTAAACTGTAAAGAGACATGATGGCATTTATTTCAGGTATCTTGGCATTTCTACACATAAAGTCATTTAAGACATGATAAAAAAGGGACATTAAATACATACCATCACATCTATCATCATCATCATCACCACTAACCATCCATCATCTTCATCTCTCTCCAATCACCACCATCAACATCTTCACCTTTAGTCATCATCTCAATTTCTACCCATCACCACCAACATCACTACCTCTTGTTATCACCTCCACTTCACCCCTATCCATCCACTATCACCACCTCTTTCCACCACATCCACTAACACCACCTCCATTTCACCCCTACCCAGTCCCAATATCTTCCACACATGCCTAACAATTCTTTTTTAAACATCACTATCACCACCACCACCACCACCACCTTCTATATCACCACTACCACCACCACTACTACTCTCTCAAGTCCCAACCACACTATCACCATCACCACCATCACCACCACCATAACTAACCCCTTTTCACCTCTCCCAACCACACTACCACCACATTCCCCCAACCACCAAGAACCACAACACACAGATCTGGCGAGAAAAATACAGCAAAATAAAACCCACATCATAAACTACAGGAGACACGACAAAAAAAAAAAAATGAAAAAAATGAAAAAAATGAAAAAAAAAAAAAAAAAAAAAAATGAAAAAAAAAAGTCGGGCAGTGTTCCCACGCAGACGGTCATTTGAAGAACTCCGGGAATGTGAGAGACCAAAGACCGTATTATAAAAGATCAGTGAGGTCTGTTCTGTCTGTCTGTCTGTGTGTCTTGTTTGTTATTCTCGCACTTCGTTAAGTTTAATTAAGGTGGTAATTCTTTTTTTTTTTTTTTTGTACATTGGAGTGGCCATGATTCCTCCAAAGTATGCTAGGAAACAGGACCAGAAAATCAAAACATAATAGTATTCTGTTGCTTGGAATAGTTTGGAGGATTCAGTTGCTTCAGATTTACAAACACAAAACTTCCCCATTAATTAATACTTGGACGAAGGAGGGAGATTTTTGGCCATAATATTTGATTTAAAACCAGACTAATTTATTGTTATGTTGGTTGGAAAAAGTACAACTGATGGCCAAGGGTTTAATATCATATTAATTAACCCAAACAAATACTTCATTATTATGTTTGGACTTATTCTAATTTATATATCTTGTAGAAAACACAAGTCACCATCAAAATCATTATATTCCAGTTTGTTCTATTCTATTCTTGTTCCAACACTATATCATTCTCACTATAACACACTCTGGTGGAGGCTCTCTCAAACACTTACTGTAAATACGTACACACACATACACACCTACGTCACGACTTGCAAACTGGCTACCAGCTGCAATGGTGTGTGTGTGTGTGTGGGGGGGGAGTATGATGAACTATCCCGAATACCAGAATAAACCTGTAACTGACTTAAACCACACACAGACAGACAGAAACACACACACACACACACACACACACAGACACACACACACACACTCTAACTGGTAAACAAATTCCCCCACAGTTCAATGACTTCACCCCCCCCCCCCCCACCTGCTCCATCACCACCACCTCCTCCATCACCACCACTATCACCACCATCTTCACCATCACCACCAATTCCCCTACTTCCCTGTCACAAACACTATCTATTTCCTCCACTACCACTAATTATCTATTTCAACTCAAAACCTCAAGTTCTACCCTCAAAAATCTTCGCAAAATAGACAAACTAATAAAAAAAAAAACCACACAGGTCTTCTCAAATTATAAACACAAATAAAAAAAAAAGTAATGAAGTACAGTCCTCCAAATGCTCCAAAATCTGTCCCTTGTTCACATTCTCCTCCTTCCCTATTCCAGCTCCCTTATCTCACTCCAGCCCCACCACCACCACCCGCAGTAACCTCATCCATACACCCTTACTTTCCCTTCATACTCCTCCTCGTCACTCTGCCCTCATGTCCAACACAACCTCATCCCATCACAACTACCTAATCTTTCTTCGTTCTCTCTCTCTCTCTCTCTCTCTCTCTCTCTCTCTCTCTCTCTCTCACTTTTCTTTTCCATTTTTCCTTTTCCCTTCGTGGCTTCTCTTTCTTTCTTTTACTGGTTTCTTTATTTTCATCTTTTTATCTCCCCTCTCGTTCCCTCTTCAAAACTTTTCTGCGCTCCTTATCTTCTCTTTTACTTCTTTTCATTGTTTCACTTATTCCTCTGTCTTCCTTCTCTTTTTTCGGTCTTCTTCCCTCTTCCATGTCCATCTTTCCCCTCCTCACGCCTTTCTCTCCTCCCTCCCTCTTCTCTCCTCTTCCATGTCCATCTTTCTCTCCTCACACCTTTCCTCCCTCCATTCCCCCTTATCTCTGCGCGTGACGACAAAAGGAATATCTCCCTATCTAATCCAGAGTCCACCACCATTCCTCAGTACAGATAACATACCTCAGAACACGTATACCCTTATCACCTCTCATCTCCCATCATACACACACACACACACACCCAGAAACAGTCTAACTAGGCAGGAACCGAATAGGACATGATTTATGGACCCTCCCTCACTCAGAATATTGTTGGGAGAGAAATGAGTCCTTCAAACATGACCACGAAACAAACCCATGCACCTATATATAGAAAGAGCTAGCTGCATGCATGGTTTCGTGGTATAGTGAGGAGGAATCAGAAGCCACCTAGTCAATCTCATACACACAATCACATACAAGGTCCTTAATACACAAGTGATGATACAAATTATAATGGAGCTTCTCGCCTTTTGCTATAGTCCTCCTCACCTTCATCAATCAAAATAAAAATATACAAACAGAAAGGAAAAATTATTCTCGGTCTTTTGAAACTCTGACAAAGTTTGGACGAAAATGAGTTTGTTTTATTTTTAAGTGGTGCAGCATCTTTTTGTTTGACTGTGTAACCTGGTGTGTGTGTGTGTGTGTGTGTGTGTGTGTGTGTGTGTGTGTGTGTCAGTCCAAACTTTCCCTAAACGTCCCCAGCCAACTTCATTATTTCACTTCGTGTTAATTCACACTTGGCTGATTTGTGAAACTTACTCCCGGCCGACAAACTTGGAGGAAAAAAATAGAGTGAATATAAAAAACAATACCACAGATAATTAGAACTGAAAGAAAAATGTTCAATTAAACTGTATGAGAGAGAGAGAGAGAGAGAGAGAGAGAGAGAGAGAGAGAGAGAGAGAGAGAGAGAGAGAGAGAGAGAGATGGATTAGTACAGATAGACTCACTCTCCAACACTTGTATAAATGGGTGAGTGAGAGAGGGTCAATCATAATTATAATATTGTTATAGAGAGATTGCTAAGACTACACACACACACACGCACACATTAGGTAGAAAACGACACATAGGCCTACACTCACTCATTATCTCTCTCTCTCTCTCTCTCTCTCACAATACCTTCCCCTCCACTACACGTTCCCCTTCCCCATTCCCTCCAGCACATACACACATACATACATACACGTATCCTCTCGTTCCTCCGTTATAACATCACCATTGAACTAGTCGGAATAACTGTGCAAACAATAACAGTAACACACACACATACACACACACACACACACACACACACGAGTCGGTTCCGCCTCGCTAGTATTGCCGTCGCCAGGTTTGGGGGGGGGGGGGCAGGGGGGGGGTTGGGGGGCGAGGGGAAAGTTATCACAGCAGAAGTCAGTCAATTTATCGGATTTTCTAAACAGCCGGTGGTGCAAATTTCCGAAGTTGGTTTATCGGGTGTGTGGATTATTATTATTATTATTATTATTCCATGTTTGATTGGGTGGTTACTTGTTTGTTGTTGTGGGAGAATAGGAGGGTCACAGATTACTTGATAAACAAATAAACAAACAAAAACACACACACACACACACACACACTCACTCTTACTCTTACTCTTACTCTCTCTCTCGCTCTCTCTCTCTCAAACTATGGTAATAAAATAAAATCCCTAATAGCCAAATCTTAACCCTAGCCTAGTCCATCCCTAAAGCCCTAACTTATTCCAAAATGTAATTCTAGCTCGCCCCTAATGTAACCCTAACTCAGCCCTCACCCTAAAAATATACCTACTACTAACTAACCCTAACTATCCCTTAACTAACTATATAACCCTAATCATTACCTAACTAATTAACCCTAATTATTCATTAACTAACCCTAACCATTCCCTAACTATTCCCTACCTAACTAACCTTAACCCTAACTATCCATTAACTAACTAACCCCAAACTAATTAACCCTAACCAACCATTAACTAACCCTAACCCTAACTATCCCCTACTAACCCTAACTATTCCCTTTTCACCAGATTTGTGCACATCGCCTTTAGTGTAAATATTTGTGTTTGGAGGAAACTTTCTCCTGGGGGTCGAGGGTATTCTAATGACTCACACACACACACACACACACACCACCTGGACCTCTCCCTCCTCTCTCACACCTGGAAAAGATAAGAGAAATGTACAGGAAAGATAGATATATAATGACAGAGAGAGAGAGAGAGAGAGAGAGAGAGAGAGAGAGAGAGAGAGAGAGAGAGAGAGAGAGAGAGAGAGAGAGAGAGAGAGAGAGAGTGTGTGTGTGTGTAGAAGGGAATGGTGAGGCATGGTGTAAACTGAAGGGAAGTGACACGAGGGGAAAGGGAAGGAAAGGGAAGGAGGGGAGGGGAGTTTCTCACTGGATGCGTGAAGGGGAAATTCCTCACATAGAGTGTAGTGAGCTGGCGCCTTTACCCTTCCTCTGTTGGTCTGTGTCTGTCTGTATGTCTGTCTGTCTGTATTTGTTGGTTGGTTTGTCTGTCCTCTGTTGGTTGGTTTGTCTGTATGTTTGTTTGTCTGTCTTTCTGTTTGTTTGTCTGTCTTTCTGTTGGTTTGTCTGTGTCTGTCTGCCTGAAAACTCGTATAATAAACTCTAGATATTGACAACTCAATTGGATAGCATGTCAAATGTCTCCATGTAGTAAATATCGCTCTCTCTGTCTCTGTGTGTGTGTGTGTGTGTCTCCCTCTGTGTGTGTGTGTGTGTGTGTATGTGTGTGTGTGTGTGTGTGTGTTTATCCCATCCATCTTCTACAGTTCCTTCATTTGTTTTCCTAAGCTTTCATACTTCACTTTTCACTTATCACTCCCTCTCATCACCTCCCCTTTCCCTTCCTCTCATCTTCCCTCCCCTCCCCTCACTCACGCTCTCATCTCCCTTCCCTTCACCCGCATTTTTCAGACCTCCTCGACCTTTATCACTAATACATTTTCCAACACAATATAAATCTCGTAGGTTAGGTTAGGGAATGAAATATGTAATGTACTAGAGATAGATAGAGAGAAATAGATATACAGAGATAGAGAAAGATAGAAATAGAGAGATATAGATAGATATATATAGAGACAGAGAGACAGAAAGACAGACAGAGAGACAGAAATAGAGAGAGACACAGATACACAAACAGAGAGAGAATAATACATAAACAAACATTATAAGCTTAGCACGTCACTCAAACCCTAAGGAAAGTTTTGGGGAAGAATATATACTGCTATCCACCACTACTACCACTACTATCCACCACTACTTCCGCCAGCCAGGCTAGACACCCACCTCAACATTCCTGTCTACATTCCACGACCCTCATATTGACCTCCTCCTCCTCCTACCTACACCACTGTAAACACGACCATTTTCACATCACACTTTCCCTTTAAACATTCCCTTGTGAGAGAAAATCTGTTAACGTTCTCACATCATATTTCACAAGCTATATATAATACAAAATCATTACAAATATATTACACCTACACTTAACTTCACCCCTGTAAACACCACCAACTTCACAATCATCACACTTGCATTTTAAACATTTCCTTGTGAGAATCTGTTCAGAGTCGATCAAGGCAGACAAGACGAAATTTACAACCATAACAACATCAATATAGAACCGGTAATGCTGCCTACTTAGCCACTGAAGTATGTAAGTGAGGGATGAAACTATAGGCTACAGTATATACGTCTGTGAACGCGACTGTCATGCTCTGAGCCTGAATATTCACTGCCAGAGGTAACAACAACTATGGCTTTAGGAAGGGAGGAAGCGTGAGTGTGCATGTATTTGGAGTGTTTTCCGTGTGTGTGTGTGTGTGTGTGTGTTAGCTGGCTGTGTGTGCGTGCGTGTATGTGTGTTAGCTGGCTGTGCGTGCGTGTGTGTGTGTGTGCGTGTTAACTGGCTGTATGTTTGTTTTTTTCTTTTCCTTTTTGTGCACAGCCCCACCCACCCACACACACACACACACAAACTAGCACCACAACACACCGGGTCAGGAGGGTAGCCTACCTAACTAACAACTGATTGGCGTGGGCGAGGCTTGAGGCAAGATATGAGAAGTGTGTGGGCAGGAATGGGTGTGTGTGGGTGGGGTGGGTAAGAGGAGAGAGGAGACAGAGGCAGGGAGAATGACTGGGAGAAATTGTTAAGATGGGACTGACTGGAAGATTTGTGGACAGGGGAGAGTGGAAGTTGTGTTGGCAAAGGAGAGTGGAAGTTATGTTGGTAGGGGAGAGTGGGGGAGAGTTAGAAGTTGTAGGCATTGAAAGAGGAAATTGTGTTGGCAGGAGTGAGTGCACGGGTGTTGTGTTGGTAGGTTAGAGTGGAAGAACTACTGAAACCTTTTAAGACTGATAATTGAAAGTGACAGACAAACAGACAGGCAGGCAGGCTGGAGTAACTATAGTCTTGTGGAGTGACATTCATTCACTCCTGCACTTTTCGTCACAATACCAAAGCTCTCGTGGGAATACTACACACACACTGGGCCATGGGTGATGAAAACAAGACTCATGCTACACACAATAGTCAATGGATTACACTAAGACTTCTGGTGACAAAGGGAGAGATGTTTTCTTGTTGGCTGGAAGGAAGGCTGGAAGATGATGTTGTGTTCTATAGGCATGGCAGGGTTTGGGAAGGTTTGGTTGGAGAGGAGCGGCTGGAAGGGGACTAAAGTTAGGCAGGTTAACCCAAGGGAGCCGTATTATCAGTTGATCGAGGTAGGCGTGGCAGGGGAGGTAATGAGGTGGGGAAAACGAGGCAGGGAGGGAAAACCAGACAAGAAAGGTAGGGATCAGAAAGGGGAGGGAGAGTAGGAAAGGTAGGGAGGACAGACAGAAGAGGTAAGGAGGAGAGGCAGATAAGGGTGTGGACACTGTAGATATAGGCTATGTTGATTAGGTATGGAAGGAGATGTAAGTAAACTGAGGCAAGAAAGGCAAAGCACAATCATGGATAACAATAATAAATCAATATTGGTGTGACTCGTGTAAACGTTTGACAGTTTAATTCCCTCTGTTCCTTAGCTGAGAAACATTCCAATAAATAAGTTAAGTACCATTGTCTAATTAACTTCAAGCAGGTTCTCACTGTTCAAAACAATAACATCATAAAGAGAACATGAAAACATTAGACAGCAATTTGTTTGAGTTATCTATGTGTGTATTGAAACTTATGTTCACGACTGTACATCAGCATTAGGCAGGTGAAGCAAACAGAGAGGAAAGTCAGACTGAGAGGGAAAGTAAAGGCAGGTGAAGGGAGACAGGCAGGCGAGGCAAAGGTTAGGTAGGCACGTAAAGTAAGTAGTAAAGTGGGGGAGAAGTGAGGGGAGGGAGAGACTGAGAATATAAGTAGGAAAGTGAGGGAGGGGAGACTGAATAGATACCGTTCTTAAGTAGGAAAGCGGGGGAGGTAGAAGGAAAAAAAGGCCAGAAATTAGGTAAGTAGGAAATTGAAGATAAAATAGGAAAGTGAAGAGGGAAGCTAGATTATGAATGTGTGTGTTGGAAGTGAAGTGAGGTGAGGTATGAGTAAGGGTAGTATGTGTAGTCCCAGTCAGTGTGTGTTGTGAGGTGTGACGACCACGTTACCTCATACTGGCCACTTCCGCACCCTCCCCCTCCCCCCACCCCACATCATTCTCTCATCGGTCACCCACCCCTATAACCCCCTCACTCCCTCCCCCCCATCCTCTGCTTCTGCTTCCTACATCTCCACTCATGTACCCTCTAACCTCTCATACATTACCTCTATACCTTAATTTGTTCGTCCACACCTGTACCTTTCTCACCTCATTACAACTGTACCCAAACATCCCAAGTCCACATCTGTATTTTTAACATTCTCAGTTCACACACGTGTTCTGTACCTTTTATCTATCGCTTTAATTAAGTGTTACAATATCTAAGGTACCGCACACACACACACACACACACACACACACACACACAAACCAATAAAGTGAACTTCATCCACAAGCCTTATCACCAGGTACTCGTTTAGATCGTACAATGATAAGGAAATAGAGAGAGAGAGAGAGAGAGAGAGAGAGAGAGAGAGAGAGAGAGAGTGTGTGTGTGTGTACCTCCTCCCCTCCCCACACACCCTCATCGACCAACATTCCTCAGACCATGTGACTACTTGAGAAGGGAGGCCAGCCTTGGTAGAGCTCACTCACTTATACCTTCTACAACTACTCTTATTTTATTCTCTTCCTACTCTTATTTTATTCTCCTCCTCATCCTCCTACTCTTATTTACTTCTTCTTCTCATCCTCCTACTCTTATTTACTACTTCTTCTCCTACTCTTATTTACTTCTACTTTCATCATCTTTAGATCTTCCTGCTAATGTTCTCCTCCTCCTACTCGTTTCAACTTTTTCTCCTACTATTACTATCTTCCTTTTCTTCCCCTTCTCTTTTCTTTTTCGTCTCCTTCTCCAAGTCATCATCTTTTTCTCCTGGGCGTCCTCCTCCTCCTCCACCACCACCACCACCACCACCAGACCACAAGCACCTGCACTGTCTCCTCCACTTACGAGTATTATTAGACGACATTTCCACTACCATCACGAACCACAACACACGTCTCAACCATTTCCTCCAACACTACATATCCACCACCACCACCACTACCACGTCTCCAATTCACCAACACTACTTCATCCTCTCACTACCACTAACTCCTCTACCAGCACCAACCAATACTACTATCAGAATCTCCCCTACTACTACCAAACTATCCCACTACCATAACCACCAATGTATTTACCACTAACACAAGAAAATCTCCAACACCAAGTACTCCATGCAGTTTCCCCACTACACCATCCCTCCACTACCACCCCTACCACTATCACCATCACCACCCCCACTTCTCCATCTCCTCCCAACTTATCGATTGTACTCTATGTTGACATTTGGATCTATTGTGCTTCCCAGGTCCAGTCTGACTGAGTAAAAGGCTATCAGAGTCCAACCTGGTATCGTTCGTTCCCTTGGAGTCGAGTTCTTTCTACCTTTACAATAACTACCGTACGATACAATACTAATTACTGGACAGTGAACAATGACAACTGAAACACACTGACTCGGGCAAGGTGTTGTTACTCTTGGAGCTTTTCAATACGTTACGTCAGCGTGTCAATATTTCGACAGGAAGATAAATAAATATGAGATTGAATATTGGACGCATGATAAAAAAAGGTTGGCCCTATAAAAGATCCCTTAAAGACTGTTTGTGGCCCTCTATATATAAACCAGACAACTCAATTTTAATTTATCTAATCCACCAAACATTCAACATGACATTAGTAAGCACCCACCCGTCTCTTAAGTTATTATTTGTGTCCAGTTAGACGTGCGAATCTTGGCCACCTGCACAAACCGCTACTTGAATGCCACCTGGGGGTCTATGGGTCAGACTTTGGTTCCCATCCCAACCTTCTCTTCCTTCCTTCCTTCATCTCTAAATCCTCTTCCATTTTGTCTCGTTTTCTTTGCTCCTTTTTCCTTATTTTTTCTTGTCTGGTTTTGGGTAAATGTTTGGTGAAATTCGTCTTGGTCTAACATCGTATACAAAATAACAATAATCCTAAAGAATGAGTTGAGGGTGTCGGATATACTCTTCGCCTGGTATTACAAAACAAGGACTGTGGTGTGGTAGCTACGTGAATGTCGCCCCACGTGGTAAAGCCCCATGGGTGGAAGAGGGTCAGAGTGAGAGGTGGGGGGGGGGGGGGGGATTTCTAGCGGTTAAACGTGGGGAAAGAAGGGGTTTATGGGGGGCAGGATAGAGGGGCAGAAAGACATGGGGGTACAGGGAGGGAGGGAAGATGAGGCAAACATACAGTCAACAGCAGAAATGTCCTCACTCGTCCAAATCTATAGACAACTCTAATAAATAAGAAACTTTGAAGCCATGACGATATACACCAACTCTATTCATCTACTGTTCCTACATGAAACGCATTGACAATTATTAAACTTTCTCAATGAATTATCGAGGTTTTTAATAAGGTCTGTAAAAAGCAGGGTGAGTGCTGAGTGAAATATTTTGCTCTTGGCTGTATCTTCCCATGGTTACCTCAATTACTGAAACCCTTACTGTTGTTGACTATACCGTCCCACCCCTCACTCACCATCCCCGTATTACCTCCCAACTCATGTCTGTCTGTCTGTTTGTCCACCACCTACTCGACTCTACTTTATGTTGTTGATACTGTCCCACCTCTACTAACCTCCTGCCCCACCTTACATGCTATCCCATCCATCCTCATCTCATTTCCTGTCCCACTGCCCCTAATCTACTGTCATAAGCCCTCCTACCGTCCTACCTCCTCCTTTCTACCTACTGTCCCACCCGTCCCCTTCCCCTCCTACCGTTCTACCTACTGTCCCACCCATCCCCTTCCCCTCCTCCTGTTCCGCATTACCCACTGCCGCATCCATAACCATTTCACCTCATGTCCGTCCAACCTCTCCCTTCATTTCCCTAAAGACACAGAATCATGAAGCCAAAGGGAGACATGTTAGTTAATTGATGCTAAGGGAAGGAATGTTGGAGCTTGGAGTAGAGTGGGGTGAGGGATGAATGTTGTTGTTTGGAGTAGAGTGGGGTGAGGGATGAATGTTAGAGCTTGGAATGGGGTGAGTAGTGGGTGTTGCCTTGCTAGCCCAACGGTACTAACAGCCGCCAACCCACGTCCACCAGCCCACGCACACACCGGTCCACCCACTCCCTAACACGAGAGCTAAATAGTCAGTAAACTCAAACATTCAACCACAGAAACACAACCCACACAACCAACACCCATGCTCGTTCGTTGCCCACATTCAATCACATCTACACAACAACCCACATTTCAATCACAGCAACACGATCCATGGACATTTCATACCCACATCAATCCATAGAAAAAAAAAAAAAACTTATACTCTACACTCATACCCGCATCCAAACACAGTAACAGGATCCCAATGTCAGTCAGTCCCACAATCATAACAATATAGGCACGATCTCCAACCAGTTATATATAGGCTACACGATCACATGTCACAAAGCACTTATATAATACCTCCCATCCACCTCCACCTCAACTCATATAATACCTCAAATCCAATAGACCTGCACCCATCCATCCATCCATCCCCACAACCGCGATCCCAAACAACAACCACCACCCTCCACAACAACAACAACACTAAAAACAACACTAATGTCCACTTCTCACATTTATACCACTTGGTTCCGTTTACACTAATACCGTCAATGATCCCCAGCTTAGCGTCTCATTATGTATATTCCCGGCGTTTGTGAGGGTTTATTCGGGCAATGAGGATGCCTATAATAGTGGTCGCTTTAGTCCACACAAATGATCCCTCCCCTCTTTTTTTTAATGCTATAATACTCACTATAAAAGGTATTCGGAAACCTCGAAAAAAAATGTAAAGTACCTGATTTAGTTAACTCGGGTACAGTGGTTTATTTGTATAGTCACGAGCACTAATAAGTATCCAGATGTGCTTCGAATACCTAGAGACAGTATATAAATAAACTAATAAGATCTACATTGGGATTAGTTCGTTGGTGAATTGGTGGTCTTTTCAAAGCTTCAACCAAAACTGTATAGGATGACCAATGTACGTTTTGTTTTTCCTTGCATATCTCGAGTTCCTTCTTTCCCACATTCACAACAACAAGCTCATCTTCTGACCAAATTTATCCCGACTCCTACTAAACTCCACCCATGCACAATCATGACCACAACTCACCAACACCCTATAGTTTATTCCCTGAGTCGCCACACACACACATACACACACACCAACCACACACAGTTTCAATACCACCAACAGCTGTGTGTGTGTATTGAGTCTGGTGGTCTGGAATTGTGTTCTTATTAACACAGCACGTTATAATATTTCAAGGCCCGTGAAGGAGTGGGATTAAAATATTATACCGGTCTGTTGTACTATTATGATATTGGAATGGAAGGCTAGGAAGACTAAAGTTACTAATTCCTGCAAACTATATATACCAGGAAACTGATCCCCTATTAGTAACATTCAAGTCGTCTGCTTCCGGGCATAGTTGTGAGGAATCAGTCAGCAGCCATTCAAGTTATCAAACAGACAGTCTCCCCTTAAGTCCATCGGTTTTGCCTGAGAATAAAACCATGACTCAGCCACCCAACCCAACCCAACAACAGTTAGTTACAAGATACAACCCACATGTCTCCCCTTACAAGATATATACGACCCACGTCCCGCCCACATCCACCAACAACCCAAAGCACTGTGACGTAGAGGGGCCCCAACAATTTCAAGCAATTTTCCTATTACCAACATTTTCCACGGATCAACGCCACACCACCACACCCTAGGCCATTCCAACATGACACACCACTACTACCAATCATATTATTATTATATTCCACTACTTGTCTATATGTGTAGCTCTTTCCTGTTCTGGTGATGCACGTGTGGCGTCTGTTATATATTATCTATTGTACTTACAGTGATTCAGTCTTTGGGAATTATATATAATCCGAATATAAAAAAAAATAGCCTGGTGTTCGTTCGTCTTAGTCAATGTCTAGATCCGTGTAGAGATTGACGAGTTCAAAAGTTAAAAACAAATTTAATAAAATCATGTAGCCTTGCTTCCTGGCCAATCACTGCAACGTCTCCTTAAAGGTTGGAGTTTATATTAAAGGTAACACAAATTCATTACCTAGAACACATACATTTCATGGACTAAATAATTTCATTGTCCAGTGGCCAAATTCAGACACGAAATTTTCCAGTTTTTACAACATTTGGCCAGTAATTTTCCATCAAATTTTCATACAGTACTTATTTCTTACTGTAAGTTTTCTCGTAATGTTTCCTCACTTAGAAAAAATAAATGGAACACAGTATTGGTGTGGGATCTGGGTGCGAGTCAGGGTCCAATCCAGGTGAAGAGTGGAGCATAGAATACATCCCAGGTGTGCAGGTGAATATGTGAGTGTGTGTAGCGGAATCCACCAACACTACTGGCGCACACACACACATGCAGTTAATACCGATGATCCCAACTGGGGGTATTACTATAGTGGTAGCAGTAGTAGTAGTAGTAGTAGTGGTGGTGAGTAAGTCTGCCTTAGCTCAGCTGGGCCCGCAACACAGACCCACATATACACATACACTCGAACTCACAGCTGGCCTAATCTACCACACTTCAACAACGAATGTATCATATTACACAACACAACCCGACACGCCGCAGGACCCACACACACACATATATATGCCTGGCGAAGGCAGAATAAAGGCAAGGGGCTGTACCACGGAGGACGCAACGCTACGTCGCACACAGCAGCTGGGAGGCAACTAAATGTCTGGTGGCCGCCCGGCGTGTTTACGTGAACGGCAAAGAGCCTCCTGATTGAAACATGCTGCCCACATTCTCACCCTTCACAAACTCATCTTCCCACACGACACATCTAGTACTGCGAATATTATCTGTCCACTAAAATACTAAACAGGCAACAATACAACGTAATTACATTGAAAAGAGGTCTGTCCGTGGTTGAGACAAATGTGGACGTTGGCACCTGATGTGACGAAGGCTACGGATGCCAGACGTCGCCACCAGAGAAGGAGACGTGTGGTGGTGAACGTCTGTATATGTCTGTTGGTCCCTCTGTCTGTTTACACCAACACCAAAACTGTTGCCTCGTAAGACTTTGAGACGAAAGTGTATATAACATTTCTCATACTTAACTGTTTCAGCAGACCCTGTGTTCTAATCGACTTATGGATCACAAAGCATTAGACATAGACATACATGATCCGCACATAATAATATATTGAGTTACACATTATATTCAAAATGTATAATATATGTAAAGCCTATTGGAGACCACTGGAGCCTTCACATCACTCCAAAAACCACACCCAACAAAAACTGTGAAGGGTGTATGAAGGTGCATGGGGGGGGGGGGGGGGCTGAGGGGTTGGGGGCAGGTCTCTCGCCAATACCTTTCACTACGGTGTATAATAATAGTCTCGCCAGCAGTGTGCAATATGAGAGAAGTTATCAAGTTAAAACCGAATGACGAGTAGTGTGTTGTATTCCTAGTCCAACCCAGATGACTAGTGGTGTGTGTTGTATTCCTAGTCCAACCCAGATGACTAGTGTGTGTGTTGTATTCCTAGTCCAACCCAGATGACTAGTAGTGTGTTGTATTCCTAGTCCAACCCAGATGACTAGTAGTGTGTTGTATTCCTAGTCCAACCCAGATGACTAGTAGTGTGTGTTGTATTCCTAGTCCAACCCAGATGACTAGTGGTGTGTGTTGTATTCCTAGTCCAACCCAGATGACTAGTAGTGTGTATTGTATTTCTAGTCCAACCCAATACTGAAGGACCTCTATCACAACGAACCTACACAACGAACTCAATAAAAGGTCACTCACAAAGTTATGTATATCTGAGTAGAGACAACCTGTGTAGATGTGTAATGTAAAATTTAAAGGGTGCGGGAATAGGGGACATAATATGTGCTTTCTACCCACCCACTAGACCTGTCACCCTATTCCCGCACCCCACAAACCTCTCCCAAGCCTGTCCCCTACTCCCGCACCCCCTTAATTAAGATTTCTGATTCCTCCAAACTGTGCCACGAAACAGATCCTCTATTAGTATACTCCATTTACTTATACTTGTCCCGCCGCTCCGTCTGAGCCTAGCCCCAGGTTTGAATGGAGCTCTCTGATTGGCTGCCAGGACGCTCAAGGTACCGCGCCATTTCTTGTAAACAACCAAGCACTTACTCTGCATTTGAAAGACGACATACCTCTAATAATTTACGTGTAGCTAGATTATTATATAGGTTATGCATTTTTATCTTACACCATTAATCTCTACATTAAATTTGGAACCTTAAAACACTCTCCAAAACATAATACAGACCAAAGAAAAAATATTATAGCGAGTTTAAGTCAGAATACGGCTTGGAAATGTTTATACCACTTTTTACATTGAAGTATTTTTTGCTTCATAGTTAGCATTTATATATAAAAATAATATTCATTCTCGTACAAAATTTTCTTATGAATATGACAATACCATCAGATTTTAGATAAATATAAATATAAGAGAGATACCAAACGTTTAATGAAACACTGTCATTCCCGACTTCAACAAAGATTACGTAAAATTAAGCTACTTTTTTTATTTAACATTATAGGTTTCCTACAAACAGATAATTTTATATGTTAATAAATAGAGTGTGGTTTGCCATACAAGTTATCTGAAGGAAAGTATTATAATAATGTAATTAGAGAAAAAGAAGACTACAAGCTGTGAAAAATTGGACAATTGGCAACTGGTCATTGCCTATGGCAGAGAATGTACAAGAACAACCGCCTGCCCTCCCTCGAGTCCCTCCCCTCAGCCCTCAGTCCTTTACTGGTTGTGGTATGATGTGGGAGTATCGCTCTGTTTACCGTCTTTCTTGTTTTTCTCTAATTACATTATTATAATACTTTATTTCAGATAACATGTATGGCAAACCACTACTTTTTTTATTTAACATTATAGGTTTCCTACAAACAGATAATTTTATATGTTAATAAATAGAGTGTGGTTTGCCATACATGTTATCTGAAGTAAAGTATTATAATAATGTAACAAAAGTATACTCTCCCCTTAAACTCTACGGAAGAGAAACGAACCCAACCAAACCATGACACAGAAGAATTGAGAACACAGCTGCTAATTGACTTGTTTTTCTACGTCCCATGTTGCAAATTTCCGGTGATTATAAATAGAGAATTGACCATTAGAGGAGACAGACAGACAGACAGTGCTATAGTGTATGTCCACGAAAACCCACGTCAATCATCACTATACATTCCAACTTTCTCAACATGTCATCACTTTGGATGGATGCACTAATAATCAAGAAAACAATAACTACAACGATAATGACTAATTGGTTATCCCAGTTTCGAAGGGGGAAGTTGTGTGTGTGTGTGTGTGTTGTAGGTGTTTGTGTGTGTGTGTGTGTGTGTTGTAGGTGTGTGTTGTAGGTGTGTGTGTGTGTGTGTGTGTGTGTGTGTGTGTGTGTGTTGTAGGTGTGTGTGTGTGTGTGTTGTAGGTGTGTTGTAGGTGTGTGTGTGTGTTGTAGGTGTGTGTGTGTGCTGTAGGTGTAGTATTAGTGTGTGTGTTGACAGAGAGAATAAGTGATGGGACAATTGTTGTAATATGAGTGTAGTGGATGTGTATGTGTATGTGTGTGTATGTGTGTGTGTGTCTTAGGTACCCTCGCCTTGCCCCAACCAGCCTGAGGGAGGAAGGAAGCGGACGTTAGCGGTCCCTGGGAGGCGGAACACTCACTGGGGAATGTGGCCAGGCGGGGTCTCATCCTCTCCTACAGGTAATGTAAATAAAAAAGAGTGTGCCTGGCAGGAGTCCATTAGTCTGTGTGTTATAGACGAGGGAGTGAGTGAGTGGATCAAAGTCAACCAGGTTTTTATATGTACCATCTTCCTGTTGTTCTTTTTCATTCTTTTCTCTCTTACTTTACTTTCATAATATAAGCATTAATGTTTTTATGTAGTATCTTCCTGTTGTTCTTTTTCATTCTTTTCTCTCTCACTTTACCTTCATAATATACGAATTAATGTTATTATTTTTCATTTTTTTCTCCCTCACTTTACCTTTATGAGTTGTAAATGGCTGTCAATCATCAATGAACAGTTTATAGAAGCAGTGAGAAATACTATTATTTCTTAAAAGAGAACATATGATAAAAGTTACCATTTATGCCCTACGATGTTTTTCTAATTAAGGTCTGTTTTTTTTTATACAATATTTGTTTATATATCTGTAATTACGTCATATAGAGGAGCCAATATCTCTCTCCTTAAATTTCCATATATTCTATCTTTTCCTAACACCACCTCTCTCTCTCTCTCTCTCTCTCTCTCTCTCTCTCTCTCTCTCTCTCTCTCTCTCTCTCTCTCTCCCCCCCTGATACACCTAACGAACATGACTTTATGAATGGAAAATGAATACACCTGTTAATTACCCCCTATAAATCACATCATCTGACGGGGAACAGGTGAACGAACGGAGAAGTGAGAAAGAGAGATGTGTAAGAAGATAGGTGTGAGGGAGGTCAGGTGTGGAGAGAGTAGGCAGGTGTGGAGGAGAGCAGATGTGTAAGAAGGGAGACATGGACGAAAGCAGGTGTGTGGGGAGGGATGTGTGGTTGGTGGCATGTGTGTGTAGATGCAGATGTGGAGGAAAGCAGGTGTGTAGGGTAGGCAGGTGTGAAGGGTAGGCAGGTGTGTGTGTGTGTGTGAAACAGTAGGTGTGGGAGAGTACACTGTCGGTTGCTGTCTGTCTGTCTGTCTGTTTGTGTGTGTCTGTCTGTCTATAAGGATGTCACCTTCATTACACATCCATCCCTGCCTTCCCGTCTCTCTCTCTCTCTCTCTCTCTCTCTCTCTCTCTCTCTCTCTCTCTCTCTCTCTCACATCAGTTCTATCTTCTCCCTCTCCCTGCTCCATCACTCCTCCTTGTCATAATCTTCTCTCCATCTCTCTCTTCCCTCCCCTCTGCCCAGTTCACCATTATCAACACACACACACACACACACACACATAATCTTAGCCATGTCATCTCGCATACACATTGAATTTATATAGTATACATAATTTCGCATACACAATGAACACCCTTCCCCCCCCCCCCCACTTGGCTATAGTCGCCAAGTGTGATCGTATTTCAGTCTACACCTCTTCTTATATTTTACTAGATTGCATTTCAGTCTAATATCTTTTTTTATTAACTAGATTACATTTCAGCCTACAGTTTTTTTTCTAGATTGTATTTCAGTCTACAACTCCTCTTGTATTTACCTAGATTACATTTCAGTCTACTTTTTTTTTTTTATTCCTAGATCGCATTTCAATCTTATTTTTCTTGTATTATTCCAAGCAACAAAACACCATTATTGTTGTTCATCTATACCTGTTACCTGGCACACATTGGAGGAATCAAGGTACTCCAACGTAACAAAAAAAAAGTGAATTATCCTCATCACCCAACATGGGAAAAAAATATACGATAGTTCCTCCAACATGGTACACTTGGGAAGTTTTATATACACGCCCCTCCCTCGCCTCTCGCTCGCTCTTCAAACTTGTGCAAAATAATAATAATAATAATAATAATAAGGTTTTGCAAAATGTACACAAGACTGGGAATGTGTGGTTTATGTGTGCAAAAAGTGGGTGATATATATACGAGGAGGAGTTTAAGAGATTGTAGTGTTGAGATTTTAAGACAAGGCGAAGGGATGGTCACGAAGGGGAGGTTTGTGTGTGTGTGTGTGTGTGTGTGTGTGTGTGTGTGTGTGTGTGTGTGTGTGTGTGTGTGTGTGTGTGTGTGTGTGTGTCGAACGGAGAGAGACAGAGAGGGAGAGAGAGAATAAACTTGGCGTCATTGTTATTTTCTCACCTATATATCCACCACCACCACCACCACCTCTTCTCTTTCCACTTCCACCTCCTCCACCACCATGGTCTCGTGCCAAGGTCGCCTCTACCTCCCTACCTACCCATCCATCCACCCATCCCATCCCTTCCTTCCTACCCATTCATCCCTTCCTTCCTTCCTACCCATCCATCCACTCACCCATCCCTTCCTTCCTTCCTACCTACCCATCCATCCACTCACTCACCCATCCCTTCCTTCCTTCCTACCTAATTCCCCTGTTTATTCCTTCACTGCTTGGGTCCTCGTTTACCTCTGCCTGGTTAATTAAATGATTCCCCTGACAGCAGCAATCACTACTTAACGTTAATGTGGAAGTGCAGCTATATAGTGTTGGTAAATCTGGAGCAACCTATTCCTCCAAACTATTCCAAGCAACAGAACAACACCACTATTTTCGTTCATCTGGTCCTGTCTCGTGGCATATTTTGGAGGAATTAAAGCACTCCAATGTAACAAAAGTGAATTACGTCCTTATTGCAGTGTTAATGACAATATTATTCCTGCTTACACCTACTGTATATTCTCTCTGCCTGCTTGCCTGCTTGCTCCATAACGTGTATTTCTATTTACACGTTTCCCTGCTTTATAATATTTATTCCTATCTGCTTGTACCCCATTTCCTCTTCTGCTTGCTTGTTTCATCACGTCATTCTTGTTTGCTTCCGTCCATGACATCACCCATGCCAGCTCTCTCTCTCTCTCTCTCTCTCTCTCTCTCTCTCTCTCTCTCTCTCTCTTTGTGTGTGTGTGTGTGTGTGTGTGTGTGTTATTTCTCACCGGCCTTCCTGCTCACTATGGTATTTCTGTGTTCTCTTCTTGTTTGCCTGTTTTTACTTCATGACAACATCTCTTACTTCATGGCCTTCCTGCTTTCTTCATGACGTCAACACCCACACCATAGCTTGCTCTCTCTCTCTCTCTCTCTCTCTCTCTCTCTCTCTCTCTCTCTCTCTCTCTCTCTCTCTCTCTCTCTCTCTCTCTCTCTCTCTCTCTCTCTCTCTCTCTCTCTCTCTCTCTCTCTAACTCAAGACCTTATCACCCCTGTCTATCCTTACCGCCTGCCAGACTCATGACCACATCCACGTTTAAATGAGTTGGGAGGAGAGGGGGTGGAGGGGGGGTGAGGGATGATGGAGGAAGAAAATTATGAGGGGGAGGGAGGAAGGGAAGGATAGAGGGAGAGAGGAAGGGATGGATAGAGGGAGAGAGGAAGGGAAGGATAGAGAGAGAGAGGAAGGGAAGGATAGAGGGAGAAAGTTAAAAGAAAGAGGAGAGGAAGGATGGATTAAGAAAGTTATGAGAGGGAGAGAAGGAGGGAAAGATAGAGCAAGAAAGTTACGAGAGAGAACGGTTTGGGTAATGAGGAAATGCAAATGAGAAAACTGAAGGGGACATTTATTAGAGAAACGTAATGATTGTGAGGATAAATGGAATAAGATGAATAATGAGGAAAAAATGAAGGAAATATTATGATGAAAGAGACTTGAAGAAGGAAGAAAGCTACTCCATCGATAAAGGGGGGAAGAAGGAGGGGGAAGAAAGAGGGGGAAGAAAGAGGGGGAAGAAAGAGGGGGGAAGGGTAAACGTCAACTACATTACCCGAGTTTCCCTTCAAAGTCACGACTCTCACATACGTTTTCTGTAACTTGCCCCATCAGTCAGGTAGTGGGGGAGAGGGAAGGGGATGGGGGGGGGGAGAGGGAGGAAGGGGAAGGGGGAGGAGAAGCCTTTATATTGATTGTTTGATATTAGGCGCCGCAACAGCGAAGTCATATAGCGACCGAGGAAGGTGATTGAGATGTACACGACCAATATACACAAAAGGTAACATAGGAAAAAAAAAGGAGGGGGACAATTAAAGAAGTGAAAACACCCTTCAATTAAGTCACCTTTCACGAAAACAAAACAGAAGGAATAGACGCATTAGTAACGTAAAATAAATAAATAAATAAATGAATATATAATCTCACGAAAGCATATAAAAAAATACAAATATAACAAATAGTTTATGATGGAACATACCCGAATAAGAGACGATGCAGAACACACACACACACACACACACACACACACTTGATCAATACCACTATAGTCCCCACACAGCCTTACAAATGTGTGCATGGGCCGGGCGGTCACACGATACAAATCTGTTACCTGCCTAGACGTGACACACATCTGTAACACACATACTTCACTCCTTCCTTCCTTCCTACCTTCATACACAACACACCTTCCGATACACTTTCTTCCTTCCTTCCTTCCTTCCTTCCTTCATACAGAACATACCATCTGATACACACATGATTTACGTCTCCTATGTACAGCCATGTCTGAAAGTCCATAAGCAGCTATCTATTGTAATTCTAAGTTCAATAAATATGTACCAAAACAACATTACTAACAATTCATTGAGCTGTGAGGAGTGTGGAAACTTCATCTTATTTCAATCTCTGTCCAGTCTCTATGATGTGGCTCTGTACCAACACATGCTCTTAATAGACTTTCAGCCATGGCTTTACTTTCTTCCTCCAGAGGTTACAACGCAACACCAGAAATTTGTTACACACACACACACCTGAAATTTGTTACGCACACACCTGAAATTTGCTATACACACACACACACACACACACCTGAAATTTGCTACACACACACACACACACACACACAGGCGACAGAGCACATAATACTATGCATAGACTTATGTGATTTTACAGCTTATGGATACTGAAAAAGAGTAGTGTGTGTGTGTGTGTGCTTATTATAATAATTAGTCAGTATTTACGTGATGGCAGCCACCACCAAGATTGCTGACCCACTTGTGCTGTGGGATGTGGCAGCCTAGAGCACACACACACATACACACACGTTAGTCGATAGCAAACACATGAATCTCAAACTAAAAATACACAAAATCGGGTAGTAACTTATGCCTGATATATATTTATGTGATTAGTCTAAATATTGGTGAATGAAATGTGTCGTCTAATATATCATGAGTACTGAGCCTTATGTTGACTATTGACTCCTTATAGTGATACAGACTGAAATAATTATGTGTTAGGGGAGGAAATACACAACTAACCTGGAATGACTGTGTGGAAATCGTCACTTAAAATTATTATGTATATATTATGTATATAACTAAGGAAAACTAATGACAAGCAAGGGGTTAAAATGTCAACTATAACAACAACAAAACAACAACAACAACAAAACAACAACAACCTGACACTTCAAGCAGCAGTTCAAGGGTCAGATAAAAAATAATTATAGAGTTGGAGAAGAAAATGTAGAGAGAAGAGAAAGTGTACACGTGGTGACCGCTTCCCTCATGTGTGTGTGTGTGTGTGAGGGAGAGTGTGTGTGTGTGAGAGTGAGTGAGTGTGTATGTGTGTGTGAGAGTGAGTGTGTGTGAGACAGTGAGTGTGTATGTGTGTGTGAGAGTGAGTGTGTGTGAGAGAGAGTGTGTGAGTGAGTGAGTGTGTGTATGTATGTATATGTGTATGTATGTATGTGTATATGTATGTATGTATGTATGTATGACTCAGGATGGATGGATGGATGATTCACCTTGGTACCGTTCCCAGTGAAGCCGTGACGGTCAGATATTTTTTATGGTGTTAGATTTACAAGGCAGCTGTCTGTGTGTGTGTGTCTGTAAGTTGGTCTGGATGATTTAGATGGCAAGTTGTAAATGTGAATCCTCTTTATTATGATTTATGTGGTTGCTGTTGTCGTTTTCGTTGTTGTTGTTGTTGTACAGTCACGATCTACAGTCTCGCTACACTCTTGGCTGGCAGGTTATGGGACCCAGTGATGTAGTCAGAAAATTGAAAATGGGAAATCACCCAATAGTCAGTAATCAAATAAAATAAATCAATCAATCAATCAATCACCCAAGAGGCAGTAATCAGAACAAATAACTCTATCAACCAATCAATCACCCAAGAGGCAGTAATCAGAACAAATAACTCAATCAACCAATCAATTACCCAACAGTCATAAATCAAAACAAGCTCCCAACAAATCAACTCCATTACTCAACCAATCAACTCCATTACCCAACCAATCAACTCCATCAATCAAATAGCTGTACCGTGGGAAACGTTCAGTGTCCACTCCACCAACTCCTCTTTTGTCAACTCCTCTTTTGTCCCTTTTTATAGGAGGCTTCATATTCCTCCAAAGTGCAACCCCACCCCCCCAACTGCCCCTACAGAATAATACCTGTAGTGGGGGTTTGGGGGGTTGGGGGTGGGGGTATGTGACGTCGACATGAATTGATTCCTCCAAAGTATGCCAGAAAAACGGATCAGATAAACAAAAAAATAATGGTGCTCTGTTACTTAAGAATAATCTGCAGGGAATCAACAGTTGCTCCAGATTTAGCAAACGTACACAATCCCCTTAAGGAATCTGTTTCGTGGCACATGTTGAAGGAATCACAGTAGCCCTTCAATTCACTAACCCAATCTTTACATCCCACAAAACATGCAAGGGTCCAGTGAGTGGTTGGTGGGTGGGTTGGTCCCTGCGTTGCAAAAGGTTCCCACAGGATGGATGGACAATTTGCATTCACTCTGCAACCGGTATAGGAATGTTTTGGTCTTTTGTGTGTGTGTGTGTGTGTCTTGTGTGTGTGTGTGTGTGTGTGTGTGTGTGTGTGTGTGTGTGTGTGTGTGTGTGTGTGTGTGTGTGTGTACGTGTGTTTGTGTAAGTGTCTTGTGTGTGTGTGTGTAAATAAAATAACCGAGGTTTACATAATTCAAATGAAAACAAAATGAGGAAAGGGAAAATAATAATAGTAATAATAATAATAATAATAATAATAAAGGTGAACACAGAATGAAATTACACCGTGTAGGAGATAAAGAAACACGAAGAGAAAAATGAAATAAAAAACAAAAGAAAGGAATCAAGAGAAGAAAGGGTTAAAAGGAGGAAAGGAAAATGGGAAACAAGAAGAAAAAAGGAAATAAAGATGAGGAGATAAAGTAGAAAAGAATGTAGATAAGGAAAAGCAAAATGTTATAAAGAAGAGGAGGAGGAAAAGAAGAGGAAGAGGAAAATAGCAGACGGGTATTACGTGGGTGTGGCTTTATGGCAGGGGGGGGGAGGGGGAGAGAGAGGGGGGAGAGAGAGGGGGGAGGGGGAGAGGGGGGAGGGGGAGAGAGGGGGAGGGGGAGAGAGGGATAGGGGGTGAGAGGGGGGAGTAAGGAGAGAGAGGTATTATGTGGGTGTATGAGAGTGAGAGGCGGTGTGTGTGTGTGTGTATGAGAGAGAGAGAGAGAGAGAGAGAGAGAGAGAGAGAGAGAGAGAGAGAGAGAGAGAGAGAGAGAGAGAGTAATATGACATGGGTTGTGACCGTACTAACATCTTGGGGCTCACACTACTCACCCATAACACCCCCATCAATGTCTCTCCCTCCTCTAACCCAAACCAAACCTATACCACTGTCACTTTATGTCACCTTGGCTAGTTCTAATCTTCCTAACACACACACACATACAAGCAAGTACACACACACACACACAAGCAAGTACACACACACACAAGCAAGTACACGCACGCGCAAATGCACACACAAGTAAGCAAGTACACACATACACACACAGGTAGACACACATGCAAGCAAGTACACACATATACAAGTACACACTCACTCTCTCACACTCTCTCTCTTAACGACACCACCCATTACTCCCTCACCTGACATAAGCCCACCACTACCTCCAGTTACCATGATGGGAGGAGAGGAGAGGAGGTGGGAGGGGAGGTGAGGTGAGAGGTAAGTGAGAGGTAAAGGAGAGTTTTAGAAGTAGGAGGTGAATGTAAAAGGAGGAAAGGGAGGGAAATGAGGGAAGGGAGGGAGGGAGGGAAATGAGGGAAGGGAGGGAGGGAGGGAAATGAGGGAAGGGAGGAAGGGAGGGAAATGAGGGAAAGTGAGGTTGTAAGTGAGGAAGGGAGGGAGGGAAGGAGGATATGTGAGGAAGTGAAGTAAGGATAAGGGAGGCAAGGTAAGGTTGAGGGGAGCAAGGAGGATATGTGAGGAAGTGAAATAAGG
>JAWZYT010001118.1:157500-203096 GCA_034508575.1 Petrolisthes manimaculis
TGAAGCACACACACACACACACACACACACACACACACACACACACACACACACACACACACACACACACACACACACACACACACACACACACACACACACTCTAACCAGGCTTTCCAAAAAATCGAGTGATATATTTTTAACTTGTGCATAAATTATTGAGACCCATGAAGGCACCGTCTGTCTGTTTGTGTGTCTGTCGTTGCTTGCCAGTGTGAGGGATGAATAATGAATGAATAAAACCCGGAAGTATAATAATGAATAACACAGGACCTACATTATAATTTTTTAGCCGTGATTAATGTGATTATAGACAGTAATCTTGGTTGAATTAAATTACGTTAAGTTGCGTTAGGTCAGGTCAGGTTAGGTTAGGTCAGGTTAATCTAGTTTTATGTTATGTTAGGTTAGGTTGGGTTAGGTTAGGTGAGGTTAGATGTGTTTTACGACAGGTTAAGTTAATTTTATGTTATGTTAGGTTAGGTTAGGTTAAGATAGTTTTAGGTTGGGTGAGGTTAAGTTAGGTTAGGTTAGGTTAGGTTAGGTTAGGCTAGGCTAGGCTAGGCTTGGTTTGGTTTGGTTAGGTAGAGTTGGGTTAGGGTATGTTATATTTGTGATAGGTTTGGGTTGTTTATTTGTTTGTTTGTTTGTTTCAAGGGGGGGGGGATCAAACCGAACAATCTTCCGGAAAACACGAACCGGTCCGCATGGCAATTGCAGACGTCAGCTGATCAATTATTCATTCAGGCCGGATCTAAAGTGTATCCGGACCGCCTCATGCATTTCGGACAGTATTGCGCCCCAAACCCAGATGGACGTATGGACGGATAGACAGACGGATGGATGGACGGATAGACAGACAGATGGATGGATGGACGGATAGACAGACAGATGGATGGATGGACGGATAGACAGACGGATGAATAGACAGACGGATGGATGAATGGATGGATGGATGGATGGATGGACGGATGGATGAATGGACGAATGGATGGATAGACAGACGGATGAATAGACAGACGGATGGATAGACAGATGAATGGATGGATATAAGATCGTTCTGGTATTATTACATGGATTCATTCAGTCTTAAGTTAGTCGTTCGTTTCAGTAAAAATGTTCGTTTACTTTTATTATTAATTATACTTAACCATTTTTCGTTCAGGATTTTGTGTTTGGGAATATTTTGCTTTTACATTGGTTTCTCAAAATAGTCAAATATTGTCCATTATCTGTCTGTGTGTGTGATTTATGGGATCTTTATATACGGCTTATAATATTACATTGCTATATTCTTTAAACATATATATATCGTTAACCATATATTCTTCGTAACCTTATAACTATCTATCTATAAATATAAACAACTTCTGGTGCTTTGATTACGTGATATGGGAGATAAAGTGAGAGGGAGATACAGTGAGAGGGAGATAAAGTGAGAGGGAGATACAGTGAGAGGGAGATACAGTGAGAGGGAGATAGAGTGAGTGAGAGTGAGAGGGAGATAGAGTGAGATAGAGTGAGATAAAAATAGAGTGAGTGAGAGGAGTGTGCAGTACTTCTCCCTTCTCATAATGATTCCAGTGAGTGTTTTTGTCCGTGACTGTGTAGTGTGAAGTGTAACGCAACACTGACCAACCCACCACCTACACTACACACGTGACTCGTCCACGGCACTGGGGAAGCACACAGGAATGAATGAAGAAATAAGACTGTACAATGAGGAAAGACACATGAATGAAGGAAGGAATAATACTGTATAATGGGAAGGAGAGTAAGCAGAGGAGGGCAAGCAGAGGAGGGGGGCAAGCAGAGGGGGGGGGCAAGCAGAGGGGGGGGCAAGCAGAGGAGGGGGGCAAGCAGAGGAGGGGGGGCAAGCAGAGGAGGGGGCAAGCACAGGAAGCCACATTAACCCAGGCAGTCGGGAAGAACGAGATCTGGAAAGAGAGGATGTGATGGAAGGAAGAAGGACAGTGATAATTATGATGATGGTGATGGTGAGGGTGGTAGTGGTGGTGGTGATTAAAATAGATATAATGACGACAGATGATGATGAATTATGGTGATGATGGTGGTGAGTATGATGACTGAATGATGATGGAATGGAAGGGACAGGAGAGAAGTAAGGAAGACGAATGAAGCAAGTAAGGGAGAGAGGATAGGAGAACTGAAAAAAAAGATGAGAAAGAGGAAGCAGATGTCAAGGGAGAATGTGGAAAGAGGAAGAGACAAATGAAATATGAGAAGGCAATGTTGTCAGGAGGAAAAATAAATATAAAATAACACACGAAGAAAAAAAGAAAACAGGAGACAACACGAGAAGGCAATTAAGAGATATATGAGAAACGAAAAAAAAGTTGACAAAAATTAAAAATATATAGAAAAGGAAAGTAATAAAAACAAATATGCAACAGAAGAGAAGAGAAGACAAGCTGATGAAAGAGAAACACAAAGACAAGAAGATTAAAGAGATGATAAAAAGACAATGAGTCACTGCCACCACTACCACCTCTTCCTCCACCTACACCACCACCACTACCACCTCTTCCTCCACCTACACTGCCACCACCACTACCACCTCTTCCTCTACATCCACCTCCACCAACATCTCCAAAATCTATTCCTCTACCATCACTACCACCTCCACAACCACCACTAACACCATCACCAACTCCACCACTACCACCACTATCTCTAAAACACACACACACACACACACACACACACACACACACACACACACAAGGTCATCATCAGCAGCGTCACACTTACTTCTCTCTACGGTACCAACTTTAGGCTATTTTTGATTCCTCCACCCACTGCTACATAACAGAACACAACACCTACACATACTAAGGACACCTGTTTCTTGGTCAAGTCTTGGAGGAATCAAAGGGCCCCTATAGATCTGCAACCACTACAGGCAGGCACCATTTCCGTCCACACCGACACATAAATTAATCTCTTTTACCTATTATTATTATTGTTATTATTATTACTATTTTTATTATTATTATTATTATTATTATTATTATTATTGTTGTTGTTGTTGTTGTTGTCCTCTACCACCATTCTCTCGTAACCAAATTACACCTCACGAAGCCTTACGTAAATATTAGACACGTACTATATTGCGTTTTTCCCCAAATTTCTTATAATCCTTAGAACCCCATGAAATCCTTAGAACCCTTAGGCTATGTATGACCTCTAAATCAATGGTCTTTGTGTTGTACTTAAGGAAATAGTATACTTTTGGTATTTTGGAGTGCCTTGATTCCTCCAAACTATGTCAGAAAACAGGACCAGATGGACAAATAGAATGGGTGTCCTATTGCCTGGAATAGTATGGAGGAATCACCCCTTTAAATAGTACAACAGCACACCATAAACACTCCTCATCACATCATATCACATCACAAAATCAATCAACACAACAATAGTCAGACATAAATAACACGTAACACAATATCAATACTTCTATCGTTCAGTATGGCTTATAATTATATACTGTAGCTCTCCTATAGTTTTTCTCTTACCTTACCTACATTACACACTGCAACATACTATAAATGAGGCCTTCCACTTCACCAACAAAAGAGTTTCCCTTTACACTGCAACATAATAATAATACTGCAACATAATAATAATACTTACCTAATGTGGCGTGTTCCTCTCAGCATTGTGTGTGTGTGTGTGTGTGTGTGTGTGTGTGTGTGTGTGTGTGTGTGTGTGTGTGTGTGTGTGTGTGTGTGTGTGTGTGTGTGTGTGTGTGTGTGTGTGTGTGTGTGTGTGTGTGTGTGTGTATTTAATGATGTCAACCAACTGGAGTGTTACTGATTTCTCCCAACTTATGCAGGAAACAGACCAACTCAGTTAAAGAATCGTGTTTCCTGGTAAAGTCTGGAGGAATCAAGAGTCTCCAGTTGGCAGAATTCGTCCTCCTGAGTCCTCCTCTCACTCACCTGTAGGAAAAAAAGATAAATATTATTCATGTGTATTATTTACCATACATATTATACAACATTTATACAACGGGAGAAATACAATACCGATACATATACAGTAATGAAGGATTGATTGATTGATATAAGGCACCCAAACAGGAAGGTTATATGGCCACAAGTGCGATAACTACCCCGAGAACGTTAATTCCACACACACACACACACACACACACACACACACACACACACACACACACACACACACACACACACACACACACACACATAATTATTCATCAATGCAAAATTAATTCCCGCCTTCGATGATTTACCCCAGACTTATTAATGTTTACGTTCACAGGGTTCTCAGAAAACAAAGGTTAAGTTTTAGTGAATCCAATATTACACCCACGACCAACACACACTGATGGAATATCAAGTGGTGTTTAGCAGAGGTGGAGGGGAGGTGCATATGTCCCTAGTAGGAGGATGGGGGTAGGAGGGTTGGGGGAGGTTAGGGGTAGGAGTGTGGGGGCAGGAGTCTGGCTGCAGAAGGCTAGGGAAGAGAGGCTGGGAGGAGGAGGCTTGGGGCAGGGGCAGGAGGAGGAGGCTTAGGGCAGGGACAGGGGGCTGGGGGCTGAGTGGCAGGGGGCTGGGGGCTGAGGGACAGGGGGCAGGTATACACTATAAATTATTCCTGGGTAACATCGATCACGGGTTGTGTTGGTGTCACTTGCTTGGAGACCGTCCCCCAACCCAACCCACCCCAACCCTTTCTCCTTACTTCACTTGCTATACTACACTCACTTTTTCTCCTCCTTTGACTTCCTCCTCCGCTTCTCCATTTCCCTCTCACCTCCCTTTTCCACCCCATTTATTCCACCTTTTTTGTTCCATCTCATTTCTTCCACATCCTCCTTTTCCACTCATCTGTTCTTAATCTTTCTCCTCCTACTCCTTCTCCTCCTCTTTCTCTTTCTCCCTCACCTCAGCAAAAGTATTACAGGGATAATAATAGTGTTGGCAAACTTGAAGCAACTGATGCCTCCAAAATTTTCTCGGCAACAGACACCATAATTTTGTGTTCATCTGGTCGTGTTTCCTGGCAGACTTTGGAGGAACCAGGGATCTCTAATGTACTAGTATACGATCCCCTTGTATCCTTGACGACCGTGGAGTCTTTACAACTGAATCCTTCTGGCCCTAATGAACCTTGCCCCCCTCAGCCATCCCTCCCTTCCTGTCTTGGCGACCCTCATTAAAAATTCATTAGCAGACTGTCCGGAAAATTTGGGGAAGCTTCATATAATACGATGCACATTCTGGGTCACGGGGTTTATTGATGTGTGTGTGTGTGTGTGTGTGTGTGTGTGTGTGTGTGTGTGTGTGTGTGTGTGTGTGTGTGTGTGTGTGTGTGTGTGTGTGTGTGTGTGTGTGTGTGTGTGTGTGTGTGTGTGTGTTTATAGCATGTAATATATATGTGTGTGTATGTGTGTATAACTAACAGGTATTACAGGAGTGAGTGTGTTCGTTTGTCAAGAGTGACGAAGACAAATGTGTGACAAGCGTGTGACAAGCGTGTGACAGGCGTGGGAAGTTCAGACTACTGGAGCAAGAGTAACGCGGTATACACAACATGTAAACAGTGGGTTGTTGATGTATTATTTATGAAGTAGATTTTGATATATGGGGTTGACTTTGACTGTGTTGGGTATATCTGTCCATAGATTGACACACACACACACACACACACACTTAAATCTACCTCACACTTACACACACAAATATCATATCCTCACACACACATACATACACACCTAAATCCTGTCCTCGCACCCACCCACTCCTAAATCTACCCTCACACACACACAACACCAAAATCATATCCTCTCTCATACACACACACACACACACCAAAATCCGATCCTCACACACTCACACACACAACTCCATCTGCAGGCCGTGACAGATGTCCACTCCAGATCTAGTTAGTGAGGGGTGAGGGATGCAGTAGTAGTAGTAATAGTAGTAGTAGTAGCCTATATAGTCCTGTGGGGTGCCAGACAAGAGAGGGACGCCATGACAAGGGAAGGGAAGAGAAGGGAAGGGTTCACAGCCACATAAAAGTCCTCAATTGCCACAATATTGAATCTGCATAGTCTAGGTCCCTTCTGGTCTGTCTGCCATTTGTTTTTGAAGGATTTTGACACGCAAACCTTAAAATTATGACTACTTGATTACTTAACTTTTAACAAATAGTTATGTTTTTAACTATCTTATTGTTCAGTTCAGTTCAGTTCTCTTTCAATGAGGTGATAATCAGTAAACATGCTACGGTAAGGAATTGGTTAATATTCTTATTGGATACAAACACAAATATCATGACTCAGATGTTTGGTGATTTACGGCGTGGCTTCGAAATCCCTGGAGTGGAAATGGACTACTTCCCACGACTGTACATGCAGGCAAAAGTCACTCTCTGAATATCAAATCACACCAGCTAGGCAGTGAAGGGTGAGAGTTGAGTATAAAGTATTACACTATAGAACTGCTGTACAAATGTAGGTAAGAGTGACAGACTGGATGACAGGTAGGCAGAACGGCATGGAATAATTTCTCCTCTAATAATGAATACCTGTCCAGTAAAAATGCGAGACACCAGGTGACTGAATTACTGAAACGCAAAATATGACAGACTTTACATGTAGATTAATTTTATCCATTACATTCCCGGTACTCGCCAGAGGGATTTGATACAATTCTCAGCAAAATGAAAAAATATCTATACCGGTATCTATATATATACTGTATATATACGAGACGCGGCTTCATCCTCTTCATACGAGTAGGTTAGCGTGGATTCAATAGACCTGCTGAGCTGCATGTGTGTCAGGAGTGTGTGGAGAAATTAATTTAAGGGGGGAAGTTTTGTGATGGTAAACCTGGAGCAACTGAATCTTCCAAACTATTCCAAGTAACAGAACACCATTATATTTGCTCTTCTGATCCTGTTTTCTAACATATTTTGGAGGAATCAAGGCACTCCAATGTACCAAAAAAAGAATTACCACCTTTAAGTGGTGAGGAAATGTTAGGAAGATGAGGAATGGTGAGTGAGGAAGGTTAGGAATGATGAGGAATTTGGGGAATGGTGAGAAAGTGGGGAAGGTGGGGAATGGTGAGAAAGTGGGGAAAGTGGGGAATGGTGAGGAATTTGGGGAATGGTGAGAAAGAGGGGAAGATGGGGAATGATGAGAAAGAGGGGAAGATGGGGAGTGGTGAGAAAGAGGGGAAGATGGGGAATGGTGAGAAAGAGGGGAAGATGGGGAATGGTGAGAAAGAGGGGAAGATGGGGAATGGTGAGAAAGAGGGGAAGATGGGGAATAGTGAGAAAGAGGGGAAGATGGTGAATGGTGAGAAAGAGGGGAAGATGGGGAATAGTGAGGAATGGTGAGGGAACATACAGTACACAGATGACGACATACCAGACTGTCTTTATAAGCAGAAAGGACCCACTGAGGAGAAAAGAGAAAAGCTATGCATGTGGAGAAAATTAATGGTGGGGTATTTATTTTCCTTTCCCAATATTTCCCTCCACTTTCTCTTTCTCTATAGCTGCTCCCACTTTCTCTCTCTACCTGTCCTCCCTCTCCCCCCCCCCTCAACCAGCAGCCCCCCTGTCCCTACCTACCTACCTGCCCCCGCCCCCCCGTTTCTCTTAGTCATAGCCAACTTTCCTCGCTCAATATGCCTGTTTTAATATTCTGCCATTACCATTTTTCTTTTCTTTTTTGCTCTCTCTCTCTCTCTCTCTCTCTCTCTCTCTCTCTCTCTCTCTTATACTCCAGTACTTACCTCACATTCCCTCATCAACCCATACTTACCAGACCTACTTACTTCAACTCTCCCTCTCCTTGCCATACACAACATTACATCATTATTTTCCTCATCTCTTCCTCATCATCATCATCATCATCTCCCTTCCTCCACTCAACAACATCTAATTTCTTACTATATCCTCTTTCTATACTTTCTTACTATATCCTCTTTCAATACTTTCTTACTATATCCTCTTTCTATACTTTCTTACTATATCCTCTTTCTATACTTTCTTACTATATCCTCTTTCTATACTTTCATACTATATCCTCTTTCTATACTTTCTTACTATATCCTCTTTCTATACTTTCTTACTATATCCTCTTTCTATACTTTCTTACTATATCCTCTTTCTATACTTTCTTACTATATCCTTTTTCTATACTTTCTTACTTTCTTTCCCCTTTACTTGTTTCTTTTCCTTTCTTTTCCCCTCTTGTGTTGCTTATATTAAATACCACTCCTCTACTCCCTCGGATTCCCTTCCCCTTCAAGTATTATAATTAGTGTTATCCTTCCCTGTTCTATTTCTTCGTTTTGTTTCATCCCTTCATCTTCTACCACTTACACAACATACATGCTATCTCTCTCTCTCTTTTTTTTTTCTCTCTCTCACGTAGCCACACCGAAACATTAGACACAAAATATTTATAGTAATGACAACACCCTCCACAGAGTAACCCCTAAGGACCCTGTGATCGTGTGTGAAAATTGGAGGCTTCTAATTCCTCCTGACTATACCACGAAACAAGCTCCTTCCATATAGGTAATGTTTCGTGGCAATATTTGAAGGACTCGTTTATCCCCAATTGACAGGACCAGATGAACAAAAATAATGGTGAACTGTTGTTGCTTGGACTAGTTTGGAGGATTCAGTTGCTCAAGATTTACCAACACAAAAATAAAAATAATATCCCCCTTAAATAAAAAGATAATAATAACATATTCTTCTCCAGGTAGAGAGAAGTATATCATATTTTTATCTTGTTTTTTTCTGAGGACGAGTGAGGAATGTGACGTGAAAGGGGAGGAGGAGGAGGAGGAGGAGGAGGAGGAGGAGGAGGAGGAGGAGGAGGAGGAGGAGGAGGAGGAGGAGGAGGAGGAGGAGGAGGAGGAGGAGGAGGAGGAGGAGGAGGAGGAGGAGGAGGAGGAGGAGGAGGAGGAGGAGGAGGAGGAGGAGGAGGAGGAGGAGGAGGAGGAGGAGGAGGAGGAGGGGGAGGGGGAGGGGGAGGGGGAGGAGGAAGAGGAGGGGGTGGTTTGAAGGAAGGAATGAAAGGGTATCTTGGGGTGGGGTGTGGGGGGTGGGTCTGGTTCCTCCCCCCCATCCACAGATAACGAAGGCAACACGATACCGAAGAAGGCGCTGACGAGGCTTCTGGGGTTGGTGGGGGGAATGGGGAGAAGGTTGGGAGGAGGAGGGGGAGGAGGAGAGGACGGGGAGGAGGAGAAGGTGGGGAGGAGGAGGGGAGGAGGGGAGTATTGGGTGGAGGGGAGTATTGGGTGGAGGGGAGTATTGGGTGAAGAGGGGTGAGTGGGTGAAGAGGGGTGAGTGAGGTGGTGTGGGGCAATGTGAGGTGAAATGAGGTGAATGATATTTAAGGAAGGAGGGGACTGAGGTGAGGTGAGGTGAGATGGAATAAAGTGAGTGAAAGGAATGCGAGATGAAGGGAAGGTACAAAGGAGTGTAAGGTGAAGGGAAGGTAGGGGAGGGTAAGAGTGTGAGGTAAGGGAGTGTAAGAGTGTGAGGTAAGGAAAATTAAGGGTAAGGAGTGATTGTGAGGTAATGGAAGGTAAGGGTGTGAAGTGAGTGAGAAGTAAGGGAAGGCAAGGGTGCAAGGTAAGAAAAGGTAAGGGTGTAATAAGGTAAGGTAAGAGTATGAAGTCAGATTAGGTTGGGTTGCATGTGACGTGTTGGTACAGTCACCACGAAAAATAACTGCCTTTTTAGGGTTTGATTGGACACAACGACCACGACACAGCAGACGAAACAAGTGATCCCCTCGTGCCTATACAACCACAACCACAGTAATGAGTGACATACAACACCACACAATGAGTAAGGAAACACCAGCACAGGAGGAGGAGGAGGAGGAGGAGGAGGAGAATGAAAAGGAGAAGAAGGAGGTGATACTTTTTCTGGCTATGTTTCTCTATTGCTTCTTGTCCAGGTGTTCTCGTCGACCAATAAAGGCGACCCTTAGAATGTCAAATAAAATGGAAGGATACGAGTTTCTTCATCTTCCAATTTGATATTCTAGCTTACCCTAAAAAAAAAAAAAAAAAAAAAAAAAAAAATGCGATGTTGCCCAAAACTCACCTCATTTATACACACACACAAAATCACACAGAGAGAGAGAGAGAGAGAGAGAGAGAGAGAGAGAGAGAGAGAGAGAGAGAGAGAGAGAGAGAGAGAGAGGAGTATCACAGTGAACCAGTGTCATGCTTGGCTAACTGTACCTATATAGAGGTGACCAACACAGAAATCTTTGGTGGAGGTATGCAATTTCCCCCCCAGTGATGTCAAACAGAGAGCCACCCCCCCACCCCCCACCACTGGTCACGTCGTGTGGTATGTGTGCAATATCACCCACACGAGGGAGGGGGGGACAGGATGGGGGGGGGATGGAGGGGTAAGGGACAGGAGGGTGAGGGGGAGGAGGGGGATGGAGGATGGGGAAGAGGGGGAGGAGGATGGGGAAGAGGGGGAGGAGGGTGGAGGAGGAGGGGGTAAGGAACAGGAGGATGGGGGTAGGAGGGTTGGAGTCATTGGGATATCCTCTACGTTAAATGCACATCTATATATTTACACTTGTTTATATATTTACAGCATATGCACACCAATCATGAACACACACACACACACACACACACACACACACACACACACACACACAAACTCCTTCTTTCAACTCGGGCGTGGTGTACTCTATCCTGAAATAATAAAATCCAATCCCAAAACAAGGTAAGGAGATAACAGTAGAATATCTTTGGTTCATTGGAGTGCCTTGATTGATTCCTCCACAGTATATATGCCAGGAAACAGGATCAGATGAACCATAATATAGGTGTCCTGTTGCTTATATAGAATCAATAATGTGGAGAAATAAATGAGTTGCTCCAGATTTACCAACACTACACTTCCTCCTTAAATGTTTACTACACCTTCCCAGATACATTACACAAGTCGAGGGAGAGATACATATACACCTCTGTGGTCTCAATGCAGTCTTACCCACTGATATTGTTCTTTTTGTAACACTTACTCTCCATAAAACTAAGTAATGTCTCTCTCTCTCGTTTCCTCGATCCACAGAAAAGTAAATAATCTCTCTCTCTCTCTCTTTCTCCTCTGTGTCTCTCCTTCTCTGCATCTCTATCTCTTTTTCTGTCTGTCTGTCTGTCTCTACTCTGTCATGGTGTATAAGGCTGACCGCGCCCTCACACCTGATATTGCATTAACTAATTTTTTTACTCACTCACTCACTCATTCTCTCTCTCTCTCTCTCTCTCTCTCTCTCTCTCTCTCTCTCTCTCTCTCTCTCTCTCTCTCTCTCTCTCTCATACACACACACACACATGACCCAGCTTCCTCACCTGTAACTACCCTTAATTACCCAACACCCATCAACTCCCTAACAGCCATAACTCCTTCCAATTTAAGTTAAGCTGTTCAGAAGCAGTTGTTGTTGTTGACTCAGAAGATTGTGTGTGTGTGTGTGTGTGTGTGTGTGTGTGTGTGTGTGTGTGTGTGTGTGTGTGTGTGTGTGTGTGTATTGTCTAGGCAAGAAAGTGACACGAATACAGGAGCTGCTGGTAAATCTGGAGTAACTGATTCCTCCAAACTATTCCAAGCAACAGGCCTACATTATTATTACTGTTCATCTGGTCCTGTTTCCTGTTATACACACACACACACATACACACACACACACACACACACACACACACACACACACACACACACATACACACACACACACACACACAAAGGCCACAGTATGGAACCTGCATTAATAACATATGAGTTCACAGAATCCTATAGCCGAGTTTCTTTCCACCTCAACACGACACACCCTATACAGAACAGACCATTTATCTCTCTTTTCCCTTTTTCCTTGCCCTCATTTTTCCCTCTTTCCTTGGCCTCCTTTCCCCTTTCTTCCCTTCTTTCTGTAAATCCTTCTCATCTCTTTATACGCATATATTATTTCATTTTTGCAGCCTCCCGTCTCCCTCACCACTCCCATCACTTTTTCCCCTCGTTCTCTCACACATAGCCTATCTCTCACACTTCATCCTATCTTTTATCACATTTTTCTCTCTTCGTTTTACAGGATCTACATTTTGTTTCCCTTTCAATCCTTATTCTATTTTCCTTTGCATTGCCTACTCTCCTTTTCTTTCCTTCACCTTCCTCCCCTCTTTCCTTTCACTTCCCCACATGTTACCCCACTCTTGTGTCTCCTTCCCCTCCTCTTCCCTTTACTCTCCACCTCCCCTCTTTCATATCCCCTTCATTCTGTACCTTTATTTCTCTTTCTTTCCTTTACTCTTTCTTTTATCATCCTCCCTTCGTCCCTCCTAAGGCCCTTTTAATACCCTTCTAGATCTCACTCTTTATTTATCTTCTCTTGCCCTTAATTCCCTCCCACTCTCCTTTCAATTCTTTCTCACATCTCCTTTCTTTTTCACACACAAACACACACCTCTCCCACTCTCCTTTCAATTCTTTCTCACATCTATTTTCTTCTTCGCACACACACACACACACACACACCGTTCTTCCTTGTGCACAAACCTTCGCCTTCCATTCCCATGCATATAAAAATTCTGTCCAAGTCTTCACCGACCTGCCTGCCTTCCTTCCAGCACCAAGGGAAAGGGGGCCATTTCACTGCCTCTTGAGTGCTTTTACATCCACTCACTACTTTACCTTATTCTTTAACGATAAGTAAGTGTGTGTGTGTGTGTCTGTTTCTCTCTCTCTCTCTCTCTCTCTCTCTCTCTCTCTCACTCTGTGTGTGTGTGTGTGTGTGTGTGTGTGTACATCATACTTCAATACAAACAACATGACATCATGGAGTATCGACATCATGGAGTATCAACACAAACCTAACACAACACAATCTAACACACACAACATAACACAACCTAACATAACAAAACCTACACGATTAACCAAACACAAATACACAACATTAAATACAAAACCTAAACACCCGACCTAACACAACAACTCAACACAAACCTACAACACCACAACACAACACAAGCCGACAACTGCCTCCACAACTCCAATACAAATATTCGTAAAATTCCCGAGTTTGGTCAATAACTGTCTAAGAGTGTGAAGTGGTGGGAGGGGGAGGGGGAGGGCGAGGGTGAAATAGGGGAGGGGAGGGGAGAAGGGGGGTGAATGGAGGGGGAAAGAATGTGTGGATGGTGAAAATGTTTGGAGTGAGGTAGAGGAGGAAAAAGGGGAAGGAAAAAGATTGAGAGAAGGGGTGAAATATAATATGAGGGGAGATGGATGGATTAGTATATGAAAAGAAAAGACGAGAGAGAGAGAATGTAAATGAAGAGATGAGGAATATAGAAGAATTAGTAATATAGAAGTGTAGGAAAGCATACAAAATGAGAAGAAAGAGGGATGTTTGTTTGTTTGCTTGCTTATTTGTATGCTTGTTTGTTTGTAGAGTTGGTGGGTGTCTTCATAAACATTTCCACATCTGGTACTTTCTCTTACTACTCACATTTTCTCAAGTCACTGGAAACAACATATAGATTTTTTCTTCCCTTATATAGGCAAGAATCAATCTCTCTCTATCTCTCTCTCTTTCTCTCTCTCTCTCTTGTTCTCTCTCTCTCTCTCTCATCTATTCCTTCCTCCTCTTCATCCTTCATCCTTCCCCACCTCCTCTTCGTCCCCCTCTTCTCTCTCTCTCTCTCTCTCTCTCTCTCTCTCTCTCTCTCTCTCTCTCTAAACTGCATTTCTGGTCAGTTATTCTTTTACTATTTTTATGGTCTGATTGGAATACTATACTTCACAAGCACAGAGAATTCAGAATATGCAGTTTTATTCTCTGTACTCGCAAGCACACACATATATCGTACGAACAGGAACGCACACACACACACGCACGCACATGGAAATTAACAGGAACGCACACACACACGCACATGGAAATTAACAGGAACGCACACACACACACGCACATGGAAATACAGTAACATACAAACACAATACCAAGCACAGATGTCAGTACACACACACACACACACACAGTTGCGAGAGAGATAGAGAGAGCAAAAAAAAAAAAAGAATATGGATATAACATGTGGTTTGCATTTATATTGCCTAGTGGCCTGTTCGTTGTCCACACTGGTAACATATACAGTACGTATATCTGTATACAAATAAATAAAAACAATATACCTGGAACAACTAAATATTATTTATATATATACATACATATATTACTCACACTCACACTCACACTCACACAACACACCATTTATCACAACTACCATTTATATCCATGACTCAACAACATACACACACACACACACACACACACACACCACAATTCCCCACCACCACCACTAACATCACAACATCCCTACCAATACTACCACTAACACCATCAACACCAACACATTCCTTACACCAATACTACCACCACCACCACCAACAACAACAACCCCTACACCACTACAACCAACAACATCCCTTAGACCACCACCACCAACATCAACACATCCCTTACACCAACACCAACAACACCACCACCAACACCAACAACAACAACCCCTACACCACTACAACCAACAACATCCCTTAGACCACCACCACCAACAACAACACCACCACCAACACCAACAACATCACCACCCCCAACATCTCTTACACCACTAACACCACCACCACCAACTAACCATCAAGTATATAACCAGCAATACGTCACAAAGTCTATTTTTTTGGGGTGATGAAAATAATAGTGTTCGTTTGGAATACAATGCCCCAATTCCCAGGGTTAATGGTCGCCATCTCACACTACATTAGGCTCATTATTTTTAAACACAGGTATTTTTTCTTTTTGATGGGGGCGAGGACAATTATTTTTTTATTTTTTTATTTTGCTTTACTTAATTTGAAGTGCTCAATAATTAAAGTACTATAAAAATGTACGGTAATATGCAATGTTCGAATATTCTTTTTTTTTTGTTTGTTTACTCCAGTCTGCCCACCTGAGATTGCTCCCTTTAAGGACCCTGTGATCGTGTATGAAACTTGGAGGCTTCTGATTCCTCCTGACCATGCCACGAAACAGGCTCCTTCCATATGGTTGTGTTTTATGGCAATATTTGAAGCACTCGTTTATCTCCAAGTAGTATAACCTAACAGAGTTAAATTGTAAATGGCATTGGGAGCGGAGAAATACGTAAGGAAATGTGAGGATACCAAGATGTGTAATGTGAACAATTGAGTAAGATAAGGAAGGAAAATAGAGATAAGGTACAAAAGGAGTTGAAAGATAACTTGTATACAAAGAAAACATTAATAACAGAAAGGTAGAGTAAAGAACGATGCAAAATTTAAAAACGAGGAAGGATAGAAAAATACGGGTGAACAGATACACACAGATGGATAGATTAATAAATTATATAGACAGAGGCAGAGAGAAAACTAAAGAGACGGAAGACGAGAAAGAGACAGAAAATGAGAAAGAGACAGAAAATGAGAAAGAGACAGAAGAGGAGAAAGAGACAAAAGACGAGAAAGAGACAGAAGAGGAGAAAGAGACAGAAGACGAGAAAGAGACAGAGGAGAAAGAGACAAAAGACGAGAAAGAGACAGAAGATGAGAAAGAGACCAAAGATGAGAAAGAGACCAAAGATGAGAAAGATCAGTAATTGCCCCACCGCTCCAGTCTCTCATCAACACGTGAAAAACCTACACATTAGCAGAGGTAAATATATACTCCTGACACGAGGGATAAGAAAGGCAGGCAGGCAGGAGGAGAGGAGGGAAGAAAGTTGGGGAGAAGATGCGACAGTTGTAAAGGGATGAGTGTTGGAGGGAAGATGAGGGGGAGGGAAAGAAGGAGTTATGGAGTTGGAGGAAAGATGAGGGGGAGGGAAAGAAGGAGTTATGGAGTTGGAGGGAAGATGAGGGGGAGGGAAAGGAGGAGTTATGGAGAGAGAGAGAGAGAGATGAGGAAATTGTAAGGAGGAATAGAATAAGAAACAAATAGAATGAGGTAAAAGAGGTAAGAATAAACATACATACATACATACACACAAAAGATCAGAAGGCTTTGACGGAAGAAGAAAATGTATGAAAATAGAAGTATAAAAGGAGAGTGATGGAGTGGGGGTAGAATGAAAGGAGAGAGGAAGGAGGGAGGGAAATAAAGAGAGGAGGAATGCAAGGGAGGGAGGGAGAAGAAAGATTTAGTGAAAGAGGAATGGTAGGAAGGAAGGGAAGGGGAAGAAAGATTTAGGAAGGGAGGGAGGAAAGGAAGGAAGGAGGGGAGGAAAGATGTAGGAAGGGAAGGAAAGAAAGAAGGAAGGAGGGGAGGAAAGATGTTGGAAGGAAGGGAGGAAAGGAAGGAGGGGAGGAAAGATGCAAGGAGGAATGCGAGGGATATTGAGCGGTGGATTTGTGAATGAGGGGATAAGAAGGAAGAGAGGAGAGGGAGAAGATGTGAGCAGGGAGGAGAGGGGAATTGAGTCAAGGAGTGAAAAAGAGGGGAAGGGAGGGAAGGAATATTGAGGGGAGGGAGTGGCATGAAGGGAGGTGTGTAAGTTAATGGGTGGCATGGAGAGGAGAGGAGAGGAGAGGAGAGGAGAGGAGAGGAGAGGAGAGGAGAGGAGAGGAGAGGAGAGGAGAGGAGAGGAGAGGAGAGGAGAGGAGAGGAGAGGAGAGGGGAGAGCTATTGAGAGCCAGTTTGTGAGGTTGGCAGGAAGGAAGGAAGGAAGGAAGGAAGGCAAGGAATGAAAGAGGCACTGGGGAGCAGAGATAAAAACAATGCACGACGAAAAGAAAATAAGATGAAATTGTGAAGTCAGTGGTGGAGAGGGGAAGGTCTGAAGTGGGGGAAGGGGGAAGGGGAAAAAGAGGGGAAGAGGAGTGTACTGAGTAGGGATGGGGGAGTTGGGAGGCTGTAAGATTGAACTAGGGATACTGAGTGAAGAGAGGGAGAGTTTAAGTGAGGAGGGGAATAGTTGGAGAGGAGGGGGAGAGTTGGAGTGAGGAAGGGAGAGAGAAGGGGTGATGGAGAGGGAGGGGTGGGTAGAGAAAGGGGGAGGGGTGATGAAAGGGGAGGAGGGGAAATGCAGGGGGAGAGGAGGGGTGATGAAGGGGGAGGGGAAGGGAAGGGAGGGAAGTTCACCTCCGGAGTGCTGTCACACCATCACCGAACGGGAAATTACACCTGCGTCGATCTTACCCTACACACACACACACAAGTTTACACCCCAAACAACCCCTCTCCCACACACATACACACACATATTCTCTCTCTCTCTCTCTCTCTCTCTCTCTCTCTCTCTCTCTCTCTCTCTCTCTCTCTCAAACACACACACACACACAAATACACAAATCACGCTCCAACGCTCCACGACCCCCGGGCCTGGATTGTTTACCCTCGTTTCTCGTGCAATAATCACACTTTCCCTGCCCTCACTCACTCCAGCCAGCCAGCCAGCCCCCAGCAACACGGAAAAGTGAAATTGTCGGGTTGCAGTCGAGTGTGGAGTGGGTGAGTGAATTGCTGAGTGGGTGGTGGTGGTGGTAGAGGAGTGAGTTTGAATGTTGGTAATGGTTGGTGGTTGTGTGAGATGGTTGGGGATGATAGTGGGTGGTTGTGTGGGGGGGGTGGTAGTGATAGTAATGGTAGTTGTGGTGGTGGTAGAACATTGATAGTGATAGTAGTTGTGGTGGGGATAGTAATGGTAGTTGTGGTGGAATTGTGAGTGATAGTAATGGTAGTTGTGGTAGACATGTAGTGGAGATAGTAATGGTAGTTGTAGTTGGAGTCATGGTAGTAGTGGTGGTAGTGAGGGCAGAAATACAGAGGAAAACAATATAAAAACAAAATTGAAATCCAACAAAGGATGAAAAGGGACAATAAAAACAAGAGACTGAGCGCTCTAGTCTTTTGTGTGAAGGAGGAAATTCGTGGGGGAGAAAACGAGCGAGAAAGAGGGAAGGACAGTCACACAAACAGACAAACACACATATATTGAACAAAACATAAAAGTGTAAAGTGAAAGGTAATGGTTGAGGTGAATATATGAATTGTTACATAAATACATAGATTAATATATATAGATCAATAGATAGATAGATAAATGGATATACAGATTCAGCCAAACAGAAAGACAGAGACAGACAATAGAAAAATGAAAATAATGTCAGACAGAGGCAAAATAAACAATAGCAACAACAGAGAGAAAAAAACTGTATAAGGACATGCACTTTGTCCAGATAAAAACAATGTCAGTGTCGAAACATTTGGAATCTGACAGTCACATGCACTCACCTTCCAAAACCTATATAGGACTCCCCCCTCCCCTCATCATCACCCAGGCCCCCCTCCCTTTCTCATCCCAAACACCCCTGACTATATAATACTTTACCCCACCTTTTTATTAATCCCCTTTCCTCCCCCCATCACCCAGGCCCCCATCCCTTTCTCATCCCAAACACCTTACATTTCTTTTAATCCCCTTCCCTTCCCCTTGTCACTATCCCATCGTCCCTATTATAAGTGCCATCTCATCTTCTCTTCCAATCCAACCCTTGACCTCACCTCACCTCACCTCATCTCATTCTATGCTCTTCCTGGTTTCACGTTACATCTCACCGCATCACCTTTCACCTTCGCATCTTGTAACTGAATGATTGGAAGGAAAACACACATGGTAGGGATACAGTCACAGTTAGTCAGGTACTTGCTTACATAGTTCTGGGTTGTTTACATATTGTTATAAGCCTCTTTTGTAAGGTAAAGTGTACACATGCAACGCTGGAAAATAAATAGAGCCATTACACACACAAAACAACAACTAATATATGCATAGCTTACACCCCAAATTGTTAAGTAATGGATAGGTTCTGTATTATGAACTGTGACTGTACATTTGCTAGTGATAACACCACCTGGATTAATGATGAGAACACTGAAGCAGGACATCAACTGAAGGGTGTATGGCATGGTGTGGTGTGGTGTGGTGCGTGGGAAGTAATTCCACTGAGTGCCTTCACTGTCGATTACCATGTGGAGTTAATTACTATTGTGGCACAAACTCTCTCTCATCCCCACTGACTCACAACACACACACACACTAACACACACACAAACACACACACACTCTCTCTCTGGGAATGACAACAATAATAATAACCTTCCACCCACAAGATCTAAAATGTATACTAAAGAGACCTACAACAACGTTATAAACATCTTCAATATAGTTTAGCGTGTCATGTGGGTGTTTCTCCAGAGGATATACGATAATGTACTGAAGTCAGACTATTCAATAAAAAACAAGCTTGCCACTAGTTAATTAAAGCATAAATATGTTGTTGTTGTTGTTTTCCTGTGACCCACAAATTGCTGTTGGTCACGTTTCTTTGTTTTCAGATATTTGTATATATATTGAATTTAAGGACAGGTACAGTTACGGCCATATGAAACAGACACACCTTCATTGAGCATAGGGTAGGATGAGACGGTGTGTGTGTGTGTGTGTGTGTGTGTGTGTGTGTGTGTGTGTGTGTGTGTGTGTGTGTGTGTGTGTGTGTGTGTGTGTGTGTGTGTGTGTGTGTGTGTGTGTGTGTATGTGTGTGTGTGTGGAGGTGACGCGTCCATTTCTATGTTTGATAAGGGGAACTGTTTAAAAAGTGTGTGTGTTTTAAGTGTCTGTAACTGTACAATATTACTGGTAGTCAATTATTACAAAATATAGTACACGTTCTACAACTAGGCTACTTGTTGGTAGGTAGGGTAGAGTGGGGGAGGGAAGAGTGAGGTGGGGGAGGGAAGAGTGAGGTAGGGGAGAGTAGTAGGCCATGGTAGGTTAGGTTAGGGTATGCGAGTGTTGAGTGAGGTTGGGTAAGTCAGGGGGCAGCTTCACCAATATGTTTGGGTGGGTAATGGGGTCCTCGCGTGACCTGCCTGCCGTGGTAGTGGCGTGACACGACCCTTACACACACACAAACGCACACACACACACACTTCTACTATAGTTTAATCTTACACTTGTTTCATCACTCACAAAGACGAATTCACTCTCATATACACACGTCACACACACACACACTTGCCCTACATATGCTACACACACACACACACAATAACACAAAAGAAAGTATAAATAAACACACAGATAAGACATACATAGATAAACATTCTTACAGACAGATAATGAGAGAAAGGAAGGAAGAGAAAAATGCAAGAAAGGAAAAGAGTGAGAAGGAAAGACTGAGTAAAAAAAGAAAGGAAGAAAGAAAGATTAAGTTAAATAAAGAAAAAAAAAAGAGAGAGAGAGAAAGAAAGAAAGAATAAGTGAAAGAAAGAGAGAGAGAGAAAGAAAGAATAAGTGAAAGAGAGAGAGAGAGAAAGAAAGAATAAGTGAAAGAGAGAGAGAGAGAAAGAAAGAATAAGTGAAAGAGAGAGAGAGAAAGAAAGAATAAGTGAAAGAGAGAGAGAGAAAGAAAGAATAAGTGAAAGAGAGAGAGAGAAAGAAAGAATAAGTGAAAGAGAGAGAGAGAGAGAGAGGCAGCTGGGAAAACTTGGTGTGTTGTTGTTGTTGTTATCTGAAAATACAACTCTGACTCCCAAGTTCCACACAAGACTGACACACATGACTGATCCCGATAAAAAGGACCTTAATGGCAGAGTGGAAGGAGCAGGTGAGGTGGTGTGAGTGTGTGTGTGTGGGGGGGGGGGAGTGAGTGGTGGTGGTGAGTGGTGGAGAGTGGGAGAAAAAAAAATAAATGAGACGAAAATGAGAACAGAAAAGAAAAGATGAGAAGAGAAGAAAATAAAAAGATGAGGAGAGAAGAGAGACGAAAATGAGAATAAAATAAAATAAAAGATGAGAAGAAAATATAAATATGAGAAGAGAAAGAAAGAAGAGAAAAGAAGAGACGAAAAGAGAAACAAAAAATAAAAAGATGAGAAGAGGAGAGAAGTGTCACTACTACAATATATGGGGACTTGATGACAACAACAACAACAACATCTATAGAATACAAGACAACAACAACATCTATACAAGACAACAACAACGACAACAACTGACAGCTTCATTTTGTTCCCTCCCTCCTCTCTCATCCTCTTCTGGTTCTTGGCAAAGGAAACTGTCTGATTTGGCTGTCTGTCTCGCTGCTTATTGTCCTGTCTGTCTGTCTGTCTGTCCCTGCTTGCCGACCTGCCTAATTAGTGTTGTGATTGTTCGTCTTACTGCTTACTGTCCTGTCTGTCTATCTGTCTCTTTACTGTCCTGATTGTCTGTGTTATTTGTAGGTCTGTTTATTGTCCTGTCTGTCTGTCTATCTGTTTGTCTCCTTACTATCCAGACTGTCTGTTTTATTTGTCTATCTGTGTGCATTGTCCTGTTTGTCAGGTTTTGTGCCTGTCTAATATCTTGTCTGTGTTGTGTGCCTGTCTACGTGATTATTTTCCTACACAAGTCTCTCAATCCACAATACGGGAACTAACAGCAAGGGCCCCCTCCCCAGAAAGACAGACTGGGGGGTTAGGGAAGGGGTAGTCTATAATAATCAGAGGTGTAGTGATACATATGAAAAGGGTTTGTGTTGGTTCGAAACATAATTATGAAAAGTGTTTGTGTTGCTTCGATACATAATTATAAAAAGTGTTTGTGTTGGTTTTGTTTGAGCATCAGTGACGAAGGAATGTATAATGTCATCGTGTGGTTATTTCGACAGACTGCTTGTGTGTGAATTATGATGTGTAAGGATGTACTACTTTCACTCTTAAAATGTCCAACACGAAGCCAACAGAGCTGTCCACTAGGGAGGTGACGGTAATATCCACTGGGAAAATGGGCTGGAGAGGTATAAAAGAGAGGGTAATAGGATCAGGGTGTGGCAGAGAAGGATAGTGATGGTGAAGGAAGGTGGAGGGTGATATAACAAGGGCGTCAAGTGGCTGTGTAGGTGTAGGATGGTGTATAAAGCTAGCGAGGTAGGTGTGTAGGAAGGTGTATATAGCGAGGTGTGTATGAAGGTGTGTAGGAAGGTGTATATAGTGAGGTAGGTTTGTAAGTAGGAGCAGTGGAAGAGATGGTGGTGTTGGTACGGATAGGGGTTAGTTAGGGGAAGGGATAGGGAGGGGTACTGACGGAAGGGGTAAGGGGGGTACACATAAAAATACAATGGCAGGGTTTGGCAGGGTTGATAAACTGCTAAGACTGGAATGTCGAGTAGCCATCCGTTGTGATAAGACAGAGGTGGGAGGGACGAGGAGGAGGAGGAGGGAAGAGGAGGAGGAGGAGGGAAGAGGAGGAAAGGGTAGGAAGGGTAGGCAATGGGAAATAAGGGAAGGGGAGGGGAGATGAGAATGATGTGGAGGGAGATGAAGAGGAGAATTGGAAGGGGAAAGGGGGGGGGGGGGTAGGGAAAATGAGGGGGAGACAGGACAAACAAAGGAAGGTGTGGAGAGGAGACGGCTAGAGAGGTAAACAGCAAGTGGAGAAGTGAAGAGAAGATAAGAAAAAGAGTGAAGAGAATGGGAAGAGGGAGAGAGGAGAGGAGAGAAAATGGGGTTAATTAGCTAAAGAGGTGGACTGGGAGAGGGAAGGGGGGAGGGTGAGAGCTCAGAGAAGGCAATAAGAGAAAAGAATTAATAGGATGGACAAGGTGAGGTGAGGGGAGGGGGAAGGCAGGGGAAGGGATGATTAGAAGTGGGATGGAAAAGGAGAGAGGGGAAGGAAGTGGGAAAGGAGAAAGTGAGTGGATAAGGAGAGGGGAAGTACGTGAGAAAGGAGAGAAAGTGAGTTTATGAAAGGTCGAGGGAAGTGGGAAAGGATAAAGTGAGCGGATAAAGAGCAGGGAAGGAAGTGTGAAAATATGAGATTAAGGAGGATTGGAGAGGGAAGGATGTGGAAGAGGGAGTGGAGGAGATAATTAGAGAGATGGACATAAAGAGAGAGGGGAAGGAAGTGGAGGAGAGAGGGGAAGGAAGTGAAGGAGAGAGGGAAAGGGAGGAGAGGGAGAGGGGGAAGTGGTGAGTAAGGGAGGGGAGGATAGGGGGAGGGGAAGTGGTGAGTAAATGGGGGGGAGGGGGTAGGGATGGCTAGAGGGATGGATGGCCGGTGAATGAACTCAACCATCAGACAATCAATACACCACCACACTACTGTCCCTCCCTCATCACCCACCCCCCTTCATCACCACTCAACCCTCATCACCCCCCCTTCATCACCACACCCGCATCATCACTCCCTCATCACCAATCAACTCGTCAATACTCCCCTCATCACCACACAACTCTCATCACCCCCCTCATCATCACACACACACACACAGACACACAAAGTCATCATAACAGATCATTAATCACCAGTTCGCCACCATCACTAATCATAACTTCTCTTTTCGTGATTATCAAAAATGTTTTCTCTCGTCACTTCCAAATTGTCATCACACAACCCGTCATTAAAATTACACTACATCACCACCATATTCATCACAACGCCATTCATACGGACTCGTCAAATATGTGTGTGTGTGTGTGTATGTGTGTGTGTGTGTGTGTGTGTGACTGATAAACTGGACATCATTAGTTACGGCATGAACTCCGTGCTGTACCGTGAAATAACACACACACACACACACACACACACACACAGCATACATACTTCCTAACACAACACTACAAATCACACACACACCACAACACAACAACACAACACACACAGCATACATACTTCCTAACACAACAACACCACACACACAACACAGCATACATACTTCCTAACAACACAACACAAAAAAACACAACACAACACAACACACGTACTTCCTAACACGACCCTGACCACATGTACACAAACCCAGACCATCTCTCCTTCCTCACTTCCTTCCAGGTGGACAAAAAACAAAACACCACCATAACATTCCTTCATTACCCAACCGTGCATGTCTCTCCTATACAATTATTATTACTGTTGTCTTACTGTATACGTTAATGACCCTATACTCTTCCTCTTTATTTACCTATACCCTGTCTATACGTCGCATTATATAACGGTGTTAACAAGTATATAGTCCATCTAGTAATTTATGAATAGGAAAGGTGTATGGTGGTGTGTGATATAACTTCTACACCTTTACTTGAAAATCGTAAGGGGTATCTTTTGTTGTGTTGATATTTATTTCACACACTGGCTGATATTAAAGGGAGATTCTGTTTTGGGTAAATTGGAGGGCTACTGATTCCTCCTAAGGGGGTGCGGGAATAAGGGGACAAGCTTGAGGGGGGTGGGGTTTAGGGGGTACGGGAGTAGGGGGACAGGCTTGGGGGTGCAGGAATAGGGGACAGGCTTTCTACCCACCCCAAACGTGTCCCCTATTCCCGCATCTCCAGCACCCCCCCCACCCCCCAAGCCTGTCCCCTACTCCCGCACCCCTTTAATGTTCCTAATAGGGGAATCTGTTGTTTCGTGGCACAGTTTGGAGGAATCAGTCCTTCCAAATTCACCAACAACAACAAGAGAATCTCCCTTTAATTAACTCATGGTAAGATAAAGTTAAAGTTTTCTCTTCTAGCCTCGTGTCCTGTCATTTATTTTTTCACGTCTCGTCAATTGCATATGCAGTATAGTGTTATTTTTGTGATGTTCCATTCAAGGTGAACAGTGGTGTTAATTGGCTCAAGTGTTGCCTGTACCTGACACACACTATAGCCAAGGGTTCATTTAATACAATATGTTTAGAAAATGTACACGCTTCCTCAGTTTCAATTAAGTGCCGACGAATCTCACACATATCTCAGTAAAGGTGAAGGACGCGAATAACACTAGCTCTCTCTCTCTCTCTCTCTCTCTCTCTCTCTCTCTCTCTCTCTCTCTCTCTCACACACACACGGTCACCTTCAGACAGTCACACTGGGTGGAGGTTCACTACCAACAATTATCAACAATAACCTCTGCCTGCCTGTGTGTGTGTGTGTGTGTGTGTGTGTGTGTGTGTGTGTGTGTGTGTGTGTGTGTGTGTGTGTGTGTGTTATCTTCCCTTCTATATGATTGTCTGTCTGTGTGTATCTGCTTTTGTGTTTATCTTTTGCCAACATTTCTTTTCCCTAATAACTTGCCAGCCTGTCATGTTTTGTCTGTCTGTCTGTCTGTCTGTCTGTACTTTAACCTGTCTGCCTAAATGTTTAACTTGCTATCTGCCGGTGTACACTGTTCTGACTTCCTGCCTTCCTGTCTGCTGTTGGTTTGACTTCCAGTCTCTCTTTTATGTCTGTCTTCCATTCCACTTACCTGCATTCTAAGCTACATTCCTTTTGTCCAACCTTCCTTCCATCTTGAATGTTTCCCTTATACTTCTTGCCTCTCTGCCTGCTTGCCTGCTTGCCTGCCTGTCTACTGTACATGCGTCTATCATACCACTTGCCTGCCTTCCAACCAACCTTCCCTGTTTTCCAATCTTCCTTCCATCCTGACTACTTTCGTTACTTTCCCCCTGCCGTCTACCTGCCTGTCTGCCTGCCTGCCTGCAAATTGGCCTCTTGCAACACCACCGCCTGCGACACAATGCATTCCGCTGACGAATGCTAACAGGCGCTTCACTCGGTGCTCGTCGTCGGGATTAGGGCCCGTGACGCAATGTCTCAGGATGTGTGGATTGCTGATTCTACATTGTGTAAATCTGGATGTCGTTAGTCGGAAATGACGCAAAGGCAATAACATCATTCTAGTGCCACACAATAGACTTTTTGGGTAGTTGAGAAAGAAAGAGTAGGGTTGAATAATGAACTACCCATGTCTCAAAGTCGTACCACAAAACAGAATTATTGGGGGAAGCACAGTGTTGGTAAATCTGGAGCAAATGATTCCTCCAAACTATTCCAAGCGACAAAACACCATTATTATTATTTTTTGTTCATCTGGTCCTGTTTCCTGGAATACTTTGGAGGAATCAAGGTGCTCCTATGTAACAAAAGTGAATAACCCCTTTAATACGTAGTGAGTCAATAGTTGTGAGGAAACTGTAGCCATGCAACCATCATCTTTTCTCAGACAAAACATTAGCCTCTTTTAAGGTTGTGTGGGATAATGACAGGTGAGTTGGGTTTGGTAGGCACGAGACTTGGTGGATTGGGTCTGGGTTGGGTTAATTTTGGGTCTGGGTTGGGTTAATTTTGGGTCTGGGTTGGGTTAATTTTGGATCTGGGTTGGGTTAATTTTGGGTCTGGGTTAAGTTAATTTTGGGTCTGGGTTGGGTTAATTTTGGGTCTGGGTTGGGTTAATTTTGGGTCTGGGTTGAGTTAATTTTGGGTCTGGGTTGGGTTGAGTTAATTTTGGGTCTGGGTTGGGTTAAGTTAATTTTGGGTCTGGGTTGGGTTAAGTTAATTTTGGGTCTGGATTCACCTGAGCTTGGGTTGGAGTGGGTTGGGTCTGGGTTGGGTGGTGGATTAATTAAGCAAGTGTGGGAGAACTTAATTGTTAGACTGAACACTGATAACTTGGTCAGCTCCGAGTTAATTTTAGTTTGTTTACAATGGACAGGGTTATAATTAACTTTGAGGTTTGGCAAATGTTTTCATCTTCCTCATAAAACAACTTGGAAAGATTCAACATTTATACGTGACTGTAAAACCACAAGACTACGAGAATTACATAAGGGTAAATGAGAGAAGGAGATAGATAAGGGTAAATAAGATAGATAAATAAGATAGATAAATAAGATAGATAAATAAGATAGATAAATAAGGAGACACTGTACATATGTGTAAAGCATATAAGGGTAAATAAGACACATAAATATGGATACATAAAGTTAAATAAGGATAAATAAGAATACAGGAGACAGATAAGGGTGAATGAGGAAAGGATATATATAAGATACAGTTGTTCTCCTGTACAACCAACCTTTTGTACTTTTGTGTACTCACCATTCTGAAGAGCCTTTACTTGTACACACACTCCCTTAGTACTGTACACACTGCTCATCAACTCACCTGTGGACAAAAGTATGAAAATAAGTATACAATAAATAAACATATATCTTTAGTAATAACCAAAGGATTACTTAATAAATTATGACGTCTGAAAAACATATAAATAAGGATAGAAAAAGATTAGATAATCCTGTAGTGGACATAAACCCCGAGTAGTTTGATGGGACTGGTAAACCAAAGGTCGTGGATCCAACCTTCTCAATGGGAGTAAAACATTTATACCTCCATATAAAGTAACAGAGGGTCATAACACCACGTCCACCAAACCTTATAAAACACTCTTGCTGACACAGAGTATAAATTATAGCCTCAAGGAGTACTTAAACCTCCTTGTCTTACATAATGCTGCCATCTGTTAAGTAATGTAACTTTATGAATGAATGAATACGTGTTCGACCGTAGTTTAAATGCTCATTCATTCATTAAGAACAGGAATAGGTAGAAGTAAAAAGTCATAGTCAGATGGATGTGAAGTACTGGACAAACATAAAGGAAAAGGAAAGGTGAAACAGTGAGATTGAGATGAGCCACAGTTAGGTAAAGAAAAGAATGGTACAGACAAAGCCACAGTGAGGTAGAATACACACATAGAGGAATAGAAAGAGGCCCCAGTGAGGTAGAATACAGACAGAGGAATAGAAAGAGGCCCCAGTGAGGTAGAATACAAAGAGATATATAAAGAGGCCCCAGTGAGGTAGAACACAAACATAAGGGGAGATAGAGAGCAGTAGGTAGGGGAAGGAGCCAACCAATCTGTGTTATTCACCAGGAAAATCAATTCCAGGTTTTATTCCTTCAGTTCCTCAAGGCCACCTCGCCCCTCCCTTCCTTCCTTCCTTCCATATTTTCTTCCTTCCTTCCTGACTTCCTCCCTCCTTTCCTCCCTTACTTCCTTCCCTATACCTCTCCTTCCACCCTCCCTTCCTTCCTTCCCTTCCTCCCTTAATTTCTTCCCTATACGTCTCCTTCCTTCCTTCCTTATTTTCTTCCTTCCTTTACTGGGATCGTTCTTGTTGGAAAATATTTAGAGTTACTGCTTCATTCCTCCAAACTAAACAGATCTCCTACTTGTATACTTAGGTGGTGTGTGTGTGTGTGTGTGTGTGTGTGTGTGTGTGTGTGTGTGTGTGTGTGTGTGTGTGATCACCTTTAACACAAGTCTCTCTATCTACTTTATTCTCTATATCAATAACTAACTTTAATAATCCTCGAAACTTTATTAAGGATATATCATTATACCAACAACTACATCAATTTAACAAGCATTTCTATTTCTCTATAATCATTTTAACATCAATAGTCTTAATAATTAGACCCTATAATTATCTGCTGTAGTTAGGTCTCATATTCAATGTTTCCCAATAATTATTTTTAATCACAATTTTCCTGCATCAACTTTAATTTATTAATGTTCATATTAACTACAGTACCAGTCTATATATAATTATGTGCATTATTCTCATTTCATAATATCTCCTTTAATAATAATAATAACAATTCTCTATTAACTTTAAAGATCAGAGTAAAATTATCACATCTGGTTTAATAAATATCCACTTTAATAAGGAGTCTCAATATCTACTTTAAAGTGGCAGAGTAACTATCTACTTTAAAGTGACAGAGTAACTATCTACTTTAAAGTGGCAGAGTAACTATCTACTTTAATGGTCAGAGTAACTATCTACTTTAATGGTCAGAGTAAATAATTATCTCTACCTTTTCTAATAAATGATCTACTTATATACATTTACTGCATAAAATAATATATATAATACTTAAAGGGGTCATTTATTATCATTTAATTCGAGGTCCGAGTAAAATAATCATCTTCCTTTCTAATAAATTATCTACTTATATACATCTACTGCATAAAATAATATATACATACTTAAAGGGACCATTTATTATTAGTTTATTCGAGTGTCAATGGTTCAAAACAGATTCTCTTCTCATAATTATATTAAGGTAAAAAAAAATTCCTAACATATTCTGGAGTTTTAATAACCGTCCAATTTCCCTATAAGCGATTTTCCCCTTAATCATAATAAAATTTAATAAACCTCACTGTAAAAAAAAAAGGGTTAACCACGAGGCCTTTAATTTTTTTAAGGCCTGTAGCATCTCTTCTCTAACCCTACTCCTTGCCTCAACCCACTTCACTCCAACACTCCCTAATCCATTCTTTCATTCCTATCCTACCCTAACCCCAACCCACTTCACTCCAACCCTCCCTAATCCATTCTTTCATTCCTATCCTACCCTAACCCCAACCCACTTCACTCCAACCCTCCCTAATCCATTCTTTCATTCCTATCCTACCCTAACCCCAACACACTTCACTCCAACCCTCCCTAATCCATTCTTTCATTCCTATTCTACCTTAACCTCAACCCACTTCACTCCAACCCTCCCTAATCCATTCCTATCCTACCTTAACCTCAACCCTACTCCTTGTCACAATCCACCTCATACTAACCCATCCGATCCCATCTCAAACCCCAATCCCTTGTAATCTCTTCTATGTAGTTACCCCATTCCAACCCCAATCCTATGTATGTAATCTCTTCTTCTATGTCGTTACCCCATTCTAACCCCAATCCCATGTAATCTCTTCTTCTATGTCGTTACCCCATTCCAACCCTACTATAGCCCTGCCTAACCCTGCTATGACCCACTCCACCTTATTCTTTCCACCTACTCCACTCAAGCCTCTGCCACACCTTTACCTTCCTCTATTTGTGTGTACTGGGGCCAAATTAATTACTGACGATGGAGTTAAAATGATCCTCTTCCTAATGAATTGGCTCGCCTTACTCAGACTTACTCTTTTACTTTTCCCACGTTAATGGTTCTGTACCTATACTCTCTATCTTTACTGAGGCCAGGTTAATTAATACCAATGGGTTGGCATGGTCATATTCTTAATTAATTGGTCTATTTTACTACCAGTTTTACATTATACAATTTCCCAATGTAATAACCCACTATATTCCCATCTTTTAATATTAATATTACTAATTCATCTTGTATCAATCCTAATTCAGTAATCAGCTTCATTCCAACCTTCCAATTTAAACACTTATTTTCATAACCTGATTTACTCATACTCCCGTGTTGTAAGGAGGATGTAGTGTTTCTTATTTTTTAGCCTGCATGTACACAAAGGAGTAAAATATTAATTAATTTACTATACTTACCATGACGTACACAATACATTGACCTGTATGGGAGTAGGTAAGGATAGTGTTATATTGACCTGTAAGGAAGTAAATAAGTATGGTGTTATATTGACCTGTATGGGAGTAGATAAAGATGGTGTTATATTAACCTGTATAGTGTTATATAGGGTACTACTGACCTATAAGGACGGTGCCCTGGCCGGCGGAGTGGACAGTAAGTCCTTCGTGATGGTCAAGGAGACAGAGGGAGCGACGGTCTGGTTTGGAGGTGGTCTGACTCCTGGGTTTACTAGTGGTCAGGTCGCGGTGGTGTGAGTTAGAGGAAGGGGAGGCGCGCCCCGTCAGCCCAGGTAGGTCCCAGTCAGGTAAGGATGCTGAGAGGGCCGGATCGAGGGACATGAGGTCAGCACGGAAGGCTCCTGCATCCATAGACAACACAGCGTCAGGTAGGAGGAAGAAGGAGTCACAGGGCCATGAGTCAAAGTCTCGTTGGTCGTGTAGGCGGGGCGTCTCCTCCAGTTCTAGTGACCCCCGCCTCTCGGGCACCACGTACAGCTCCCGCCGGGGCACCGACACCGAGGCCGACCGAGACATTCCTGAAGGATGTTTGTTATGGTGGTGCCGGCACCCCGACCCTCGTACCTCTTACACCTACACTGTCTGGCCTCCCTCACCACCACCACCACCACCACCACCTCCACCACTAACTTTATTCAGTACAAATGGTGGAAGGTAATGGTATGGATTCTTCTTGGTTTGGTCCTTTTGACCTTTTATTCAGACTACTAAGTTCCCATTCTCAAGTCCAATTCATTTGTATTTTTGGAGGAAATCCTTTACAATATACGGATTCTCCTTACCTCTAGAACTTTAGTTTTTCCTTTGATCCCTGTCTCTCTATGTATTTCTCCTTCAGTTTCTTTTACTGTCAGCCGTTCTGTTCTATATATATCTCCGTGTGTCTTTTCTCTTTTTCTTCCTCTTAGCACCTCTCTCTTTCCCTTTATTTTCCTCCACCTGTCAGGAGTATGGTTGTGAGGAGTGTCAAGTCCTTCCTGGTGAGCGAGGGGGACCACTAGGAGCTCACTGTAGAGGCCTGAGCTCCTGTGTCACCACCTGCTCACTCTCACTCACTCACCCTCACCTCTTCTTGGTTTAGTTAGTCACCAAGAGTACTAACAGCTATTGGGTTGTAATGTATATCCTCTTTGTTGTAATGTATTTCCTCTTACTGTGTATTATTATTAAACGTGGGTAGGGATTTTTTTTTTTTCTGGCTGTTTCCTCCCCTTTATGGAGATTCAAGGTCCAACTTTCGTAAACAGTTATCGTTGGAAAGGTGTAAAATATTGTCACTCCTGCAAATTTAAGGTCGAAACGTAAGATAAAACAAATGCAATATATATAAAAAAAAATACAATACCAAACAATACTCCATTTCCCCCCCCTCAAAAAAAAAAAAAAAATCACACAAATATATCGTCACCAAGATTAATTTCCAAACAACACATTGAAAAACATATATATTTCACAGCCGGACCGACGAAGTTCCGCAAAATGAAAATCAGTTATCGCTTTGTACCGCATTTTTTCAACCATAACCGAAGAAAATAATATATATAAAAAAATATATATATACCGTATATAAAAAAACAAACTCCATCGTTACTTTTTCCAGCGACTACATACACTACATAAATATAAACTCCATTCCCGATACACTACAATAACGCAAATGAAAAGGTCCGTCTGTTGTTTTGTGCTACACCTTTTTTACCAAGACTCACAAAACAACAAACACACTCAGGTCTTTGCCCACCAGAACATGGCAAACCTAAAAATGAATATCGTCAGGCACAATGTTTTCCAACTAAAATAAACAATACACACACACAGACACACACACATACTCGTACACCTAAACCACACATATATAAAATTACTGTGGACAACATGACGGTATAATATTCCAACAAACAAAATATATATATCCAAAACACAGCAGTCATAATCACCAAAGTATAAGGGAGATATGAGTCTTTCTGCAAGGAAAACTGAAAACGTAAAATGGAAGCTTTTTTTTCATGTGCAATTGTGGACATAAAATTCGAGATAGACTGGGATGATTCTTATGACCAATTATCATATCATTGTCATCATAAAATACCTCATGCTTTTTTGCAACACATTAAAAGCAGATGCCTAAAAGTTGAAGCATATTACTAAGAATTTAAACCAGTGTATTTCTAGTGATGCCAATGGCTTATTTAACACAACCCAACGTGTCGAGGTGTTATTGATCACGACCTTATCGAAGCCCAAGTAAAGGGACTCCACCATTAAGCAAGACATTTGGAGAGTTATAAGGAGGATCCATAGAGGGACAACATCTCTTCATTAAGGACCCTGTCATTGTGTATGGGACTTGGGTGGCTTCTGTGATTCCTCCTGACATTGCCACGTAACAAGCTCCTTCAATATAAGTGGTGTTTCGTGGCAATGTTTGAAGGACTCGCTAACCTCCAATTTTCTGACTACATCACAGGGTCCCTTAGAGCACTCGATGAAGGAGAGGAGCTTAAAAGGAGGCTTGAGGGGGTCCTACGCTCCCCATACCACAAAAGTGAGAAGGTGAAGGGGGCGGTATAGGGAAAGGGGGGATGGTGAGGAGGGGGCGGAATGTCATCACCATGGCAACCAACCACCTCTTGATCACCGACACTCCACTCCACTCCACTCACACATGCCACTCCACTACTTCTTTCGTCATTTTCTCACCCTCCCGTCGTCTCTCCCACATTATATAATTTTGTACTTATCTTCATTTCTCACTGTTTGGTTAGTTTTCTCACACGCTTCCTGTCAGATTCTTTCTCATTTGTTTACATTATGATTTTATGACACTCTCCCTGATTCACTCCCTCATTCTTATAACACAGTATTTTCTTTATTCTCCTTCTGTCATCCTTCACCATGTTACATTTTTTTCATTCTCTCTCATTCTCTCACAACTTCTCTCCTTTCTCCCACATATTATTCTCTAACTTTTCATACATTTTTTCTCTTTCATTCCGGTGTGACCTTATTATGGGTTTACCGATGTGCTGATTACCTCTAGTGAAGGTTAAGGTGTCAGAAGTTTGTATTATTTAGTGATTATATCAATGAAAAGATGCTTGTGTTATTAGGGAGGGAATAATGCAAGAGAGGGAGGGAAGGAGGGAGTAATGTGAGGGAGGGAGGGAGAATAATGTAAGAGAGAGAGAGGGAGGGAATAATGTAAGAGGGAGGGAGGGAGAATAATGTAAGAGAGAGAGGGAGGGAGGGAGAATAATGTAAGAGAGAGAGGGAGGGAGGGAATAAAGTAAGAAAGCGAGGGAGAGGAAATAAAGTAAGAAAGCGAGGGAGAGGAAGGGAGCGAGGGAATAAAGTAAGAAAGCGAGGGAGAGGAAATAAAGTAAGAGAGCGAGGGAGAGGAAATAAAGTAAGAGGGAAGGAAGGGAGGGAGAGAGTGAATAAGAGAACTGATTGAATGTGGGAGGGAGTGAATGAGTGCATACATACTTTAATTAAGAGTGAGAGAGATATTTTGGGAGGTAGTTCACGGTGGAAGGAGTGAGAGAAAGAGTGAGAGTGAATGAATTAATGAGTTTGAGTGATTGAATTAGTGAGTATGTGAGTGAGAGGGGGAGTATGTGAGTGAGAGGGGGAGTATGTGAGTGAGTGAGTGAGAGGGGGAGTATGTGAGTGAGTGAGTGAGAGGGGGAGTATGTGAGTGAGTGAGTGAGTGAGAGGGGGAGTATGTGTGAGTGAGAGGGGGAGTATGTGAGTGAGTGTGTGAGAGGGGGAGTATATGAGTGAGTGAGTGAGAGGGGGAGTATGTGAGTGAGTGAGTGAGAGGGGGAGTATGTGAGTGAGTGAGTGAGAGGGGGAGTATGTGTGAGTGAGAGGGGGAGTATGTGAGTGAGTGAGTGAGAGGGGGAGTATGTGAGTGAGTGAGTGAGAGGGGGAGTATGTGAGTGAGTGAGTGAGAGGGGGAGTATGTGAGTGAGTGAGTGAGAGGGGGAGTATGTGAGTGAGTGAGTGAGAGGGGGAGTATGTGAGTGAGTGAGTGAGAGGGGGAGTATGTGAGTGAGTGAGTGAGAGGGGGAGTATGTGAGTGAGTGAAATAGTGAAAGGGGGAGTATGTGAGTGAGTGAGTGAGAGGGGGAGTATATGTGAGTGAGTGAGTGAGGTGATAAGGAGAATGACTGAGTAATCTCCACACTGAGATATACAACTCTCTGATAACACACACACACACAGTCACACACACACACACACACACACACACATCCCAGTAGCTTTGTTCCCCTTCTCCCCCAACGTTCCAACATTTCTTTTCTCTCTCCACCTTTCTTTATTACTACTAAACCATTTCTTCTCTTCCTCTCCCACCCCAAATTCTTTCAACCCCACTCCCTTCCCAACCCAATTGTATGTAGCTGTATTTTGGGAATTTTGGTATTACTATTCCAAACCCTTAGACTACCAAAAAAAAAAAAAAAAAAAAAAAAAAAAAAAAAAAAAAAAACGTGTGTGGGTGTGTGTGTGTATATGCATGATTATTTATAGTTGTATGGGTGTGTATATGCATGATCTTCTATATTTTTGTTGGTGTATGAATGTGTGTGTGTGTACATGCATGATAATTGATAGTTGTGTGGGTGTGTGACTGTATGTATGTGTATATATATATATGATAATTTATACTTGTGTAGGTGTATGAATGTGTGTGTGTATATGCATGATCTTTGATATTTGTGTGGGGTGTATGACTCAGTGTGTATGTGTATGTATGTATGTGCATGACTATTATATATCTGCGTGAATATCTGCGTGACTGTCGATCGTAAACGGCTGTGAATGCATGGGTTTGTGTATGTATGTGCATGACTTTGTGTGCCTGTGTGTGTTTAAGCGTGGCTCTGCTGTGTGTGTGTATGTGTGTGTGTGTGTGTGTGTGTGTGTGTGTGTGTGTGTGTGTGTGTGTGTGTGTGTGTGTGTGTGTGTGTGTGTGTGTAGAAGGACAACAAGACAATGCAGGATGAATTAATATTGCTCTCCCAAGTGCTTGCAGCTGCTCCCTCCCTCCCTCCCATCTTACTTACTTCTCCCTCTCCCTCTTCATTCTCTCCTTTTATTTTACTATCATCCCCTCTCTCCATTCCTTCTATCTTTATCTCCCTCCCTCCCTATTTTTATCTATTCTCCCTCCGTATCCCCCTCTCTATTTTTTTTCTCTTTCCCTCCCATATTTTTTCTCTTCCCAATATCTCCCTCCTTTCTCTCCCTCACTTCTGTCTTCCCACCTTTATTCCTTCTTCCTGTGTGTATGTGTCTCCTTGGCTATACTGATTTTTCCTTTACCTCCTACCTCTGTCTTTTTCTCTCCCTTCCTCCTCCTCCTCCTACAACTTTAATGGCTTCAGGCTCGTCACTTAGGATTCGAACAACTGAACTCATCCCTTCCCTCTGTCTCTCTAAGTAAAAAAATTGGAGATAAATGAGTCTTTAAATATTGCCATGAAACACCTCCTACTATTATAATATGGAAGGAGCTTGTTTCGTGGCATGGTCAGGAGGAATCAGAAGCCTCCAATAATTTTCATACACGATCACAGGGTACATAAGGCTTCTTCTGGTCCTCTTCTTTCTTCTGTTTTCTTCTTCTGGTCCTCTTCTTTCTTCTTTCTTCTTCTTCTTCTTCTTCTTCTGGGCTCTGTGATCGTGTATGAGACTTGGTGGTGTCTTCTGATCACTCCACACTGTGCCACGAAACAACATATTAATGGTTTGGGGCAGAGAGTATAACAATAGGCTGGTGAGAGACGAGCAGTGGAGAAACAAACATTCACAAGTCGGAAGAATGCCAACACAAATTCACAATGTATGTTTATGTATGTATGTATGTACACCTGTTTTACCACCACACCTGTGCTCTCCCCTCCACACCTGTTCCACCACTACACCTGTACTCAAACTTCTACACCTGTTTCACCTGACAGACAATGACCTCTCTACTGTGTCATAAGGTGTTGAGTACAGGTATATCATTTCTATATTTAGGTTCAGTTATCGGAATATATTACAGTCAGGATTACGTGTTCATAATGTGAGTGTAATGGTGTGGTGTCGCAAGTTGGTGACGAGGTGACTGACTGACTTATTGTAATGTAAAAAAAAAAACACTTATGATAATTAAATGGAGACACACACGCACCACACCCAAATAAAATAAATGCAATATTATTATTATTATTTTTTATCTTCCATACCTATATTACCTTCCCACATCATTCTACTACTACCCCCCCCCCCTTCTCTTCCCCACACAACACCACATGCCTGGCCCTTACCCTTACCCTTACCCACACAATATCTTAACATTCTATCCCCTCACACCCACACAAACTCACAAACATTCTATCCCTTTACACCCACACAAACTCACAAACATTCTATCCCTTCACACCCACACAAACTCACAAACATTCTATTCCCCTCACACCCACACAATTTCCCCTCACATTCACACAATTTCTCTTAACATTCTATCCCTCCATAGCTACTACTCCTTTTCCGCCACCATTCTGCTACCCTTTACACCCACACCATCTCCCAGCCATTGTATTATAATCCCCACACTCACACCTACATGCACGCACCAGTTTTTTTCATCTTTCCATAATCACACCACACTATTTTCACAATCCTTCCTTCCCCACGTACAAACACCATACCAACGACTCACCATTTCTCCTTCCCAACATACGTACAACATACCAATATACAAACAACATACATACACCATACCAACATACATACATACATACCAACATACATACATACATACCAACATACGTACATACATACCAACATACGTACAACATACCAACATACCAACATACATACATACAACATACCAACATACATACAACATACCAATATACATACCATACCAACATACATACGACCACTTGTGTACCTTCATGATCATCTTTAAATTAATTATGTATAGGTTGGAAAAAAGTAAAAGTAACGCCCAAAGAACCAAAGAATAGCTAATTAGATTTCCTATCAAATTCATATACAACACACCTGAAATAAGTTGAAGAAATATTGAGCAAGTTAACATGTACAGTTGTGTGGGAGGGAAGGTATATGAGAAATGTTTGTGTTACTGGTGGCTGTGTGTATATATAATATTATGTAGGTGTGGTGGAGGCAGCAGTACCCCCCCCCCACACACACACACGTAAACACACACACACACACGTAAACACACACACACACACACGTAAACACACACACACACACACAATACTCTAGGCACGGGTGTAGCTGGTGGTCTCCTGGGCCTCGTATCTGCCCCTCTTCATTCCTTCCTTCCTTCATTTATATTCCCTCCTTTATTTTCTCTTTCTCTACCTGTACTTCCTTTCTTCTTAATTTTATCTCCACCTTTCCATTACTTTTTTTCATTTTTTTTTAATTCTTTCTCCCTCAAATCCTTCTTTTAATGTTTTCCTTGTGGTTATATTTTTACTCTTGTTGGTTAGTGGGAAAAACACAAAAAGTTTTAAGTTTTATAAATAAAGAAACAGTAGCAAGACTCATGTAGGCTATAGGAGGAAGGAAGGGTAAGTGTTTGCTGTGTAAAGGAGGGGGCGGATGGGGGGGGCGGGGCGGGGGAGGGGGGGGGGGTAAGTGTGTACAGGAGAAGAGGTAAGAAGAGTGTGGTGAGAAAAAGTTTTGGTGTGGCAGAAGACAGAAGAAGAGAAATATGCAAAGTGAAAGAGACCACCTCCATCATCATCCCTCTCTCTCCACCACTACCATCATCATCCCTTTCTCTCCACCACTACCATCATCATCATCCCTCTCTCTCCACCACTACCACCAGCATCATCCCTCTCTCTCCACCACTACCATCATCATAACTCTCTCTCCACCACTATCATCATCATCACTCTCTCCACTACTACCACCTCTGCCACCCTGTACTCTCCAACTTCATCTCCACCATTCCACCCCTCAACTCTCCATCACCATCTCCAACATAATATCTACCACCACCACCATCATCATCATCACCAAAACCAACACATCATCTTCTAAAACTATAATGAACATCTCCTTCAACATCAACAACAACAACAACACATCATCAACCTCACTGTATGTTTGTCTACCCTTCACACTCCATCATCATCATCATCACTACCACAACCACCATCACCACCTATCATTATTCTGGGTCACCTACTGCCTACCTACTAACCTTACTACCTACTTGCCCACCCACCCACTTGCTTGCCCACCACCCTACCTCCCTACCTACCTACCTATACCTCTTATTTACCCATCCATCTACTTGTCTCCCTGCCAAGCCTACCTTTCAGTCTCTTCACCCATCTATCTAACTACCTATTAACCAACCTACCTATCTCCTTCCCTCGCCATCCTCCCACCCTCCCTCCCTCCTCCTCTACATCATGTCACAGATGAGAGAACACACACCGCCACAACAACAACAACAACAGCATCCCATTCAACAACAAATTTACTGGCCAAAGAGAAAAAGAGTGGAAAAATGTTAAGAGCCTTCCTCTCACTGCATGATTTACGACAGGTTGTAAAAGTGTTAGTTAGTCTGACCCCATGATCACTCAACCTCTTCTACACGCACGCACGCACGCACGCACACATATACACATAATAATATATACACATACACATATGCAGAGTTACAAACGCACGTACACACGAGTACATGCACACATAATACATAAATATATATATATATTATATACTATACGCACACATACAGAGATACAAACGAGCTCACACAAACTCAAACTCTCTCTCTCTCTCTCTCTCTCTCTCTCTCTCTCTCTCTCTCTCTCTCTCTCTCTCTCTCTCTCTCTCTCTCTCTCTCTCTCTCTCTCTCTCTCTCTCTCTCTCATTTTACGACCTTCTCTCCCTACTTTCGTGAGCCCATCTACAACTCCTCCCTCCATTTTTACTCCCTTTGCCCACCCAGCAACCAACCACACAGATTTTTTTAACCCAACTCCTTCCTTCTCTTGTGCCAGTGTAGCTTTCTCTCCTTCCTACCACCTATACACCCTACGCTACCTACCTACCTACCTACCTACTTCACATACTGTACATAATATTCTCATTTATCTGTCCATAGCATTTCAAGAATTTATCTCTTTATCTCGATTATGAGAGAAAGAGGAAGAGAGAGGAGGGATGGAGAGAGAGAGAGAGAAAGAGAGAGGAGGGATGGAGAGGGAGGGTGAAAATAAGCCATCAGTCACTACTTGCAAATTTACCTGTCAAACCGGATTCAATATTTACACGGATCAGTCAGGCGGATAAACTGGGTGAGAGAGAGAGAGAGAGAGAGAGAGAGAGAGAGAGAGAGAGAGAGAGAGGAGGTATGCAGGAGGAACATAAAGGTACTGTATATGAGAGAGAGTGCGATGAGAGAGAGTGCGATGAGAGAGAGAGAGAGAGAGAGAGAGAGAGAGAGAGAGAGAGAGAGAGAGAGAGAGAGAGAGAGCGAGAGAGAGAGTGCGAGAGAGTGTGAGAGAAAATAAAATAAATAAACTCGTAACTCTATACAAACTAAAACTACATATACATATCCCTATTATAGAAAGGTATCAGGTATTTATGACACATAGGCTATACAATTAACCCATCATTAACTCTAGACATATAACACCTATTAAAAAAAGACTCATTTAATTATAGGTTATTATGAATCTAATTATAATGTCAGTTGATGATTATCCCATTATCACTAATAGATATCACTCACATCAAAGTCATCACTGTAATTATCACTATCTTCATTATCACCATTATCTCTATTCTCTACCATATTTGCATCATCACCATTATCATCATTATCACCATTATCATCATTATCTCTATCCTCTACCTCATTTATATCATCACCATGATCATTATATCACTAAACTTATCATTATCTGTCTCATCATCATATCATCACATCATCAATCACTAAGACTATCACTATTATCACTTTCTCAACGTCACCATCACTGCCTACTTCTGGTCATTATCATCACTATTATCCCTTCATCATCATCATTACCCCTTCATCACCCTCACATCCATCACCATCATCATTATATTTCCATAACTAAAGACAACATTACCACAGGGAGGCCCTAAGGAAACAATTATTTCTATCTCTCTTCTTTTTTTCTATCTCTTTTCCTTTTATCTATCTCTTTCCCTTTTTATTTCCACCATTCATTACTATATTTTATTCATTCTTTGTTTACTGTGTCTTTCATTTGCTATCCTGTGTCTCTTTCTCTTTATTTCCATCATTCATTCATTGTTTATTATGTCCATCATTTGCTATCCTGTCTCTCTTTCCCTTTACTTCCATCATTCATGTTTTTAAAAATAACATGTACAGTTAAAAATAGTCATTCTTTTTGTCCACTCTACAATCAAATCCAATAAATTCTCCAGCAAATTTCACAGTTCATTCTACAGAGCAATTTTCCACTTCTATCCCCTATTCACTTCTATCCCCAGTTCAGTTCACTTAAAGACCCTGTGATCGTGTATGAAAATAATTGGAGGCTTCTGATTCCACCTGACCATGCCACGAAACAAGCTCCTTCCATAATAATAGTTGTTGGTATTTCGTGGCAATATTTGAAGGACTCTTTTATCTCCAATTTTCAGACTATATCACAGGGTGCATTGGGGGGTTTAGGGGGTGCGGGAATAGGGGAACAGGCTTGGGGTGGGTAGAAAGCCTGTAACCTATTCCCGCACCCCCCTAATCCTCCCAAACCTGTCCCCCCTACTCCTGCACCCCCCCAAGCCTGTCCCCTACACCCGCACCCCCCCCCCCCAAGCCTGTCCCCCTATTCCCGCACCCACTTAACCATCACGACCCACTGATTACAAAGCACAAGTAGCCTGTAATTATATATCAGCTACATCCACCTTTCATCATATGTAGTTTTGTAATTATATATCAGCTACACCTATACCTTTCATCATTATTATTATATAGCTTTCTCCTTCCTAGTGAACCTGAGCTAATCACTAAACCAACCAACCAACCAACCAATCAGTCCATACTATCATTACCATTCAGCCAATCAGTGGTGTCATTGTTTTTAAAGTATCTTAATCAGACCTTTTCTCTTGCATGGCCCGTGTGTGTTTCAATATCTCTCAAATTATGTCTGTCTTTCAATATCTCAAATTATGTCTTATTTCTTTCAATATCTCTCAAATTATGTCTTATTTCTTTCAATATCTCTCAAATTATATCTATGTGTTGTCTCGTGGTTACTATGCATGTATTGTAAACCTTTTTAACAGACATCCATTTCTCTGTCTATTTAACTTTTGGTCCCTTTCCTCCTCCTTCCATCCAACACTACAATAGGTAAAAGAAAGGAAGGGAATCTGAGTACGGTAAAAAGGTGGTAATTCTTTTTGGTACATTGGAGTGTCTTGATTCCTCCAAAGTATATATGCTAGGAAACAGGACCAGGAGCAAAAATAATAGTGTTTGTTCTGTTGCTTGGAATAGTTTGTAGGATTCAGTTGCTCCAGATATAAATATACAAAACTTTCAACCCTTAATTAAGGGGGTTAGGGAATAAGGGGACGGGCTTGGGGGGGTTTAGGGGGGTGCGGGTTTTATGGGGGGGTCGGGGGTGCGGGAATAGGAGACAGACTTTCTACCCACCCCAAGCCTGTCCCACTATTCCCGCACCCCCACAAGCCTGTCCCCTACTCCCGCACCCCTTTAAGGAGAAGATAATCTGGGAGTTTAAGGGGGGCCAGGAAGGAAGGGGGGTCAAGGTGATGGGGGGGGGGTACTATTTCTGGGTGGCACAGGTAGTGGTCTAATAATTACCTCCTCATCCCTCACTCTCTCCTTCCCCCCCCCCCCCTCAGTGGTTATACTCATGACCCCCAGACAAGATGAAGAGGTGGCCAAGGTGAAGGTGAGGGAAGAGACAGGTGTGTGTGTGTGTGTGTGTGTGAAGGTGATATAGACAACACGTGTTACAAGTGGCAAGTCAGTCAGTCATTCATTCAGTTGCCTGTAGTGTGGGAGTCAACTCACACATTACACTTTTTACACTACGTCAGCATCACCCATCCTCTTCTTTCCTTCCCTCAAAACTCGTCTCTTGTTTCTCCTCTAACTTCCTATACTCCTTTCTTCCTTCTTTCCTTCCTTTCTTCCTTCCCTCAAAACTATAGTCACTTTCTTCTCCTGTAACTTCCTATACTCTTTCCTTTCTTCCTTTCTTCTGTTGTCGTGTATATCATCTTTCTTCTCCATTGTTTCCTTTCTTACTTTCAACCAACCTTTGCCTATTGTTTCTTTTCCTCCTCCTCCTCCCTTACCTTCGCCTCCTCCTCCTCCTCCTCCTCCCTTTCCTTCGCATTCCTTTCTCTTCCTCTTCACTGTCACGAATAAAACTCACTATAATTACACACACACACAATACACACAGAAACACACACACACAGTCCTAATTGTATACGTATTTATTTCTTTGTCAGAGTTAGCCGGGTGGAAAATTGGTTCGTTTCTCAAGTATAAAATTCGTTCCGAGCACCAATGAAAAACTCAACACCGTTCTTGCTTTCAACTCAACACCGTTCTTGCTTTCAACTCGTTCTTTTTCGCATATTAATCTTGTTCAATTTACTTACAGGACTTACAGGCAATTTCACACACTAAACTCTTTCTTTCTATCAAATAAATCGTGTTCCATCAGTGAAATAAACTTGACTTGTTCCCGGAATAAACTCAATATTTTTATTCGCATATCAATTTTGTTCAGTTTTTGTATTAATAACTAACAATCGACCATTTAATTCATAAATTCACTTACGTGCCAATATCAATTTTATTTCGGCCCATTGAGGAATAATTTGATTTCAATTTTCAAGTTTAGATTTTATTACACATTCGATTCCTTCACGTACAACACTCGCTACAAATGTGTGTAAATAATATCATCCCGTGTTATTATTATTATACAACTTAATTCTCTCTTCACGGTAGATTCTTTAGATGGTAAAATGATGGTAAAATGATTCCTCCAAACATTACCACGAAACAGATCACTCCTTAAGGTTGTCAGTTTCGTGGTATAGTTTGGAGGAATCGGAGACCTTTTCTATTCACCTACAAGAGACCTCGTTTAGTGAAAGAACATAAAACTCGTTCAGAATGTGGATAAAACTTTCAGACTTAGTTCTCGTAAAGCAGAGTCTCGTTCTTGTTAAATGGATGTACTTACATGGTAAATATAGAGCAACGAAATTCCTTCAAACTACTCCAAGCAACAGGTAACTATTAATTTTGTCAATGTGGTTCTGTTTCCTGGCATACTTTGGAGGACTCAAATAAATATGCTCTAATGCACCAAATGTATACCATCTATCCTCTTCAACCTGGTTTCCCTATGCGAATAAAAAAACTCTTACGGTTCTCATAAAGCCTCGTTCCATATGCATATAAAACTCGTTACCTTTGGCGTATAAAACTGGCGGTAATCGTCCCGGGTCGTTGCATAATTCCACACTCAACATTAATTTGGCGGGGTCAACAAATTAGCGTGCAAAGTTAAAATGCCATTATTTAAGACTCGTTACACAGCCTAACTGCATTGGGTGGGGGTGGGGGGTGAGGGTGAGGGGGGTGAGGGTGAAATTGGGGGGTGGGGAAGGGGGTTAAGTGGCTGTGGGTACAGGTGGGGTGTTCTAGGTGAAGGTTACAATGTTTTAGGTGACTTTGTATAATAGTGTATTTTTGGTGAAGGACAGGTTTCCTACTTTAAATATATATTCTTATGTCCAAAGAATTTAAACCGATTTTTATTTTTCATGCCTCAGTGGAACCCAAACCTAATAACATAAAGGCCAGTTTTGACATGTATATCATTATATATTGTAACAATGTTCACACGATTAAATTATTCTAAAGGTGACAGTTCAACAAACGTTGAATATAGTTATAGCACAGCTGAGGCTCAGTAATTCCTTACACCAGGAAAGTAGACAACAACAACAAAATACACACACACAATGGTATTATTTTCTTCATATCATTACTATTGTACTCTCCACTCAAGATATTCTTAATGGAAATATATCTACTGACATACTAAATGTGTGTGTGTGTGTGTGTGTGTATTATTTTAAACCTTCAAGAATGGTAACTTTTGACTCACGAGTATTAACCAAAAAGTATGCATACGACACCAGGAAGGAGGAAGAGGAGGAGGAGGAGGAGGAGGAGGAGGAGGAGGAGGAGGAGGAGGAGGAGGAGGAGGAGGAGGAGGAGGAGGAGGAGGAGGAGGAGGAGGAGGAGGGCCAAGGGTAGGTAACTAAGGCCACGGTGGAGGGGACTACTGGAATTAATGCGGATTTATGGTAATTCCCGGCAGAGTTGATTGTGAGGGTGGGGACGAGAGGATGACGGTAGGGGACGAGATGGGTAGCGAAGGGGACGAGAGTGCACGGGTAGCGAAGGGGAGAGTGCATGGGTAGCGAAGGGGACGAGAGAGTGCATGGGTAGCGAAGGGGAGGAATGAGTGAGTAGCAAAAAGGAATAAAGAATGAGTGGGCAGAGATGGGAAGGAAGTGTAGATAAAAGAAGGACAGGAAAGAGAAAGAGGAAACAGTACAGATAGCGAGATGCGATAACCCGATGGAAGAGGAATTAAGGACAGAGAAGAAATAAACTGGAAAAGATATACGGTACAATATATTACTATAAGCCACCTTGGATACCTGGATTCGAACTAGTGTATGAACCTGAGTACCGAAGCTCTTATCACTGACCCACACGACTGGTACTGGGCCAAGGAGTGGGGGGTGGGGGCAGGGGAGGGGAAGGGGGGAGCGGGAAGGAGGGAGAGGGAGGAAACAAACTGGAACCTGCCATGGAACCTGAAGAACAACATGAAGACATAGAAGACGAAGAAAATCAAAGGGAAAGAAAAGAGAGGGAAATATGGAAGAGATAAAAGAGGAGGAAGAAGGGGGAAAGAGATAGTGGAAAAATTATAATCCAAGAGACCAGCAGGGGTTGGAAGGGGGAGGGGGGCACCGTTGACAGACAGGGCTCAGATGGGGTTAGGGGTTACGTGGCGATGGGAGGGGAGGGGAGGGGGTAGACATCTCATAAGAAACTAATGCAATGATAACACACGTGCGTCTGACGTTTGCTGGGGAGGTGGAGGTAAGGGGGGAGGTGAAAGGGGAAGGAAGGGGAAGTGAGGGAG